>JARWLC010000005.1:129552728-130020228 GCA_033318265.1 Phyllotis vaccarum | reverse complement strand
CTGTAACAATGGAAATGAAATGGGCCAGGCCAGTTGGAAGTCTGTCTGAAAGCTCTCTCATTAATGAATTAAAAAAATGTTCAAAGTGAATTGTATTTTCTGTGACTAGGAGTGCATGGCTGAGGCTGATCACTAGTGGTATAAGTACTTAGTGTACCCTAAATACAGTCATCAAAATTTTGAAATCCTCATAGGCAGTTTTAATTTCCTTCAGTTATATAAGCTTAGAGGTGTAGGAGAAAATGTAGGTATGACCTGGCAGCCAGCCTATCTGGTACACTGTGCTTTTAAATAAGAAGTATGACATACATGCTGCTGAAGTCAGAAGACTGCATTCTGAGGTAGCATGAATAGCTGGTAGCTGGTAGCTAGTGCAATCAAATCTGTACTCCCTATATATCTTTTAATGTACTTCTTCTCATCAAAATCCTGGTGATATGAGTTCTCACTATCCAATCTGTGCTGGTAATGCACTAATGACTGTCAATAGGCTTCTACTATGTAAATTCTCATTCAAATGTAACAAAGCAGAGACTGTGCTTGAAACTGTCTCTAGAGTGGTTTATCTTTGAACCCTTCATCTACTCCTGGACATGGCTGCTTTGTTGAAGGATCCCCTGGTAACCAAGGCATAGAGAAGTGATTCTCAACTTTTGGGTTGTGACACTTTCACAGGTGTTGCCTAAAGCCATGTGCACATCACATACTTATATTAAAATGCATAACATCAGCAAAACTACAGTTATGAAGTAGCTACAAAAATAATTTTATGGTTGAGGGTCACCACAGCATGAGAAACTGTGTGAAGGGGTTGCAGCATGAGGAAGGTTGAGAAGCACTGTCATAGAGGAAAATAGGATGTATGATGCCCCGTATCATGGGCCATTTATCTTCAAGCATGGGTGAACATCTTAGGGGAGTTACCATATTAAGTTTGCAAGTGCAGAATTACAGGCATGGCTTTCTCACTGCTCATTGTAATGGAAGGCTGGTATGATGTTAAAAACATTCCCAACATAAATATTCAGGAAGGCAGTTTTGAAATTGAATAACAGCTACTTAGGTAGGCATACTCTGTCTGCTGATACTCTTGCTAACTGCTGCCCTTTAATTCATCTATTGTTCAAATTAAACACCCCACAGCCATTCCTCAACGGTGAATCACATGGCCACATCTTTTCATTGTCAGAACAGTTAATTAGCTCCAGCAGCCTGAATGTCTGAGAAATTGCAAGGAGGATTTATAATTGTGCGGTGAAGTACAGCAAGTGGCTTAAATGTCTTTGTTCAGCATTTCCAGTTTCTAGTCCACTTAGAGTCTCAGTCATCTGACAGAAACAGAACATTTCATTTCCTTCACACTCTGAATGCAGGGTTAGCATCATTTTTTCTTACTGGATAAAAAAGGGGGACTGGTTCTTGTCAAAGCAAATAGCTCTATAAAATCTAAAAGAGGTATCATTACAGAGTCCATAATATAAAATTTATTTCTTTTAAAGGCCTCAAAATTGAGGGATTTGGTGAACAATCTTTTGTATTTTGTGAATAAAATAGTTTATTATAGTCTCCATCTCCTGTCTAGTCTGCTCACCAATGGAGACAGACTCTGGGAACTCTTCTTCCAACTTGAGCAGGGCCCTGTAGTCTCAGATCTTCCAAGCAGCTAGAGAGTGACGAGCATTCTGTATGTGGCCTGATGATGAGCTTCCTCTGCCCCATGTGTTGCCTGTGTGGCCTTCCTTTGAAAGACCCCCGGGGGTTTGGGACCCCCGAAACGGACCTTTCCTCGGAAGGAGACCCCCTGACCCAAGGAGGACCGAGCCACAGATCAGCTGCAAACAACACGAGGTTTATTGAATAACGCAGGACCTGCGGGCTACCAAGCCACTTGGGATGGCTGGCGCGCCCAGCCCTTTGTTCGGGGCCTTTTTATAGGGTTTAGGAAAAAAGCGTGCGTACAGAGGCAAAGGCGAAGTTACAAAGTTTCCATTGGCTGGTTTGAATGAAATCGCCCGTTGAGGGGTGAGGGGTGAGGGCCCCCAGGTTGCCATCCGGCCTGACCAAACAACCTGGTTATCACCCGCCCCCAGGCCTGCTGTTTGTTCTTTTGTTCCTTATCTTCTTTTTGGAATTCTTTCCCTGATCAGGCTGGGCCTGATCACATAGCTAAGTAACTGCTTCCCCTCCCTTCCCCCTCTGCCCAGCTGAATCCTTGGTTGGGGGCTGTTTCTTGACTACGGCTCTTAACCACATTCCTTTGTCTCTACTCTAGGCACCTGGACTTAGTCTTAACTGCAGTTTTTCTTTTATCAGTGAAGCTAATCTTTACTGTCCTGTTAATATGTCTTAGGCGAGTTTGCTTACTGTCTTTACAACGTGCTGTTGCTAACTCTACTTCTTGGGGAGGGGGCCTTACACCTTAAACTTCAAAATTTTCAGGTAATGACAATGAGATGAATGTTGTGGAACTTTCCCCATGCACTGAAGGCCCCAGTATATCAAGTCTCACAGATTGCTCAGCAGGTTGGCTCTCAAATGGAGTCCTATACTCAAGTGATATACATAATCTTAAAAAAATAAAGGGAGAATGTGGCCTATTGAACAGTTTTCTAAAATGTGTGATAAAGAAGCTGGGCACAGAGGTGTCTGTGAATCAGGACTTCAATACTATCATAGGCCATATAGAAATATGAAGCTAGCCTAGCGTATATGAAACTCGAACCAAAAATGAATAAATAAAGGTTGTTCAAAAGTAATAGTCTTGTGGATTTATTTCCTGAAGGAGAGGTCTAAATCCTGATAAGGCTTTCTGACAGTTTTATCAAACTCTGTGAACCTCTATTCTCTTAACTATAACAGTATTGCCTTAGAAATCTGACAGAGTATCTCAATGGAACAAAACAAGATTGTCCTTAGAAATGTGCTGGCAAATGGTAAGCAGTCATTACTGCTTTTTACTGTTATGCTGTGGGCTACAGTTATAAAATTGCGAATTAGATTAGTGCTAAATGTAAGGTAGAGTGGAGAGTTGCTGTATATCAGCACAAACTGAGACCACTCAAAGCTTTAGAATAAGTGCCATAATCCTTCTTTTGTATGACCATTGGGCCATTGAGAATCAGACTTATGAAAATGTAGAGGCAAGCATCAAGAGAGCAAATCACTCCCATTTCCATATTTCCATTTACTTGAGACTCAGAAGGGACAAAAGAAGTCTAAACAATTAGAGATGTATGTGGGAGGAGATGATGGGACTGCCTGCCAAGCTTTTATTGTTGAGACATTGTTGTGGCATGGGTCATTTTCACGGTGGGTATCTATTTTCTTGTAGTCCTAGAAATACACAGTTACTTTTCCACTTCTTCCACTCTTTTTTCTTTCATTTAGTATTTTCCTTTTCTCTCTTTGTTCTTCTTCCTTACCTTTGATGTCATAAAAATAACATGCTGCTTTTCTGTGTCATTGAAAAAGAGTTTCAGAGATCTTCCACTAAATTTGTCCAGCTATAAATGAGGAAGTAAGAGGTAAGGGAATATGCGGTGACTTCAGGATGAAAAGATATGTTGTCTGACAGGGAAGACAGCTGCAGCTTTGATTGAGGTGAAACATGGGAAATGGTCAGTGTCACAGAGTGATTGCAGCTCTCCTGAACAGAGGAACAACCTAGTGTGGGCAATAAGGGGCTGCTGAAAGGTAGAAAACAAGCAGAGGTTACAACACTGGGCCCTGGCAGCAATGTAGGGGACACAAATGGTTCCTTGCTCAGACATGGATGAGGGCAATGCAGGGCTTAGATTCTTATAATCTCACACATGTAACCTTGTATACATGATATGGATTTGTGCATGCTAAGCAGGCCCCCGAGTGCTGAGCAAAATACACATTCTCTTAGATTAGAACACTTTGTCCCCCCCCCCCCCCCCCGTGTATAGATACACTTAACTGTGTGTACATATGTTGAGGCCAGAGGTTGCCTTTAGGTATTGTCCTCTTACCACTTTATGATTAGTTTTTGAGTAAAAAAAATCTCTGGACCTTGATGTTTCAGACTGACTGCCAGCAAGCAACTAAGAGCCTCCACCTCCAACCTTCCATCCAGCTGCTGGGATTACAGGCATGCACTGTTGTGGCTGGCTTTTATGTGGGTACCAGGAATGCAAGATCATGACCTTATACTTGTGAAGCAAGCACTCACTGAACTCTCTCCCAGCCACCCTTCCCATTTTGATATAGTCTTCAATGATTAAACACATGAAATTTTATCACAATTTGACACATAAATGTGGAGAAATGCCCTACATTACATTAATGGGAATGTTAAAGGAATACTCTTCAATTTTCATAAAGGGTTTCCAGAGTTGGAATAGTATCTAATCCCATAATTGCTTCAGGTGGTCTCAAGTCTTCGTTATGGTGGGTGGTAACAACTTTATCCCACATTTTTTTTAAAACAAATATTTTTATCGACTGTTTGAGAGTTTCACATAGTGTATCTTAATCTCATTCAGTCCCAGGTACACCTCTCACACTTATAAGCCACCCCTTCCCCCCAAAAAAGAAGAAAAAATTACCAAGTGCAATTCATGTTACACATATATTCCCTGGAACATGGTCAAACTCTCAGTGGCCAGCGTCTTAAAGAAAACTGAGCCCTTTCCCACCCTACCCATGCCAGAAACCATCAACTGTAAAGAGCTTCACTTTAGGATCCTTATCATAGTTTTAAAAAAAATCTTTCTTTGTATTTATTTTTTTATGTGTTTTACACCATGCATCTTAATCTCATTCATTTCCCCATCCCTTCATATCTACTCTCTGCCCTTGCAATCTCCTTCTAAATAAAATAAATTTTAAGAGAAAAAAAGAAGAAAAAAAAAAAACAAGAAAAATCTTTGTTGTGGAAGCTGTAGTGTGACACACTGAGTCATGCTATATATCCTTTTGTTCATCTATTTTTACTTGCAAATGTTCATTACAATGAATCCTCGGTTGGTTTGAGGTCTCTGGTTTCTGCTACACTACTGCTGGGGGGCCCTCATTTGAGGCTTCTCTTAGGTTTTCTGCTGTTGCCCTGTGTCATGGAGATCCTGTAGCTTTGAGTCTGAAGAACTGGCCTCTTCATAATGTATAAGAGTTCTTTTCAATGGATTTTTGTCTAGTGTTTTTTTGGGGGGGGAGGGGCTGAGGTCTAGGAGAGAGGTTGTCACAGAAGTGATGTGGGAATGTCTTTCTTATGCTGTGAATGGCAATCTTTAAATAAAGGAGCTGTTTGGGCCCATGATAGGCACCATAGAAAAAGTAGGAGGAGAAATCAGAGCATAGATAGGAGAAGCAGGGTGGAGTCAGAGAGACCAAGCCCGAAGCCCGAAGGAGTAACATGTAAGGAACACAGGTGATCCACGGGCCATGTAGCAGACAGATTAATGAGAATGGGTTGAGTTAAGATGTAAGAGCAAGCTATCGGTGTGCTTGAGCCATAGACCAAACAGCATGAAGTTAATATAAGCATTTGAATCATTTTTGGGGTCTGAGCAGTGGCGGGCGGCTAAGGGGTCTGGGGCTGCAGGTCTGTGGGTCTGGACCTCTGGCTGCTCAGGACCAAGAACCCATTGCAAAACAGAAGCCTTTTGTTTCTCATTTTTAACTGTGACCCTGCAATCATTGATACAACTGAAAAATAAGCTTCTTTGCCCTTTACAGTTATTGGCAACACAAATCATGGACATCCACACGGCCTCTGGAGTTAGTATAGACCATGGACCTTAACAGGCCTTTTGGCCACAGCACACACCATAACTTCCACCTGGCCTCCACCCTCACCGCAGATCACAGACATCAACAGGGCCCTTGGCTGTAGCGTGGGCCACTGGCTGCAACACAACCTGCGAACATCAACATGGTTTTAGGTGACAGCAAAGACCACGGACAGCCACATGGTCATCATTGTAGCTGTAAACTGGAGGAAGGAAGAAGTGAGGAAGGTCCTCACTAGCATTGGTAGTAATTTGAGAATTCTACCCCTTCCATTTACATAGCTGATTGTTCAAGATAATGGTCTAGATTAGGGGAAACACTCTGATACAATGCAATCATCTGGCCAGGTCTCAGACTGAGTTTCAGGGGCACTAAACTTTTAATTTCTCATTAGTTGAATTGAACATTAGTCAGAATGTTCCTTGGCTGTGTTAGTTAAGAGTTCTTTATAATTAATTATAATAGCAACTTAGCCATTCAAAATACCTGAAAGGGTAATCATTATCCTAAGAGAGAGAATTGGCCTGCATTTTAGACAGCCACTTGGCAGTGGTATTATAACTGGGACAAGGCTGCAGTATTTAATGAACTGGAGACCAGAGAGTCAGTTTGCTGAAGCACACACTCAGTTTCCAAGGTGACACAAATGTGCCAAGGGACAGAAAAGTTCTATACCTTTCTTTTAAGCAGCATAAATAAGAACTCATAGGGACCAGTACAGAGAATGAATGACAGCAATGGATTCCTCAGAAAAGTGGATAAAGGCTTAATGTTAAGTTACAAAGCAACAGCATATCCAGCTTACAATGCTTTCATTCATCAAAGGGTAATTTATAAAACACAAATACACATTTAAAAACATTAAATCCATATGTGGTGTATATCCATCAGTCACAGAACTCAAGTTGCAGAAAATCAAAATGAAGCCATCATAATAAGGTTGGCTGAAACTGCAGAGAAAACTCAAGTCCCAGACTCAGAGGGTGTTGGTGGTTAAAGTAAGAAAATTTATTGGTAAAGAATGGATCCTATAATTTGAGACAGTGATGTGTAGGAAGATTTTGCTAAAGGTGAGAACTCTGAACCCTCTGATTCTCAAGAATTTATCTCACCTGGGGAAACAGTGCCCTCAGCCCCATCCCTTGAAATAATGCCTTTTCCACTTTTCCACTTTTGACTGAGGACACTAATCTGATAAACTAGCAGTGACTTTCTCTGAAGATGCCAGACAAGACAATACTTATGTCTATCAGAAACCACCAATCATCACCACCAGACCTGTAACCAGACTTAAGGTAAAGCATGCCCCTAGAGGGGAGGTAGAATGCATAGTTCATGAGGAAGTGCACTGTATCATTAAAGAGTTTAACCACAACCTCTTAGATAAAATAATGAACAGGTTTCCAAAGAAAGGATCTTGATAGAACACCTAAAAGTTTTACTATTAGGTTTTCTCCAGTCCTTTAGAGGGACATATGTCCCTTTGCAAGGGTATGTCTACAGTAAGGGAAAGGAAATAATCAGACGTTGTAGAGTCTGTCAGATGCTGGTTTTGAATTAAGGCTGATTCCAGGAAGTTACAAAAAGCATTGTGTTACTCTAGCTAAATTATGGGATCATGGAGGTCCCACTCACAGTGAGTCTAGTGAGTCCCTAAATTCATCCTATGGTTATTTCCACTATCCTAGAATGTATAATTAGAATAGATAGACTTAGATGTTGGTAAAGTCCTCACGTTGGTTCCTTTGCCTGTGAAGTAATGGCTGTTATGGTTGGAAAGGCTAAAAACCTTTAGAGTTATCTCTGTGAAGGAAAATGGTAATCAAAACCAGAATTGCATCCCTGGAGGAACTGCAGAAATTAGTACCACCACTAGGTGTTTGAAAGACACAGATTTGGTTCCTACCACATCTCTCTTTAACTCTCCTATTTGGCTAATGTAGAAGACAGATGCATATGGAGAATGACAGTTGACAATCAAAAACGCAATCAGATAGTGCCTCTAATTGCAGCTGCTGTACCAGATGTAGTGTCCTTACTTGAACAAATTAACACATCTCCTGGTAAGTGGTATGAAGCTACTGATCTAGCAAATGCCTTTTTCTTATTATCTGTACATAAAACTACCAGAAACAATTTACTTTCAGTTGGCAAGGCCAGGAGTATACCATTACAGTTTTACCTTAAGGATATATTAACTTTCCTGCCCTGTGTCACAACATAGTTAGAAGAAATCTCAATTATTTTTATCTTCCACAAACTATTACATTGGTGCACAAGACTATGCTGATTGGACCAATCACTTCGAACTCATTGGTAACCCATATGTACATCAGAAGATAGGAAATTAACCCAACAAATTTCAAGGACATTCTACCTCAGTGAAATTCTTATGAGTTCAGTGGTGTGGAATATGTAAGGATATTCCTTATAAGCTAGAGTATAACTCATTGAACCTGGTTCTCCCACCATCAAAAAGAGAAACATAATATTTAGTGGGTCTCTTCAGATTATGAAGACAGAACATTCCTCACTTGTGTATATTACTTCAGCATATATATCATATGTGCATCAGAGGATAGGAAATAAACCCAACAAATTTCAAGGACATTCTAACTCAGTGAAATTCTTATGAGTTCAGTGGTGTGGAATATTTAATGATATTCCTTATAAGCTAGAGTATAACTCATTGCACCTGGTTTCTTCTACCATCAAAAAGAGAAACATAATTTTTAGTGGGCCTCTTTGGATTATGGAGATAGAACATTCCTCACTTGGGTATATTACTTCAGCATATATACCAAGTGACTTGGAAAGCTGCTAGCTTTGTGTAGGACCTGGAACAGAAGGTTCTTCAAAGGTTCAGGATGTTCTACCTCTTGGACCATATGATCCAGCAGACCCTATGGTACTTGAGGAGTCAGTGGCAGATAGGGATGCTGTTTGGAGCCTTTGGGAGGCCCCTATATGTAAATAACAGAAGAGACATTTGGAATTTTGGAGAAAGGCTCTATCTATCATCATCTTCAGACAACTATTATCTCTTCGAATGACAACTCTTTGCCTGTCATTGGGCTTTAGGGGAAAAATGTTTGACAATGGGCCACCAAGTTACCATGTGATCACATCAAGTCATAAAGCAGCAACCTATTATTAAGTGAAAATGATGGATATGAGCAGGTCCTGAAGGAACATGAAGGGGTTGCCCAAATGCCTATGGTTTGTTCTTTTCCTTTACAATGCAATCTGCTGCCAAGTATGCACCTATAGCCTATAGGGTGTTTCTTGTGATCAGGTGACCAAGAAAGAGAATAGAACTTAGCTTACTGATGGTGCTGCATGTTATTCATGCACTATGCATAAGTGTACAGCTGATATATTGCAACCCCTTTTCTAGAACAATCCTGAAAGACCTCAAAACAGAGAGATCTTAACAGTGAGCAATACTTTGGGCAGTAATTAAATTCATTTTATTTGGAAGGAGAAATGTTCAGATGTGCAGTTGTTTATTAATTCTTGGGCTGTACTGATGTATTGGATAGATAGGGGCTTGGAAAGATTTGAAAATTGGTGGTAAAGTTGTCTTGGGAAGAAGTATTTGGATAGATCTCTTTGAATGTGTGAAGGATATAAAAATGCTCATGTCCTATGCAAATGCGCATCAAAAGGTGATGTCAGCTGAGTCCAAAAATCAAGTAGATAGGATAACTCATATTTTGGACAGCCTTTTTTTCTCAGCCATTCCTGTCATTGCTCGAGTTGCCCATGAAAAATATGGTCATGGTGTCAGAGATGGGGGGGGGGTCTTCATGGGCTTCACAACATGGACTTCCATTCACCAGGGGTAAAGTAGCTACTGCTGCTTATGAGTGACAAATCTTCCAACAGCAGAGTTCCAGATATGGAAACATTTCCCAGAGTGTTCAGCCAGCTAATTGGTATCAGACTGACTAAACTGTACAACTTTCTTCATGATGCTTTGTCCTTTTTTGGATTAGATACTTACTCTGGTTATGGATTTGACTTTTCTGCATATAATGCTTCTGCCAAAACCACCACCCTTGAACTTACAGAATGCCTTATCCATCTTTATAGTGTTCTACACAATATTACTTCTGACAAATGGACTCACTTCATAGCCCGAGAAATGTGGGAGTAGGCCTTGAATTATGGACTCCATCAAATTTACCATGTTCCCCACTTTTATGAAACAGGTGGCCTAAGATAAAGATAGAATGACCTTTAAAGACACAGTTACAGTGCTAAGTAGGTGGCAGCAGTCTGGAGGGCTAAGTCATGATTCTCTAGAAGGTAGTCAGTACATCCTTTGAATAAGCATCCAATATATAGTACAGTCTCACCCATAGCTGGGATCCACAGGTCCAGGAATCAAGGGGTGGAAAAGAGAATAGTTCCACTCACTATCATCTTTAATGACTCAGTAAAAGATTTTTTGCATCATGGTTTGTAACCTTATGTTCTGTTGGCCTAGAAGTTTTTGTTCCAGAGGAGGAAGTGTTCCTGTCAGGAGCCACAGCAAACATTTCATTCCGTTGAACTTGAAGTTCAGGCTTCCCCATGGCCATGTTGAGCATATAAATCCCTTAAATCAGTAGGCTGAGAAAGGAATAAGTGTCAAAAAGGATGACTAATCCAGACTTCCATAGGGAAACTGATTTTCTTTTCTCTATAATAGTAGTAAGAAAAATTATGTCTAGAGTGCAGGAATTCATTTAGGAAATCTCTTGGTACTACCATGTCCTGTTATTTAAGTTAATGGGAAACTATAATAGCCTAATCTAGACGGGTGACAAAGGGTACAAATCTGCCAAGAATGAAGGCATGGGCCACTCCTCTAGCAGAAGAGCAAAGACTGCTGATGTTCTTATTGAGGGTGGAGGAAGTACAGTATAGATACTTACTTATAAATACCATCTATGGTCACATGGCCAGTTGTAGAAACTGAATGCATGATGGCCTGAGTGCTTCTGTTGTATTTTGTTAGAAATCTATTTGTAGAGTTATTTATGTTTTCTTTCTTTATTTTTTAAATCATTTATTGTAACCCCAATTAAGGGAATAATAATTCTTAAGTATGATAAGGATTATTATACTTAAGTTTAGGTACTTAAAAATGGTCTCCCAAAGGACGGTGCTACCTATTCTAAATTTATAATGAATTTACAGTTGTACAATAAATAGTTACATTAGGTGTAATTAGGACTTGGATAAATAGATAATGTATTTGTGATTGTACATAAAATTTTTATGTTGTGTTTTATGTTATTATGACATTGTTACTGTTTCCATGTGGAAATTAAACATGACATAAAGAGATACAATTGTGTATCAAGTTAACAAGAAGAGGACTCGAGATGGCTAATCTTGGCTGTCATCTTGACTACATCTAGAATGAGATATAATCCAGAAATGGAGAAAACATCTTTGATATATTTTTTTAGTTGGTTTGAAGTTGTTAAATCCACTTCTAGTCTGGAACTTTGAGATATGAAGACATACACCTTTGACCCACATCTTGAGGCAGGAAGACACTCCTTTAATCTGGGTGACGCCTTCTTCTGGAAGTCTATATGAAGACACAGAAGAAGGAAACTTTTGCTCTGTGCCTGTTTGTCCTCACTTTGCTATCACATCTATTCTTCCCCTGGCATTGTAAACTACTTCTTCAGTATTCCATCATATATTGAGGACCACCTGAGACATCAAGCTTTGTGGACTGATCAACTACTAAATTCTTGAACTTTCTATCCACAGCCAACCAATGTTGTATTAGCTGGACTATAGCCTGAAAATCATTTCAAGAAATCCCATTTATTTGTTTTATATAATTTTGTTACTCTAGAGAACCCTGAATAATATAGTTATCTTTTAAAATTCTCTAAATTATTATTTAGCACCTGGTCTCATCTTCCATACTGTGTTATTTATTGTTATCCTTAATTACCAAGTTACACAGCTGGCTAGTTCCCAACATAACCTCACTAGATATCAATTTTGTGTCCCCAATATTAACTGTAAGTGACCATAACTCCATTATATTTGTTATTAATCACCGAACATATGAATAGCTAAGTTAAAATACTATATGCTTTGAGTTCTGTTCTTTTAAATTTCATGGAGATTCATTGTGAGAATTACCAAAGTACAAGACTGTCATAACATGAAGAAAATTGAGAAAATGGTTATATAAGATTTGAGTGAGAATGTCAATCAGCTTTCTGCTATTTAATTGAATTGAGATAATTTATAAGGAGGAAAGGTTTGCTTTGGCTTATAGTCTTGGGCATTGAAGTTTATTGTCAGTTGGTTCTTTGAACTAGTATACATAATGAGGTAGCTGTAGTAAGCTTTCTTGTTGTGACTTCTGATGTGGGAATGCCTTTCTGTATGCTGTGAATCTCAATCTTTAAATAAAGGAGCTGTTTTGGGCCATGACAGGCACTATAGAAAAAGTAGGAGAAGAAATCAGAGCATAGGTAGGAGAAGCAGGGCGGAGTCAGACAGATCAAGCAAGCCACCCAAGGAGCAACATGTAAGGAGCACAGGTGAGCCACGGGCCATGTGGCAGAAAAATTAACAGAAATGGGTTGAGTTAAGACGTAAGAGCTAGCTAGAAATGTGCCTGAGCCATAGGCCAAACAGCATGAAGTTAATATAAGCGTCTGAGTCATTTCTGAGGGCCTGAGCAGCAGGTGGCTGGGCGGCTAAGGGGTCTGTGGGTCTGGGCCTCTGGCAGCCCGGGACCAAGAAACTCCCACTGCTACAGACTTCCTGTCTAAAAATAATGCCACAAAAATGTATTATTAATTATGAAAGTTTGGCTTTAGCTTAAGCTTGTTCTCACATGGCTCTTATAACTTAAGTCAGGCTGTTTATATTAATCTATGTTCTGCTATGTGTTGTAATCTTTCTTCCGTCTCATACCTCCTGTTGCCATTTCTCTCTCAATGGCTAATCCCCTAAATTCTCTCTCTCCCTGGAAATATTAACTATTCTATTCATATCTAGCTTTTGGCCATTTATCTCTTTATTAAACCAACCACAGCAACACATCTTTACACAGTGTACAATTGTTCACAATAAGTAGTGCATCATGACATGAGCCCATCATAGAAATTTATTTTAGAAACCCAGGAAAAAGAGAAAAGAGGTCCCTCTAGGATTGTGCAATTCCCTCAGAAGGAATATTCTCAGTGAAAAATTCAATTTTCAGTAGGACTTACCTTTTAAAAATCCCACCACATCCAAGAGATGCTACTCTGGGTATGAAGCCTTTACCACATATAGCTTGTGACTAAAAGGCCCACCCAACAAGAACAATGAGACACCAGAAGCAGAAGAGAAACTGGTCAAATCTGAATCTTAGGTATCCATACAAAATGCTGCATTATAGAAAATAAAGAAAAAATAAGGAGTGTGATCCCCGGAACTATTTAAGTCCTTAAACTACATCCCTACCATGTATAACCACAGGGCAACCATCTTTACCTCTGTGAGTCTTCCATTTTTCTTCTGTAAATCTAAACTAAGCTTCTTTTTTTCATATAGAGGTATTGCTCCTTTGTGTAGCTTTATGCAATTTCTTCCCTAAAGATGTTTGTTTATATTTAGTGGTATAGTTTTCTGGTTTCCTTTCTATGACAGCAATTGCTAGTAATGGAATGGCTGACTTGTGCTGCTCAATAGATATGAGCTATAGAGCACAATGTCCTTTCTAAAAGCTTAAGTGAATTCACAAGAAAGTGTTGAAGTTGAAGGTCCTTGTAAATAAAAGACATGTTCTCTTAATGATATAACATAACATTCACATTTGCGTTAATAATCCAAGCAGTATTTTTTCTTCTGTCTGAACACTCCAGATATTAATTTGATCCCATTTGTTCCTGGCTTTTACCTGGTGAAAACACATGGTATGAAGTTTTACAGCTGTCCCTCAGAATTTGCAAGTACTGAATCTACAGTTTCAACCAGCTGTGACTCAGAAAAATTCAGGAACAAGTTCCCAAAGGTGTCCAGATATAAAATTTGTACTTATCATACTTCAAGCACTCAGAGGAATGTTTCCGAATGTCAAGATGCCTAGGTCCTCTTGCTGGAGTCTCAGTGTTTAAGTCTTCATTCCCTTTCCAGCACCCATTATTTGAGTGAGTTCCCTTCACATCTCATTCATTTGATACATGGCTGTGTGCACTTCATTATCTGAATGAGAGTGGGCGATTATGTTGTTACATTGTAAATAATTGTCCCACCCACTGGTTTAATAAAAAGTGCTGATTGGCCAAAGGCAGGCAGGAAGTGTGGGCAGGGCTACCAGAATAAGAAAACTCTGAGAACAGGAAGCACAGAACAGAATGCCAGAGAGAAGCCAGAAGAAGCAGAGGACAACTATGCTGCTCTAAGAAAAGGTATTGAGCCCCATGGCTGAACAGGATCAGAGTCATGGGTTAGATGAAGAGTAGAGAGCTAGCAAGCTATATGCCTGGGCCTTAGGTCTATCAGCTGAAAACTATTGTAAGCATCTGTGTGTCTCTGCGGGTCTGCAATTCTAAACCTTGAGGCTAGGCCCGAAAGTCCAGGCCAGAAACCTCATACTACAAATGAGTTCCCTTCAGAGCTCTTCATTTGATACATGGCTGTGTGCACTTCATTTTTTTTGACAAAAGTAAAGTGTGACTAAAAGCCATGAAAAACACAAGCTGCTGAAAAGTTACTAAATATTAAAAATAATTTCTCAAAGACTGAGAAAAATAGACAATGCCACAGCTCAGGGAAGAGGATAGAGAGTATGGATACCTGTACTAAACAGGGATGGAGGTTTTCCATATCCCTATTCTCTAAAGCTTATACTAAAACAATATTTATACTTGCAGAATATCTATGTATTACTATGTAATTTAAATCTTCTAGAGACAAACTAAACTATGGAAAAAATTTGTGTTCTTTCTATGTGATGACTATTATATTTCTCAGAAAGAACTGTGGAATTTGATATCCTGTTCTGAGGGATGCCCATGTCTTATGAGTATAAAATATTAGCCTGACAAAGCATAATATGTACACAATGTACCATATCTATGTCTATCTATATACATATATACATACACTTAAGTAATCACTTAGCAATTTCTCAGAGTAAATTTCTCATTTACTACACAGTTATCATAGTAAGCTATGCTATATATAGCATCTACAGTACATAGTGTATAATCACATTACTATGTATTATAATTATTAATCAAACCTAACTTAAGGCATAAATGACACTTAAATGAATAAACAGTGTTAATATAAGGATTCTGTCTGCCATGTGAACATGAAAGGTGTTAGGATGAACAGCTCACTGTGTTTATTTTATCGTGGGATGCGAGATTGGAAGTGATGCTTTCCCAGATGTCAGTGGCACTGCACTGCTAGTGCCACCATAGATGTTCTCTGAATTTTATTTTGGCACACTCTGGAGATTGCAGGGTTATATCTGCCTTCAAATCCCTGACTGGAATATATTTTTATTGCACGAAACACCTTGTATGCTGATCCTAATCTCATTTTTTGCTTCTGAAGCTTTGCTTGTTCTATATGTTTTCAGAAGAGTGCCCTTTCTCTAAGCATTATCTTCCTATTATGAGACTAATGACTAATTACTTGGCTATGTACTCACACTATAAAATAGCCATTTCTTGTCCATTTCTGTGTCTGAACTAGTATCTTGTGACTAATAATTAAAAACCTTTTCAGGAACTAGTAACTTAGCACATCACTGACTTATACCAACCCCAAAGCTAGGAATGGCATTAGATAACATTTTAGTGCCATACCCTACATTTTGCTTTATCTGCCTTTAATATACTCACTGGTATATTTTTAAAATTAGCTTGACTTATCACTTTCTTTGTTTTGTAAAACCTTAAAAACTTCATGAAGGTGGTTCCATGCTGAAACACAGAATTTGGGGTAACCCAAATCTGTGTTCCCAGACCACAGTCACTCAAAATGGCTCCATCATAAAAAAGAACATATTCTTATTTTACAAGTATTTACAATTCTGTGGGGAATATTTTCAAATATAATAAAACAATCAGAGATATCAGAGGACAGACAAACCTCTTCTAGTCTTTGTTCATTTGTTTTGTTCTGTTTTTTCCAGACAGAGTTTTCTGTGTAACAGTCCTGGCTGTCCTGGAACTTGCTTTCAACTCACAGAGATTCTCTTGCCATTGCTTCCCAAGTGCTGGGACTAACAGTGTGAGCCATGGCTTCTTCTGAACACTCTTTCTATGCTTGCCTTAAATACTTTCTTCCCTCAGTTAAAGCATGGCACCACCACTACCTGCCTGGGAGCCTGGAACTCCTTCTGTAAACTAAGATGACCTCAAACTCAGATTGGATTAAGGGCAGCATAGGTCACCACTCCCAGGATATTCCCTGTGCTGGGATTAAAGGTGTGAGTTACCACTTTCTAGACTGATTGTGGGTAGATCCCTCTGATATCTCTGACTGTTTTTATATGAATTTTATACCTTATCTAGATTAGGTATTATTCATAAAAAATTCTCAGACATTTTGGAGTGAGCTTGATCTGGCCTGGCTGTCTTCCACAATGAACAGACAGCTTTGCTCTATTTTTCTTGAGCTTCTGTCCTGTTCAGGTGCTGAACTAACTTGTATTGTTTTGATTCTGGTTGTTGGAAGTAGCTTTGTGGCTGTGTGACTTGCCAATTATGCTTTTCCCTCAACACAGTCCCCTGTTTCTATAGACTTGGCTACTTCTTTTCATTTCTTTTGGTTTGTAGAATACTGTCAAATACTGAGGCATTTTTAAATAATGGCATATATTAATGGTTGCAATTTTTATTCTTATTAAGGAAGTCTGGGCAGTCATTAGATTTGTAGATTGAATTAAATGAGAAAAACATGCCCATGCATCAGTCTTGTAATTATAAATGGTATAATACGATAATAAAGTCCTTGTATTTTCCCCAAATTTCTGTGACAGAAAGAGGTGGGAAAGTTCTTTGCCTGGAGAATTGTAGTATTGGAAGAAAAATCATTTATTTGTGCAGCCTCTACCTCTGGCAACATTTTAGCCCTATTTAAACAAAATGTTCCTATCATGTCATTTTTTTTGTGCCATAAATTTCATAATTCAATACAAACTTTTCAACATAGTATTCAATTTCACTGTCATGGCTTCATTTTGGATTCTCTCTGTCTCTGTCTGTCTGTCACTCTCTCATACACACACAAATATGTATGACCTCTCACACAGAGGAGGACAGAAATGAGAAGGGAATAAAGAGGGAAAAAATAATAGCTTTGAAACATAAATACTCAGACAACTGGAGACCCCAAAGCCTCCCTCCCAGTCCATTGCTGATTAAGAGGTGAGTATACCCCTGACCCTCAGGCCAACTGCACACCTGGTTTCTGAACCCTGGCCACAGAAACATAGCCTCCAACAACCCAATAATACCCAGCACTGCCCTAAGATAAAGAAAGCTGGAAGAGTCCCCTCCCAGTCCAATCCCCAGCAAAAGACAGCTGGAGGGACATTCCATGGGCCAAACAACACCTAAACTGCAATCTGCATAACCACACTCCAATAACTGGAGACCCAGAAGCATCCCTCCTGGTACACATAAGAGCTGACTAAGAATCAAATAAGAGCCAACTAAGACCCAGATAAGAACGACCTCTGTGGCAACTGGAAACACACAGCTCCTTGGCCTACAATCAGCTAAGAGCTGACTAAGAGCTGCCCCTGCAACTACTGGAGACACCCAGCCCCTGGGCTCACAACTGAATACAAGCTGATAAAGAGTTGACTAAAAGTAAACTGAAAAAGCAATGAGCAGATGCCAGTGCAAGAATATATATAACAATATAAATAACAAAAAGAAACCACCAGAAGAATATGGTGGTTCTACAACATCAAGACCTGGGCATAACAATGAAGAGGAAACAGAAGGAAAGGACATTATAAGGAACTTTATGAAAATAATATAAACTTTAAAAAAGGATACAACAATCTCCCTTGAAGAAATAGAAGAAAATACAAACAAAAAATTGGAAGAGATGAACAAATCCCTGAGAGAAAATAAAGAAATCCAAGAAAAAGAAAACAAACAGGTAAAAGAAACATTTGGGAATAAAAAAAAAAATGAAATAGAAGCAATAAAGAAGACACAAACCAAGGCAGAGCTGGAAAGAGAAAACCTGAAAAAATGAATCAGAGCTACAGATACAACCAAGCATAACCAACAAACAGAATGTAAGATATGGAAAAGAAAATCTCTAGAGCGGAAGATGCATCTGTGGAAATAGATGATACATCAGTTAAAGAAAACACTAAAACCAAAAACGTCATAACCCAAAATGTTCAGGAAATCTGGGACACCATGAAAAGACCAAACCTGAGAATAATTGGAATTGAAGAAGGAGAAGAATACCAGCTAGCTCCAATGCACAGAAAATATATTCAACAAAATCATAGAAGAAAACTACCAACCTAAAGCAGGAAATGCCTATAAATATTCAAGAAGCTCACAGAATACTGAATAAACTAGAACTCCTAAAAAGTTTGCTTGCCACATAATAATCAAGCCACTAAACCTACAAAACAATTAGAAAAATACTAAGAGCTGCAAAAAAAGGCCAAATTATGTATAAAGGCAGGCCTGTTCAATGGAAAAAATGAAAGCAAGAAAGTCTGGTCAGATGTTATACAGAAAAGAGCATCGCTACCAACCCAGACTACTATACCCAGCAAAACTATCAGTCACCATAGATGGAGAACACAAAATATTTCAAAACAAAACCAGATTTAAATAATACCTATCCACAAATCCAGCCCTATAGAAAGCACTGGAGGGAAAACTCCAACCTAAGGAAACCAGATATACCCCTGAAACTACAAAAAAATTTAATAATCCCACAGAAGAAAAACCAAAGTAGGAAAATATACATAAGCTATCACCCAAAATAACAGGAAATAACAATCATTGGTCATTAATATCCCTTAATATCAATGAACTCAATTCACCTGTAATAAGACACATCCTAACATGATGGACACAAAAACAGAAACCATCCTTCTGCTGCATACAAGCAGAGAGAGAGTATCCATATTAACAAAATTAGAAATGTAAAGGGGGACATAACAACAGATACCCAGGAAATACAAAGAATTATCAGGTCATACTTTGAAAATCTATACTCTACTAAAATGGAAAACAAAAGAAATGGACAACTTTCTGGACAGGTATCACTTAACAAATTTAAATCAAGATTGGTTAAAGACCTAAACAGATCTATAAGTTCAAATGAACTTGAAGCTGTTATTAAAAGTCTCCCAAGTAAAATAAAGCCCAGGACCAGATGGTTTCAGTGCAGAATTCTACCAGACATTCAAAGAAGAACTAATATCAATACTCCTCAAACTGTTCCATACAGAAGAAACTGAAGGAACATTGCTGAACTCTTTTTATGTGGCCATAATCACCCTCATTACCACGCCACTCAAAGATGCAACAAAGAAAGAGATTTACAGACCAATCTCCCTCATAAACATTGATACAAAAGTACTCAATAAAATTCTGGTGAACCAAATACAACAATATATCAAAAATATTATTCACCATGATCAAGTAGGTTTCATCCCAGAGATGCAGGAATGGTTCACACTATGAAAAACTGTGAATGCCATCCATCATATAAACAAACTAAAAGAAAAGAAAAACACATGATCATCTCATTAGATGCTGAAATATTCTTTGACAAAATCTAACACTGCTTCATGATAAAAGTCCTGGAGAAATCAGGAATACAAGGATAATACCTAAATATAATAAAGGTGATTTACAGCAAGCTGAAAACCAATATCTAACTAAATGGAGGGTCTCTCAAAGCAATTCCACTAAAATTAAGAACAAGACAAGGCTGTCCTCTCTTTCCTTATCTATTCAATACAGTTCTTGACATTTTAGCTAAAGGAATAAAAGAACAAAAGAAGATTAAAGGGATACAAATTTGAAAGGAAGAAGTCAAGCTATCTCTATTTGCAGATGGTATAATTGTATGCATGACTGAAACCTAAATTCTTCCAGGTAGCTCCTCCATCTGATAAAGCCCTTCAGCAAGGTATTAGGGTGCACAATAAATTCAAAAAAATCAATATCCCTCCTATATGCTAAGGATAAAGGGCTGAAAAAGAAATAAGGGAAACATCACCTTTTATGATAGCCGCAAATAGCATTAAATATCTTGGCATAACTCTAACCAAAGAAGTAGTATACCTGTTTGATAAAAACTTTAAGTCACTGAAGAAAGAAACTGAATAGGATATCAGAAAATGAAAAGATCTGCCATGCTCCAGGATAGGTAGGATCAACATAGTAAAAATGGCAATTTTACCAAAATAAATTACAGATTTAATGCAATCTCCATAAAAATCTCAACACATTTTTTTATAGACCTTGAAAGAACAATACTCAACTTCATATGAAATAACAGGAAACCCAGGATTGTCAAAACAACCCTGCTCAATAAAAGAACTTCAGGAGGAATCACCATGCCTGACTTCACACTATACTATAGAGTCATAGTAATAAAAAACAGTCTGGTACCAGTATAAAAATAGACTTGTGGATCAATGGAATCAAATTGAAGATCCTAACATTAACCCACACACCTATGAACACCTGATTTTTGACAAAGAGGCAAAAAATATTCAATGGAGAAAAGATAGTATCTCCAACAAATGGTGTTGGCATAACTGGATGGTGGTATGTAGAAGAAGGCAAATAGATCCAAACTTATCACCCTGCACAAAACTCAAATACAAGTGAATCAAAGACCTTAACATGAACCCAAACACACTGAACCTGATATAAAACAAAGTAGAAAATACCCTCCAACACTTTGGCATAGGTGACAGTTTCCTAAATATAATACCAGTAGCACAGACACTAAGAACAACAATCAATAACTGGGGCCTCCTGAAACTGAGAAGCTTCTGTAAGGCAAAGGATACTGTCAATAAGACAAAAGAACAGCCTATAGAATGGGAAAAGATATTCACCAACCCTATATCTGATAGAGGACTGATCTCTAAAATATAGAGAGAACACAGGAAACAAGAGCCCCAAAACTTAAATAACCCAATTAAAAAATGGAGCTCAGACTTAAAAAGGGAATTCTCAACAGAAGAATTACAAATGGCTTAAATGTACTTAAAAATTGCCCAATATCTTTACCTATCAGAGAAGTTCAAGTCAAAATAACTTTGAGATACCACTTTACAATGTTCAGAACTGCTAAGATCAAAATCACAGATGACAACCTATGCTGGAGAGGATGCTGAATAAGAGGAACACTCCTCCATTGTTGGTGGGAGTGTAAATGTATAAGTCACTCTGGAATGTAGTATGGCAGTTCTTCAGAAAACTGGGAATCAATCTCCCTAAGGATCTAGCAATACCATCACTGGGCATATATGCAAAGGATGTACATTCATACCCCAAAGGCATTAGCTTTACTATGTTCATAGCAGTATTATTCATACTAAGAAGAACCTGGAAACAATCTAGATGCCCCCCAGCTGAAGAATGAATTAACAAACTGTGTTACATCTATACAATGGATTACTATTCAACAGTAAAAAGAAAAAAAAAAAAAGAAGGTATCCCAAAATTTGCAGGCAAATAGATGGATTTGGAGAATACCCTTCACAAACCCAGAAAAATAGGCATGGGATGTACTCACTCATAAATTTATTTTAGACAAAAAACAAAGAATTCACAAGCTGCAAACCACAACCCCTGAATTGCTTTGGATAAGAAGAAACTTAAGAGAGACATCCAGATGTTCACCTAGGATAAGAAATTAGAGAAGATTGCCTTAAGAAATTAGGATCATAATGGGTTGCAACCAAGAAGAGGTGGGAACAAAACATGAAAGTAGATGGTTGAGTATGAGGATCAGCAAAGATGGAGGAAAAAAGAGATGGATATCTTAATATAGGAAGTCAAGTTGGGGTTGGAAAATGATTGGGTGCTAAGGGAACTTATAGGAACTCACAAGATGTCCCTGGCTATGTCTTCAACCAATAGTAGAGGGGGTGACTCAATAGGACTTCCCCTACAATCAAATCACCACTCTAAGTGTGATCACAGAACCTACATCCAACAAAGTATAGAGGTGGAGTCAGACAGAGATCCGTGGCTGAGCACTGGGCCGAGCTCCTAGTCCAACTGAGAGCAGGGAAGGAGAGTCTCTATGAAAAAGGTGATAGAGATTATGAGGAAAATTCTAACAGTGATGGCTGGCTGGAGCTCTGGAGAGATTACTGAATTGAGAACAGCCACTGGGGAGCCATTGGGAAAAGGAGCTAGGCCCACCAAGTAGGCAACTGTAGATTGTCATGGGCAGTATGTAGAGCCTTGATGCATGGGACCAGTTCCTGTGCGTTGGTTGGCAACTTGGAGCCCATTCTCTGCAGAGGAACACCTAATCCAGTCTTCATTTTGGGACAAGGAAATCAGATTGGTCTGAAGTGGATGTGCCATGCTGAGCTGACCCACCTTGGGACTTCTTGACGTTTTGTGGGAGGAGGGAGACTGAAGGCTGACTGGGAGGGATTGGGAGGAGAGAAATGAGGGGGACCAGGGGATGCATGGATAAAAAAAGACATTTTCATAACAAAATAATAAAATGAACATACAAAAATATAAATATTATCTCTCCTGAAATCTAATAAGTTCATAATAATTTACTTGCACCTTGCCAAGCACAAATGCAGAATCTGTCAATCAGACTGAGTTTGAGGCACAAAGCCTCAGTCCTATGCAATTATGAACATGGATTTCTCCATGTGAATTAGATTATCATGATAAACTGCTCTGTAGATTATATAAACTAGCTCAGGCTATAGTCATAACCATTGTTTTCTGTTTTTTTTTTCTTTATCATTTCTTTTGGCCTTGAGATAATCAGGCCTTGAGATCACTTTGTAGTTAGCAAATATTTCTCATAATACTTGTGAAAGCATGAGATTAACTTGTGCTGTGTCATGCTATGTCATGTCTTGACTTCTACTACAACTAAAAATTATATCTAAACAAACGTAAATTGCATGGCTAAGCCAAAGTCCCAGAGAAGGAAAAATACACTCACTTTATTGAGCAGATATGTACTACTGCATGGGCAGGAAAAACAGACAAAGGCTGCAGTGGAGGATAACGTACAATAGCTTTGTCTGTCCCAAGGCATAAAATGATAGATACCATTTACAAACTATGTCCCTATGCTTCCAACTACAATATGGAATGATAGTTATAAAGAAACACTTATTTGAACAATATGCCTGGAGTAGAACATTCATCAAGAATGAGAGAAGTGGTAATTTGCCATTCCTTGGCTAATGGTAAGAGGAAAGATGAACATTTCACAAAATAACATATCATTAATATCCTAAATGAAGCTATGAGGTCTTTGTGTATTGATTGATAATTGATGCCACTCACTAAATGTTATGTTTTTTTTCAACATTGAAACTGAGGGATTATGGAGAAAGAATTTCTGTTTTATCTTTCATTATAACTGAGTTTATGTTATGGATAAAATATAACATGTTTAATATACTCCACACATGCAAGTATTGCTGATACTTTATAACTCTAAGAGTTCCCAGCACCATGAAGCTACAGAGTAAATGGAATCTACCTGCACTGCTGGGTGGAATCAAAATGGTTCCACTACTTGCAAACGTTTTTCAGTCTCATATACTGTAAGAAACAACAAAGCCCACCCCTAGGACTTTTTTAAAAAACCTGCTTTATCTAATATGCAACAATATTTTTATTTCTTTTTAGAACTATTGTCTCTTTTGCTATATTCAAATATACTCTTTCTATTTTCTGAAACTAGACATTCTGTTCACTCATTTTTTTTCCTTATTTCACATAATTCAAACTTTCTGATTTCAAAGCTATTATTGTGGCACTAACTTTGGAGTCAAAAAATTAGGAAATGGGTAATGGCTCAGTCAATAAAATACTCTCTGATAAAGGATGAGGACTTCAGGTAGATTTTCAGAACTCAGATAAAAAACCAGACGTGGTGTTATAGAATTGCATACCATTGCTGGAAGGATAGGGCTGAATCTCTGGGTTGTACTGTTAACCAGCCATCCTAGCTTAGTCAGCAAGCTCAAATCACACTGATGGGTACCAGTCAGATTTCTCTAGAGCAATACAATTTATTAAATAAATTACTCTGTATATATAGAAAGGAGATTTATTGGAATGAGTTACAGTCTGCAGTCCAGATACTCTACCAATTGATGCCTGTGAACAGAAAGTCCAGGAATCCAGTAGTTGTTTAGTTTGTGAGGCTGGATGTCTCAGTTGGTCTTCAGTGAAGGAATGAACTTGCTAACAGGAGAGAGGACAAGTATGCAAAGAGCAAAAGCTTTCTTCTTCCATGTTCTTATATAGGCTTTCAGCAGAAGGTGTGGCCCAGATTGAAGGTAGGTCTCTTCCCAGTTCAAGATAAAGATTAGAAGTAGATTAAAAGTCCTTACTGGTGTGCTCTCCATGTTTAAATTTTAGTTAATTCCAGAAATAGTCAAGTTGACAACCAAGAATAGCCATCACAGCACCCTTCTCAAAAAACAAGCTTGATGGTTTCCAAAGTACATCATCCAAGCTGACCAAGGAGCATCACAT
Organism: Phyllotis vaccarum; assembly: GCA_033318265.1. Taxonomy (NCBI): domain Eukaryota; kingdom Metazoa; phylum Chordata; class Mammalia; order Rodentia; family Cricetidae; genus Phyllotis; species Phyllotis vaccarum. Next base: position 129,995,731 of record JARWLC010000005.1, on the reverse strand, counting down.
ACCAGTGAAGATATGTGAATGTATATATACTTGCAGGCATACGTACACATATGGGAAATACATTTTCCTTTCTGGCTTATTTTTTAGTTCTTATATAAAATGTGTACTATTACTGTTGTTTGTATAGTCAAGACATTAAAAAGACCAATAGTTTATGGCCTTTACTTATTCTTCTATTATGTTCCCTAAATGTTCTTTGACTAGGAGATATTTGTTTTATGATCACTGATTTAAAAGATGAAATTCAGATGCTTCTGCAATATGTGTAATTTACTAATCAATATCTAATATCTGCACTACCATTATCTGCTTTAAGAGGCATCTTTGTAGTTCTTCACGAGATACATACGACAAACTTTGAGTCATGTCTGAGAGATAGTATTTCTCATAGACATTTTACATGGAAGAATAAATAAAAGCAGCACCTATGTTTTTGTTTATGTTACTATTTGCTGAGGTTGTCATCCAACTGCTCTATAGCTCTGCCTGCAACCAATCATGTCAGAAGCTACTTTCCCCTTACTCTCTACCTACCTCTTCCTTATTCTCTTTCTCCTGTTTCCCCTTTCATTTCCCTCTTTCACTTCTCTCTTATTTTTGATATGTTTCACGATATGTCTATTATACATCCATAAATCTTCATTATAGTTCATAAAGAAAAAATTATCAAATCAACAAAATTCTTAATCATTGCATACCTACTCTTAGCCATTTTCTAGTTTGCTCATTGACAAAAATCATGAATAGAAAAGGCTTATAACCCTTACTTAATCTTCATTTCTTAGTCCAAAGAATTGCTTCTGAGCTTAACAATCTCTGGTCCCTAGATAGTGCTTTACTCAACCATTCCTTAACAGTGTAGCTTGTTGACTGGTGAGGTCCCATAGACCCCCAATATCATATGCCAATGTTGTTATCTACTCTCTAGAAATTGACTTTAAGATCTATTGCTTATGATACCAAATACTTCAGTCATAGAACATGGAGAATTTAAGCTCAAACTCACCTGATAGCTTCATCCATACTGCTTAGCTTTCGTTGTTCTGGAAAGGGCTACCAAATGAGAAAAGTAGTCATTAATTTTACATAGCTGTAAATTTTAAGTCATAATATCAACTGACCTGGCATGACATACCCTCTGCTGAGATATTTGCATAAACACAATGAGAGTAACCAATCACTTGCTTATTGAGTTTAAGGCCCAATCAACAGCACTAACCCAAAACTTAAGACTGGGTAGGTTATAGGCTCTAAGAGAGAACATACTACTAGCATTCCACTGAATGGATATGGTGTTAAATTGACTTTTAATGATTTATTATATTTTAATTTGGTATATGCTAATTTTTTCTAGTGAAAGTCAGTAAGAGTAGATCTGGATGGGACAGGATGTTGGAAGTAATTGGGAATAGTAGAGAGAGGGCAAACTATAATCAGGAAATATGTGAGAAAAAAATCTTTTCATTAAAAAGGGAAAAGATTTTTATAGAAACTATTTATGAGTAACTCTGCTTCCATCATGTTTTTGCAGCAATAAAAATGGACTGAACTACTCAAAGATGGTAAAAGCCATTTGTAGACCAGTATGTAGCAAAATGAGAATGTGTAGATTAAGAGAGCTAAGAAGGAGCATATCAGGAAGAAGAAGATATCAGAAAATGAAAAGATCTCCCATGCTTTTGCATAGGTAGAATCAACATAGTAAAAATGACAATCTTACGAAAAGCAGTCTACAGATTCAATGCAATCCCCATTAAAATTCAAACACAGACCCTGAGAGAACAACACTCAACTTCATATGGAAAAACAACCTAGGGTAGCTAAAAGAATCCTGTACAATAAAGAAACTTCAGTAGGCACCAGGATTCCTTACTTCAAGCCATATTACAAATCTATAGTATAAAAAAGATTGATATTGACATAAAAACAGACATGTATATCAATGGAATCAAATAGAAGATACTGACATAAATCCACACATCTATGAACACCTTATATTTGATAAAGATGCCAAAATTGTACAATAGAAAAAAGAAAGCATCTTAAAAAAATAGTGCTGGCATAACTGGCAGCAAATAGATCTATATCTGTCACCATGCACAAAACTCAAGTCCAAGTGGATCAGAGACCACAACTTAAACCCAGATACACTGAACAGGATAGAAGAGAAAGTGGAAAGTAGCCTTGAACACATTGGCACAAGATACTACTTTCTGAATATTACAGCAGTGGCACAGGTACTGACACTGACAGTTAAAATGAATGGGAACCACTGAAGCCAAAAAGGTTCTGTAAGGCAAAGGATATGGTAAATAAGACAAAACAGCAGCCTATAGAATGGGAAAAATTTTCTAACCCCACATCTGTCAGAAAGCTGATCTCCAATACACACACACACACACACACACACACACACACACACACACACACACACACACACACACCCCTTAGGAAACTAGACATCAAAATACCAAATAATCCAATTTAAAAATAGAATACAGATCCAAACAAAGAATTCTCAACAGAAGAATCATAAATGACAGAAAGATACTTAAAGGATTACCATATTTAACCATCAGGGATATGCAAATTGAAACAACTCTGAAATACCATTTTACACCTGTCAGAATAGCTAAGTTAAAAAAAAAAAAAAAAAAAAAAACAAAAAACAAACTGATGATAGCTTATGGTAGAGAGGATGTGGAATAAGGGGAACATTCCTCCACTGTTAGTGGGAGTGCAGATTTGTACATCCACTTTGAAAATCAGTATGGTGGTTTCTCAGAAAATGGGGAATCAATCTACCTCAAGACTCAGCAATAATTACCCTTAGGAATATACCCAAAGGGTACTCAATCATACCACTAAGACACTTGCTCAGCTATGCTCATAGCAGCATTATCTGTAATAGACAGAACTTGGAAACAACTTAGATGCCCCTCAGCCATAGAATGGATAAATAAAATGTGGCATATTCACACACTCAGTGGTATAAAAACAATGACATGATGAAATTTCCGGCAAATTGGTGGAACTAAGGAAAAAACCCATCCTGAGTGAGGTAACCCATGCTAGGGTAAAAAGAAAACATAGCATATACTCACTCCTAAGTAAATATTAGATGTAAAGCAAAGGAAACCAAGCTACAGTTCACAAATCCAGAGGAACTGGGCAACAAAGATGTTACCACTAACATTTACCAATTTATCCTTTAAGTTATGAGTGAAAATTCCCATTTAATCATTCAAATTAGCGAACTGATATAAATCCACATCCATACCACAAAAGATCCTGCTTTTCTTTTAATTCACAAGCACTGTTAAATATATCTACATGTATCATTTACTAATTTATCTCTGACACTTAATGTTCATCTTTGAAACAAGGACAAAATATCTGGGGTGCTCTAAACTGCTTTCCAGATTACATATTTTCTTTCCTTTGCCTGTTTTTCCCAATTTTGTGAAACTTTCTCAATCTGAAATAAACAATGGGTTGTAATCTATTTCATTTCTGACAAAAACAGAACAAAAAATTATACTACTATATGCCACTGAAATCAACCCTTATGTAAACAATGGAAGGTTATTTTAATAGTAAAATGCTTGCATCTGGGAACATGATGTACCTGTAATCTCCTGAGAACACAGCAAAGCATATAAGAGTCACATGCCTCCAAGCCTGATGCCCTGAGTGACCTGGTTCCTGTGAGTATTGATAGGGCACAAGGAGATAACTGACTCCATCCAGTTGTCCTCCTATCTCCACACACACACACACACACACACACACACACACACACACACACACACACACACACACAGAGAGAGAGAGAGAATAGATAAACATAAACGTAGCCCTCCTTTAGAGGGTTTAAGTAGTTAGATGTTGCTATTATGAGTCAACTGATTTTATTTTATAAAATTTTAATAATAATCTAAATTGGGTGTAAGAGGTCTGTTAGACGAAAGATTTTTGATTGGAGTCATTGCTTAGAGTAAAGACATATTTAAAACTTACACTGTCATTGTCTCTGCTACTGGCCAGTTCTGTGCATATAGCCAGGAAGGCAGGGAATATTCAATACGTAAATTACAGACATGTTTCTACTCTTAACTTCATTATTCTATTCTGTGCTATTTGGAATTCAAAACTGTAGTATGATGTTTCTGGCCTGGACTTCTGGGCCTAACCTCAAGGTTTATGCCCACAGACCCACAGACCCACTCAGAGACACACAGAGGCTTGCTATAGTTTTAGGCTGATCAGACTTGCTAGCTCTCTACCCTTTATCTAACCCATGATTCTTCCTGTTCATCTATGTGGCTCGGTACCTTTCTTTAGAGCAGCATGGTTGTCCTCTGCTTCTTTCGGCTTCTCTCTGGTGTTCTGCTTGGCGGTCTGCTGCTGCTTCCTGTTTTCAAGACTTTTCTTAGTCTGGTAGCCCCACCAACACTTCCTGCCTGCCTTAGGCCAATCAGCGCTTTTTATTAAACCAGTGGGTGGGACAATTATTTACCATGAAACAACACTATACCCCTACACAAAACCATGTAGTGGTCACTGATTCTGATAATTTTAACATATTACACAGTTATTCATGTCACATCTCAAGCTAATTGTGCACTAAGAAACCATTATTCTATATTATTCTACAAAATGGTATTATTTGTGTTCATTGTCCTTCTGTACTATGGAAACATCTATGCATAGTATATAGGTATATGAAAAGCATATACAAGTCAAACATTTACTGATAAAAATCACAAAAATGTGTTTTGAAACTCTTTGGTATTTTAAAAAATGCCATTTATATTTGATGGGCATAAATTCGCAGTAAGTGGATATACTCACTTATTTTTAAACAAAGAATTAGGAGCTGAAGAGGTGGACCTGTATTTAGTGAAAAATTTCTGTTCTTAAAGGGAACCTGAGTTCAGGTCCCAGTACTGACAATGGGAGCTTACAGAGATCAGTAGCTTTAGTATCCAATGCTCTTCTTCTGGCCTGTGTTGGCACTGCATGCAAGTGGTGCACATATATACACATGCAGGCAAACACTCATACACATAAAATAAAAGTAAATAATGAAATATTGTTTAGAAGGAATTAATTAAATCCTCACCCAGTACCTAGTACTTTAGGACATAGAACACTGTCAGTGTTTTTTGGAGTTGATTGACATGTTGAGTTTTTAATCACCAATTCAATATAAGTAGTCTTAAATGTCAGAAGTATATTTAAGTACATTTTAGAAATTGTTGGAAATTGGATCTTAATACTAAGGTCAAAATTTCTTCAGTGGTCTTTTTATGAAATTCAAGACAAGCTCACAGAAAAAATTATAAATTGTAATATAACACAATATAAAATATGTTAATTGGATGTTTAAATGCTGCAGAATCATAATAGAAAAATAATGCCTTTAAAAAAATGAAACCATCATTGTCCTAGAAAAGCAGAAAATTATGTCCAGTAAAATCACTGATATTTATAATACAGCATTCTTGTATATGGTTTGAGGCACTTCAGGCAGTGTTGGCTGGTGATGTGTGGTGCGACTGCATGGGTGGTCAGAGCTTGATATTTGTGAAGTCATCTGGTATCTAGCATATCTAACAGTCTCTTCTAATGTTTGGAATAGGCTCTCAAGAACAAAGTCTCTTTGTTTGTTTTTGTGAAGGGTGTTGGGGAAGAATTGGCCATTAGTTACATGAAGGATACAATATTAATAACTCAATTCTCCCTTTTATGCTGGATTTTACTTAAAATTGACATAAAACTGTTCACATTGCTCAATAAACTTGGTGAAACATTGGAAAAGATTGATGCCTGTACTCAAGGGGCCCTTCAAATGTTAGGAGAGACTATCTTATAGAGAAATTCATTGAAGAGGATAAGAGCTGAGAGTGAAATTATCTTTTTGGCTTACATGGCTGATATAAAAAAATACCAGGTTTAAATCTTGTAACAAAGGATGCTGAGAAGACATGCTGACAAGTACAAGACAGGCTTGGCTGAGACATCTCTGCTACTTATTCACATATCTGACTTGCCGAAGGGAAGACATTATTGTTTCTAGGGAATAATTTCCCATGTGTCCTGTTTTCTGTGAAACTTCTTTTCAAAGAAGCAACAGCATATCAGGGGACATGCCCTAGATTCCAGTGTCAATTCTCTGAGTAAGAGCCCCAGATCCCCCATATTTATTAACCATCTGTGATATGACATTTAGGAAGTCACTTAGCTGAATCTGAAGCAGAATAAGACACCCCAAATACCCATTCATTATACATTAATTTTATATACCATATATGACATAACATACATCATTACACAAACACACACATAGAGTTAAAAGCCTGACTAAGGTTGGCGCTGCATCTATTTTTCATTACTTATTTATGGTAAATTTATCCTATTGAATTTGAAGTAAATTTCTAGTATATAATATTTTTCAATCCACTCTGTCACCTGTCTTTCTATAGATTTATTTAAATACTTACATTTAAAGTAACATTCCTGACTAGTTTCATGTCAGTGTGACACAAGCTAGAGCCTACTGAAAGGAGGGAACCTAAATTGAGAAAATGTCCCCATAAGATCCATCTGTAAGACATTTTCTTAATTAGTGACTGATGGAGTAGGGGACATCCTTTTGTGGGTGGTGCTATCTTTGGTCAGGTAGTACTGAGTTTTATAAGAAGGAAAGCTGAGCAAAGCCTCAAGAGAAAGCCAGTAAGCAGCACCCTCCATGGCTTCTGCATTAGCTTCTTTCTTCAGATTCTTGCTCTGTTAAAGTTCCTTCATTGATGGACGACAATGTGGCAGTGTGTGCTTTCCTTCCTAGCTTGCTTTTAGTCATAGTGTTTCATCACAGCAATAGAAACCCTAATGAAGACAGAAGTTAGTACCAGGAATGGGGTACTGCTGTGACAGACATGACTGTGCTGTTTTGGGGAGGATTGTGAAAGGACTTTGCAACTTTGGGTTAGAAAAGTCCTTGGGTGTTGAGACCTCAACAAGCTTTTCTGTAGAAGCTTGGAATATTACAATGATGAATTTATGTGGTTATTTGAGTTAATAATTTGTGGTTCCGGTTAGCTGGTCCTGAAGAATCAGTTGTGATCAACAGATAGAAGAGCCACTAAAATGAAGTCTTTGCTTTGTTGAGATAATGGTTGCTGGTCAGCTGGTAATGAAAAATAAGCTATGGTTATGAAGAGACTTGAATAACTGAAGTAAATAGTCCTTGAAATGTTTCAGATATGTCCAAGGTTGTACTTCTTGTTGGAAGCCAAACTTGGCAGTATAAAATCACCTAGAAGGTACTGGTTTTGAAAACATCAGGGGGTCATGGAGACAAGCTGAGGCTTGGCATTGTACAGTAGGCCTGTAGCCCATGAAGAGAGCCTATAAAAGGCTATTGGTGACATACAGCCCAGTTACACCAAAATACCTCAGCAATTTTGGAGATTACAGTACCATGGGATGAATACCAAGAACAGTAGCAAGTGTGGAGTGGATCCAGTCTGAACCTAGAACACAGTCAATGTGTGTATTGCAGGTGGAAGAGCCAGAGATATGACCCAAGCCCTTTGGAGAAGCCCAGAAGATCATGAGTGAATCCCAGATAATTGGACATTGTGTTATTTACAGTTGTCATTCTGTATATCCCCCAACTCACTCATCCCCGTTCCTCATGTTCTCTTCCTACTTCCATTTTCCACCTCCTATATGATTTCAATTTACTCAGGAGATCTTATATATTTCTCTTCCCAGAAGGATTCATGGGTGCCTCCTTGTTACCTAACTGCTCAGGAGTTATAGATTGTAGCCTGGTTATCCTTTGCTTTACATCTAAAATTCACATACTATGTTTGTCCTTCTTGAGTCTATGTTACCTCACTCAAAATGGTATTTTCTAATTCTGTTCATTTGTCTGATAATTCCAGGACATCATTTTTTAAACTTATGAGTAAGTATCTCGTTGTATAAATTCATTCTTCAGCTGAGGAGCATCCAGGTTGTTTCCAGGTCCTGGCTATTATGAATAATGCTGCCTTGAACATAGTTAAGCAAATGCCTTTGTGATAAGAATATGGAGTATATACAAGAAGTATATACATAAGTGTGGTGTTGTTGTATTATAAGATAAAATGATTCCTAGTTTTCTGAGAACCTGCCACACTGATTTCCAAAGTGGCTGTACAAATTTACATTTTCACCAGCAATGGAGGAGTGTTCCTCATACTCCACATCCCCTCCAGCATAGGCTGTTATCAATGTTTGAAACTTAGCCATTCTGACAGGTATAAGATGGTATTTCAGAGTTGTTTTGCATTTCCCTGATGGCTAAGAATGTTGAGTAGTTTATTAAGTGTCTTTTGGCTATTTGAAATTTTTCTCTTGAGAATTCTTGATTTAGCTCTGTAGCCCATTTTTAAATTGTATTATTTTGTTTTATTATTTTTAGTGTCTTAAGTTCTTCATACATTTTATAGATCAGCACTCTGTTAGATGTAGGATTAGTGAATCTTTTCTCATTTTGTAGGCTGTCATTTTGTCTTTTTGAGAATGTTCTTTGCCTTACAGAAGCTTCTCGATGCTAGGAGGTCCCACTTATAAATTATTGCTTTCTGTGTCTCTGCTACTGTTATTTAGAAAATGGTCTCCTGTGCCCATGTGTTAAAGGCTATTTCCCATGTTCTTTTCTATCAAGTTTAGTGTAACTGAGTTTATATTGAGTTCTTCATCTACTTGGACTTAAGTTTTGTGCAGGGTGACAAATATGGTTGTATTTGCATTCTTCTGCATGCCACCATTCAGTTATCCCAGCACTATTTGTTGAAAGTGTTCTTTTTTGCCTTTTGTACTTTTGGCTTTTCTCTCTCCCCAAAATTAGGTGTTCATAGGCAGTGAAGTTATGTTGGAGTCTTCAATTTGATTCCATTGATCCATATGTCTGTTTTTATACCAATACCAAGATGTTTTTATTACCATACCTTTATAGTACAGCTTGAAGTCAGGGATAGTGATGACTCTTGAATTTATTTTGGAAAAGGATTTATTTTTTAAGCAATCCTGGGTTTTTGTTTCCCATATGAAGTTGAGTGTTGCTTTTTCAAGGTCTGTGGAGAACTGTGTTCATATTTCAATGAGGATTGCATTGGATCTGTAGATTGCTTTCAGTAAAATTGCCATTTTCACTATGTTGATTCTACCTATCCAATAGCATGGGAGATCTTTTCATTTGCTGATAGCTCCTCCTTTTGGTTTCTTTCTTCAGTGACTTAAAGTTCTTATCATACAGGACTTTTACTCTTTGGTTAGAGATATTTGATGTCATTCAAAGCTATTTTAAAGACTAATGTATCCCTGACTTCTTTTTCTTATCATTTGTGTATAAAGGGCCATTGGTTTTTGTTTTTTTTTTTTTTTTAATTTATTTAATATTGTATCCTCCCACATTGCTAAAGGTGCTTATCAGATGTAGGGGTTCCCTGATAGAATTTCTGGGGTTACTTATGTATATTATCATATTATCTGCAAATTGTGAAAAGTTTTACTTTTTGCTTTCCAATTTGTATCCACTTGATTTTGTTGTCTGCTTGCTTTTGCTAGAACTTTGAATACGATATTGCGTAGATACGGGGAGAGTGGATAGCCTTGTCTTGTTCTCTGATTTTAGTGAAATTCCTTTGAGTTTCTCTCTATTTAGTTTGATGTTGACTGTCAGCTTGCTGTATATTTCCTTTATTATGTTTAGTTGTGGTCCTTATATCCATTATTTCTCCAAGACCTGTATCTTGAAGGGGTGTTAGATTTTGTCAAAGACTTTTTCAGCATATAATGATATGATTCTGTGATTCTTTTCCTTCAGGTTCTTTAAATGGAAGATAACATTAATAGATTCCATATGTTGAACCATCCTTTGAATCTCTGGGATGAATCCAACATGGTCATTGTGAATGATTTCTTTGATGTGTTGCTGGATTTGGTTTGCCAGTATTTTATTGAGCATTTTTACATCAATGTTCATGAGGGAGAGTGGTCTGTAATTCTTTCTTTGTTGCATCTTTGAGTGGCTTGGTAATCAGGGTAATTGCAGTTTCATGAAATGTGTTTATCAGTGTCCCCTTTGATTCTATTGTTTTTCCACAATTTGAAGAGTATGGGGATTAGTTCTTTGAAATTTTGGTAGAATTCTGTGTTGAAACTGTCTGGCCCTGAACTTTTTTTTTGGTTCAGAAACTTTTAATATGTGCTTCTATTTCCTTAGGTGTTATAGTTCTCTTTAAGTCATTTATTTGGTCTTGATTTAAGTTTGGTAAGTGGTACCTATCCAAAAAGCAATCCATATCTTTTAGGTTTTCCAGTTTCGTGAAATAAAGTTTTTTGAAGTATGACTTAATGATTCTCTGGATTTTCTCAGTGTCTGTTCTTATGTTCCTTTTTTTCACTTCCTAAAGTTATTATTAAGGCTGTTTCTGTTTCTTCTACATGGGAATACTCAGGTCTTGCTGTTGTAAAACCACTAGATTCCAGTAGTATCATATTGTTCTTTATGTTGTTATATGTACTCTTGCACTGGTGGATGCCCATGAATTGCCGGAGTAGTGTAGGATTTGTCTGTTTCTCAGGGACCTGCTCTTTGTCCAATCTGATCTGGCTGTGTCTGTGTCACAGGAAGTCTCTTTTGGTCCAATTTGAGCTTTTGGTTCACTTTAGGTGGCATCTTCTGTGGCATAGAGAGCTGTTCTCAGCCCAATAGGGGCTGGATAATTTTGTGCCTCAAAGATCTACTCTTGGTCAATAGGAGCTCTTAATCCAATATAAACTTGATCAAATAGGGTCTCTTGATCTAATAAAGACTGGCAAAATTTGTGTCTCAGGGAGCTACTAAAGTAGCAAGGTGATGGGAGGATTTGGGGGATATAGTTAGTCTTATAGATGGCAGTATCCAACAAACTGGGGTGTTGATGGGGAATAACAGCCTGTAGAAGTTTCCCTGATGGCCTTGAATTCGAAGAGTGGTGGGTGGGGGTGGGGATCCAGGGATTGTTCCTTGCAGCCTTGCTCCCAGAGACTAGGCTCTTTAGCTGGGCTGTGTGAAGTGTCTTTCCAATGTTTTCATTTGCATAGCTTTTGTAATGGTTATTCTGGACATCCCCTCCACCCCCACTCATCTGTCTGTCTGTGATCAAAATTTTCCACTTCTATTCCAGTGTGTAAATATATCCATCTAATTCTTTTCTAAAACTGATATAGAAATATCACCTTTGGGCATCAGACAGTTTATAACATTTTAGTCAATTACCAAAGGATAATATAATATGAAGGCATAGAATTGCCTTCACAAAACTTTATCTTAGGGAAAGACCATTTTTTTTTTAGAATATCTGGTGCTGGAACATAGGATCCATGTCTAAGAAGAATGTAAGAAAATCTCAGGAATGTGCCTGACAGCCAGTAGATTCAAAACTTGGTTTTGCATTGAAAGTTTAACCAATAATTTCCAAGAGTTATACTTCCTCATGTCCTTTCGCTGAATTCTGAAATGCCAAGACACGAAACACCTCACTTACATATTTTTTTTCTTTAAAAATCATCTTACCTTTGAGCTCTAGGCTGAATTCCTTCTGCTGCATTGGAACATAGGGTTTTAGCCCTAGGTCCAAACCTGTACAAAAGAGTAAACTGACTCTCATGTGTTTGCATTGGAATCCAGCTACCTGGTGGTCTTTGGGGGTGGGGGTCTCTTGACAAGGTACTGCGATATACTACTTTTGCTCTGTTTTTCTCTTTTCTATGCTTTTAGATTTTTTAAAGATTGTGTTTGAAGAATTTAATCACTTTTAATTTCAGTTATAATATATTAAAAGTTTTTCAATTGATTTTTAAATATATATATGTATATATATATGTATATATATATATTAGGTGAGATATTCTTTTATTTATTACAAATATTCATGAAAACAGTGTAGCATGTCCTGTGGTTCCAATGAAGTATTCCTATCATATTTCAGAGTTCCCCTTTATCAGTGTGTTATGTTACTTTCAATATTCATAGTTGTACTTACTAAGGAGAAATAGCATAAAAAGGCAGGGGCTGCCATCAGCTTGTTAGATCAGGCTCATATTAATAATGTGCAGAGCTCTGTGCAGAGTTTAGATAATAAAGGAGCTGTACATGGCAACCTCCTATTGCTGCAGACTTTGAATAAAGGATGGAAAATCAAGCTGTGGCTGACTGAGATGAAAGCTTCCTGTCTTAGTGTTCTCTTGCTGTGAAAAGACCATGGCAGCTCTTATAAGATAAAAGCATTTAATTGGTGCTTGTTTATTCTTTCAGAGGTTTAGTCCATTATTATCATGGTTGGAAGCATGGCAGCTCACAGGCAGACATGGTGCTGGAGAGTAGCTGAGAGTTCTACATCGAGAGCCACAGGCAGCTGGCAGAGAAAGACACTGTGTGTGGATTGGCTTCTGAAACCCCAAAGCTCACCCCCAGAGACACACTTCTTCCAACAGTGACACACCTCATAATCCCTGAAGTAGTGACACTCCCTGAATGACTAAGCATTCAAATATAGGAGGCTATGGAAGTCATTTCTGTTTAAACGACCATAATTCCTCTATGATGGCTAGTGTTTGTAGTGGAAAAGGTGCTGCTATATGGACTGCAGTGTGAATAAATTGAAACAGCTATAGAAGTTGAATATTATAATACTGTCATAGGATATGTCAAAATATGCCCACTGGTGTCATAGTGGAATCTGTGTTTTGAAGATACCCAATTGTTTTCTTGTTGAATTTGAGGCTGCTCAATGGGAGATAAAATATATCTGTTATTGTCAACCTGGTCAAAAGCCTGTAGATAGAGAGATACAAAGCCCTTGATTGGTGCAGAGGAAAAGGAACCAAGTATTGTTTTGATAAATGGGCATGTTATCAAACTGTTTTCTAAATATTTATTAATATGTTTATACTCATGTTGGGCTGCCATTTGTTGGATTATTAAGTTTCTGGCCTGGACTTTCAGTCTAGCCTCATGGCTGGGTCTTACAGACTCATAGTCCCATAGTCCCAACTGAAACACATAGATACTTATATTAATTGTATGCTAATTGGTCTACGGTCCAGGCATATAACTTGCTAACTCTTTAATCTTAAACTAACCCATGACTCTTATCCTGTTCAGCCATGTGGCTCAGTACCTTTTCTCAGAGCAGTATAGTTATCCTCTGCATCTTCTGGCTTGTCTGGAAACTCTGTGGCATTTCTGCCCTGTTCTTCCTGTTTCCAGAGTTTTCTTAGTCTGGTAGGCCCACCCACACTTCCTGTATGCCTTTGACCAATCAGCCTTTTATTAAACCAGTAAGTGGAACAATTATTTACAATATAACAAACAATTTCACTACACTCTGACTCATTTCCAAAGTCAGTTCTGTCAAACAAATCAAGAACCGAGCTGTATCTTAGAGTTTTAAGGAGATGCTTTAGCATATCTAGATGAATGTTTGGCTGCTAATAACAGAAAGCAAGTAGAAGGTTAGAATAACTGTACTGTACAAAAATCATACATGTCACTGAGAAAGTTTGCATGTATGGAGTAAAGGATCAGGCTAATGCAGTTGGAAATGTAATGGAGTGGGAAGACAAGAGACTTTGCCACAAGTTCAAAATTACATAATCACACCATCAAGGAATGCCTCCTTATTGTTTTACACCTTAATAATTAATGTCTCAGATTTGCTGCACTGCATTGAAAAGAAAAAGGCCCATGTCAAATCTGACAGTGGAAGAATCCCATCTAGCTCTGTGGCCCTACTTCTTTATTCTTTCTCTGATACTTTTGATACTGTGGCCTTTTATATGTTCCTTTCCCCTATTGTTTGTATTGAACATGTCACTGGACAAAAATAATCTTTCATGTGAAAATTTTTATATACAAACAATTTGTGAAATCTAGCAGTGATTTGACACTTTATAGTTCAGGTCCTTATGCACCCATGAAACCATGACATCATGTAATATGTAATAATAAGGTTGCTGTAATACCTGGGCCTCAATGGGAAAAATGTGTTGAGTACTTTCAACTGGTGCCAACATCTTAGTTGTTTTGATAAAAATTACTTACTATAATTATCATAAAATCATATTACTCTCCTTCAAACATAGAGCCCTAAATATGTTTTAAAATATTATTTTTCCTCTAAGCTTATGATGATTAAATGAAAGAACATTTTGGACAGGAAAAACAGTATGACTAACAGGGAATTTCTAGGAGCAGCAAGATGGCTCAGAGGGTAATAAAGGTGCTTGTCACAAGCTTGTTGATCTGAGTTCAATCCCTTACACCCCACATGGTGGAAGCATAATAGGGTTTATAGAAATGAAGATATTCTAAATGAGCATTTATGTGAGCTTGGTGTGGTGGTACACACCTTTAATCCCAGAGTTAGAGACCAGAGTGGTCTACAGAGTAAGTTCTAGGACAGCCAGGACTACACAGAGAAACCATGTCTCAATAAAACAAAGCAAAAAATTAAAACAAAACAAAAGTTTATTAGCAAACAAACAGACAAAAGAAAAATAAATTGATGCTAGTGTTTCTCAATCTGCCTATCATACATCTAAAAAATCGACCCCAAAGAAATGGGGATTTCCCCAGGAATTTATGACCAAGAGAACAAAAGGAAGTTGGATTCCTTTATCTTCCCAATGTGGCCACACTGAATAAATCTCCTTCTCTAGATTTCACTTTTGGTTTGACTTGTCTAGTTGAGGACAAGTGGCTGAACCTGACCTTGGTCACTGGTTGTGACTCCCAAGTTCAATAACAAGGAAAAATCAATTTCCATCATGAGCTGCCTGCCCCCTGTCTTCCACAAACACACTGGGCTGTGTACATCTCTGTGGACATATAGACACTAAATAAATAGTTCTTATAGAGAAAGCATAAATAGAAAATGAGTTTCAAATGTACAGCCATAAGCAACAGGAAATGTTACTGGCCAGGGGCGCAAGCAGCACCTTTGTGGTTTATTTTCTGGAAAGCCAAAGGCAGTGTGGCTCAGAACAAGTCACTCAAACATCATCACAGACCCTGAAAAGTCTCAACTTTCCACTCTTGTACCTTACCATTGCTGACTTTTGTCCTAGATCATCATTTAGAACTGAATCACACATATTTCTAGATTGGGAAAAAGTAGCAGAAAAGCCAACTGCTTTTCTATGATGCCCTAAGCTAGGCATGCTATTTTACCAACAAAAAGTAGCACAATGTCAGGAAAATAAAAGTTCAGCACAAAAGTCAGTTTCTATGAAGAGACGGGTCCAGGAGGCAAGAAATTCACAAAACTGAGCATCATAACTACACCAGGAAACAAAGTGTCAAGACTGTGTCTGATAGGCAGGTTTTGTGCAGGGCCTTGTATAGCCCCCCCCCCTCCCGCTGCCACACACACACAGTAGCCATCACCTTCAAGACACCATCACTTAGTCTAATGTCCTAAAATCAAGCTGCTCAACAGCTGCCTGTAACATAGCCTTTATGTAAGGCAGGCCTTTCTCCTTCCTCCTTGAGAGGAGAGGAACACAGAAACCCATTCCCAGGGCTTGTTTCATCCTTGGTCATGTCCAATTGAGCTCCAGTTCTGGCAGAATAGGAGTGGGAATGGTAGTCCTCAGTGTTTCCAATGCTGACTTGTCATCATGGGTGGCAAAAGTGTTGCAAGAACAAGCCATCTCACAGTTACACTAGTCACTCATGAATATCAAGAAGACAGTGATCAAAACACACAATGAAGCCATCTCTAGAGCCACAATACATCTAGAGGGTCAGTTACTCTCATATATAGATGTTTATTTGAGGTTAAAGTACTTCAGTGACCAGATCAGACAGTAGTCTGGCAATCTAGGTTGAATTGAGCTGCAAAGCCAGCAGCTGCATCTCTATACCTAATAGGAGATGGCTACTCATTACTGGATCTGGAGCTTTTGACACATTTTCCAGTTGCACATTGTGACTACTGCCCTCAGAAAACAGGCTCTGGGCAGGGGCTGAAATAAGTGGTCCTGGTGTTGTCCCTGCACTCCTTGGCTATGCTAATGTTTGTAATACTAGCAGTGGCCATCTCCCACACGCCATGCCTGAACATTTGTACTAACAGGAGGAAGGATGGTCCCCAGTCTGTCTCTGACCTACCCAGAAATGGTTAGGAATGATTAGAAATTTATAAGTGTACACCTTTCAGATACAAATAGCAACAATCTTCAGTTAAGAATGCTTTGCACAATTATACCATGTTTAATTTCGATATTTATTTTTGAGATTATAATTACAACATTTCTCTTTTCTCTTTCCACCTCCACATCCTCCCATATATGCTTCCTTGCTCTCCTTCAAATTTATAGCTTCATTTTTCATAAATTGTTTTTGTATGCATATAAATACATCTTCCTAAATAGAACTTGTTCATTCCATATAATGCTACTTGTATGTATGTTTTCGGGGTTGAATGCTTGGCATATTCAACCAGTTGGTATGCTTTTCTCTGGGAAGATGAGCCTTTCTACTCCTAACTTTTCTCAATTGCCAACAGTTCTTTTGAATGGGGTTGAGTCCTCCTTCTAAAATAATTTTTAAAGAACTCTAAGTAAGTATAAAAATCTACAATGCTAATATTGACCCGGCCATATTTGTTGAAAACAGATAGCATTTGGAATTAGTGCACAGATATTAGATATTTACTGTACTACTGAGAAGGGTTGCATGTTTCTTTTTTTTTTTTTTTTTAACTACAAGAGAGTTCCTACATAGAGGTACAAGCAAACTGCAGTGCCTTCCACAGACTCTCCTAAGTTCTGCACACATGCTACTGCCTTGAAACTTTGCCCTCACTCTGCTGCTTCCACTAACTTCCACTAGGTGTCATGACATTACTGTGCAAGGTTTCCTGTTCCTGAACCTTCTAGTATTCTTCAGGTCTAGGATGGGGTCCTGGGAACAAGAGCTCCTCCTGTTCTTCAGACTGAACCCAGCCTGATCCAGCAGGCCAGTGCCTACTATCTTTCTTCCTGACTAATTATGGGTTGAACATAGACACATGGAAAACTGGGTTGACCTGAGGGCTGAGAGAGCTGGACACACTAAAGAGGCAGACCAAGCTGGGTCTGTAAAGGCCAGCCTGCTTACCCCTGAGAAAATGGTCTTTCCAAAGTAGAAGTGCTCAAAAAAAGAGCATGGGAGATAATCTCAGGAAGGAAAGGCCCTCCCCTGGCACCAAGGTGAGGTAGGGTGGGCCTCTACCTCCTCCAGCTCCATTGCTTTCTCACCTCCAAAGACTAAGTAAGGTTCATTCCTTGTTTCATCTGATTTCAGTGCCGACAAGTAAGGTAACCTGCTCTGATCATCATGTCCCAGAGGAGATTATAATAGGTTTGGGTTGAGGCTGAGAAAGCTCTGGTTCTGTGGTTAAACTGAAAGGTACTCAAGATTTTTAGGGTCCTCCACACATATTGACTGAACTAGACAGCTAACATGAAGCACTTTCTGCCATGTCAGACTAGGCCTCTGTGGGCTCGGGTTGTTGTGAACACAAACACTTCTGCTTACTGAAGGCATTTAGGCAGATCTGGGCATTGCCTGCTCACAGCTGCCTAGAACAGAGTGCAGGTGAGTTTGTGTGTGTGTGTGTGTGTGTGTGTGTGTGTGTGTGTGTGTGTGTGTGTGTGTGCGCACGCGCGTGCGTGCGTGTGTGTGTGTGTGTGTGTGTGTGTGTGTGTGTATGTGTGTGTGTATGTGCATGATAACTTTAGTACAACACTAAGTTTCAAATACTGTCGTTTATATGTCACATAGATAAATGAGACTCAGGGATAGATTTCTGAAGAAGTTGGAGGTATTAGAGAGAATAAACACCACAGTCAGATCTTACCAACCTGTCTTCCAGCTTCCTCAGCCTTGCTTCCCTTGGAATGGCTTCTCTCTCTTTGTTTCTATCCTGTCTTAAGTACCCTTTTGTAAATTAAGGCGTGGCCCCACCACTGCCTGCTTGGGAGCCTGGAATTCCTTTTATAATCTAAAGTGACCTCAACTCATTTGGGATTAAGGGGGTAAGTCACCACTCCCAGGATACTCCCTGTGCTGGGATTAAAGGTTTGAATCACCACTCTCTGATTCACCTAGACTGACTGTGGTTAGCACTCCGAAACTTCTGGAGCTTCTATTAACTCCCCACATAGACTGTGGGTAGATTCCCTCTGATATCTCCAAAACTTCTGAAGCTTTTATTGAATTCCCACATTTATACCTTTTTTTTTTACCCCTATATTTTAGTATGTGGTTCATTATAAGTATTTATTGGCATAATATATGTGACTTTACTTTTAAATAGAATGATCTCATGCAGATCTGTAAAAGAAAAAAAAATAGTTACCTAACTAGACTGAAACAGAACATCAAAAGAATGGACTTCAGAGTCACTTCTCCCCCTTATAAGACCAGGAGGTACCCTGAGGTTATTAGTTCCTGAAAATACTGAGCAGTGCAGGATTCTAGCTTCAGGCATCAAGTCTGAGCTTTGCTCAGCATCTCTGTTGTTGACTAGGGCCTCTATAAAGAGGTTTCCATTGAGCTGATGGCAAAGTTAACATGAAGCAATCATTAGTCACCATGTGGAAGCTGAGAAGTGGACAGAGCAGAAAGGGCATTCTGTCTGCAGATGATTCCTTTTGTGGTGACAGACCACACAGGACCTCAGTCTACTCAGCCCCATAAGCTACCAGACACTCTGACTTGATGAATTATAGAGCCCTTAGAGCAAGGGGGAGCTCGAAAAAGGCTGTGATACAACCCTACAACCTCAAACACTAGTCTGGGATTATACTCATACATATCTGACTTTATCCTAAGGAGGTACTTCCCAGCTGTGGGGACACATTTGGTGGGATTCAGGTGTTAGCTGATAAGATTGGAAGGCATGTATCCAGGGTCCCGGGCACCTGAAGTGGGTTTAGCCAGCCCCATTCAAAAGGGGCTGCTGGAATCTTGAGCATGACCTTTGTTCCTGCCTTCTTGAGAGACTGGAACAACATCCATCTCTTGGACCATCCAATTGCTCAAATATCTTCCTAAGGTGTAACCTATTATCGTGAGTGTTAAATTACTTTCCAATAAATGTTAATCTTGTATTTAGTATATTGCACGTGAGATTTATTGTGATATCTGGCATCCCTGGGTGGGCTGAGGAGCTCGTCAGTGCTTTAAGCAGAGGACAGGCAGAGTATTCAGCCTTGGGAGCCTGCATTCCTGTGTGTGGGCTGAAGGCTCAGCCTTCCCTCTCCCCCTATCACTCTCCAGCCGAGGTTTCCCTACAGCGGCCGCCCCTGAGACAGGTCTGTGCCTGGCTTCTATGCACTGAGTGTGCGGTCCCGGCCACAGTTGAACTTCACTTCTCTGACACACCTGCCTGGCCCATGGCACTGAGCCGAGGGTCGCCATGCCACAGCGGGAACTGCAATCCCTGCCGCTGCCCCTGAGCCAGGTCTGCATCTGGCTTCTGCTCAGTGCTGAGCAGAAGGTCACCTGGCAGCTGCAGCCTCTGAGCCAGGCCTATGCCCGGCTTCTGTGTTTTGAGCACTGCTCATGTGCAATGCTGTCTGCAGACCACATTAGCTACGTGGAGGGTACAGATTTTTGTCATACTGTCCTGTCTTAATCACGTGAGACTTTGCCTTTCTTAAGGTTCTTATTAAGCCTGTGTGTCTACTGGGGCCTCTTAAGACAACATATGGTCTGTAGGTAGCCTCCTACTGCTGAGAGTCCCTGCATCGCCATATTGGGTAAATGGAGCATTGAACGCTACTGTGACACCTGCTGAAGAAACGTCATTGCAACTGAACTGAGGTAATGGCTGAAAATTATTCTATTCATGACTTCAGGTCATACTTTTCCATGGTGATTGAGAAATTCTCGAATGAACATCCTGAGAGCTTCAATGCCCCAGTCCTACTATTTTTCGGCTTATTTCTATATTTTATGTTTCACAGCATAATGAAAGAGGTGAAATCTGTAAATCAACAATTGATGTCTAGAATATGTGATATGGAAATTTCAAACACTAAGATAGCAGATAAGGTTAATTTTCTGGAAGCTGGTTACAACAAGCTTTCAGATAAGGCTTCCTCTTAAGCTATGAATAAAACTGTACAAGAAAAATACAGGCTTTACATAAATGGTGAGAATAAGAAACTCGTTAATTACATTAATGATGAAGACAAAAAATCATTAAGTATGTTAATGATGTGGATCAAAAAAATTATTGATTCTATGAGGTCATTGGAAGGACTGCTTCATCAGGAAAATAAAGCTCTAGAAAAATCAGTATTATCTGAACTCCAGGAATGCATGTTAATAGTATCCAAGCTTCAGGAATGGGAAGACTGTATTGCAGTACTGGAAAAAGTGGTAGGGCATTTTCTGCTCAGAACAATTCAGGCAAACCCCCGATGAGATACTATGGTAATGAAGACACTCTATCTAAGGGGGTAAACATGACAGGGCTGCCCCCTTCCCCACAAGTATTGTTTTTGGTTACTGTTCAGTCAAAGAAAGCATTTGGGGGTGTCCCTGAAATTTGTAGAGTATAGTTATGAGCTGATACATATGAAAGATATCAAAGATTTTAAAAAGGCCATATTGCTTCATGGAATACACTCTAGCTATGTAAAACAGTTGCTACATTCATGGTCAACTAAAAACTGAATATCTCTTAATGATTGGATGCAGCTCCCTGCTGCCATACTGGACTATAGCCAAAATTTGCAATGGAGAAGTTGTTTTAGAAAGGAGGCCAGGGCAACAAGGAAAAATTAGGGGCTTTTTTATATCTCAGGTCCAAATCCTTGGTGAAGGCATGTTTGCTTATGTGAAGGCTCAGACTACTTATAATGAACATACATTGTTGCTGTGCCATGCTGCCACACTGAATGCTTGGGAAAAGATTTTGGACCCTGGTCAGAAAATTTAGCGTTATACCAAGGTCAAACAAGACTTAAAAGAACCTTATACTGACTTTCTACAGAGGCTTACCTAGGCTATATAAAGAGTAGTATCAGATCCAGAAGTTGGGAAGCAGTTAATACTTTCACTGGCCTTTCATCATGCTAATCTGGACTGTAAAAGAATGCTTATGCCTTTAAAGATCAGATCTGCACCAGTAGAGGGATGGATTCAGTATGTAATCAATGCTGAATCTCTCCATTGTGACAAAGAGAATTGGGTAGGCCAAGCCATTGCTAATGTTAGGATGAGGAACCAAGGCATCACTTGCTTTAACTATGATAAACCAGGCCATATAAGACAGAATTGTACACAAGGTACTACTGGAAATAATATCCATTTTAGATATGATTCAAACAGAAGGCCATTGCCTTCTGAGTTGTGCAGCAGGTGTGGTAAAGGACAACATTGTACCAATGAATGTAGATCTACAAGGGACAAAGAAGGCAACACTCTACCACTGGGAAATGCCTCTTGGGGCTTCCCCCAGGACGCCCCCAGAAATCAGATTTCAAAGCCTAGGAAGATCTGATCATATCCAGTCACAGTGGAGAAGCAGCATTCTCAGAATGATTAGGAAATCCAATGCCTAATCTAGAAGATAGTATGGCATTGGGCAGTAGAATAAATTCAAGAGAGAAATTGAAAATTCCAAGAAAAACCACAAAATGAATATTTTGGCAGACTTCCATAGAACAAAGACCAAAATTGAAAGTATGGGCATATAATATTTATATTCAGGGTTTAGTTAATATGGGGGCTGATGTTTCAATCATAATCCCACAATCATGGCATCCAAGATGGTCTTTACAGGCAGTGGATATCCACTTTCTGGGTATTGGAACAATATCTCAAGTGAAACAGTGTGTAAGATGGCTTGAATGCATAGTCAGAGAGGATGGTTGAAGGCATATATGGCTGACGTAGTGATTTATCTATGGGGTCATGACCTTCTACAGCAATGGAATACCCAGATTAAAATCCCTCCAGGTTCAGATATCAACTGGAGACTCAGTTATGTTTCTAAAAGTGATGTTTTAAAGTGCTATGAAGAAAATTCACCAATTGTACAGGTTGTGCAAAAGAATTGCCCAATATCTGCCAAACCTAAAAGGATGCTCACAGTGCTGCCTTTGAGATGATTGACAGAAAAGCTTATTTGGGTTCAGCAATGGCCCTTGACAAAGGAGAAACTTCAGGCTTTGTAACAGCTAGTACAGGAGTAGTTACAGGCTCAGCATATTGAAGAATCAACCAGTCCATGGAATTCTCCTGTTTTCATTGTCAAGAAGAAATCTGGAAAGTGGAGGATGGTGATGGATCTGAGAGCAATTAATAAAGTGTTTCAACCTATGGGCTTTTTACAATTTGGTATTCCCCTGCCTTCCCTGTTACCTAAGGGATAGTCTATTACAATTATTGATTTGAAGGACTATTTTTTTTTTCTTTCTTTACCATACCTTTACAGGAACAGGACAAAGAAAAATTTGCTTTCACAGTGCCTACTCTTAATAATTCATGTATAGTTAAGAGGTACCAATTCTTTCCCCCAAGGAATGTTGAATAGTCCCACCTTATTTTGTACAACAGCCACTAGAAGTGCTGTGCAAGCACTTCCCACAATCTATCATTTGCCATTATATGGATGATATCTTGTTGGCAGACCCAAAACTGGGAAAAAGCCAGGTGTATTCTGTTAAAGTAGTAACTTACAGATCAGACTGTCTCACAAGTCTAATAAGCACAGGTTAAGGTATTATTAGAGACTATTCCATTGTCACATGAACTTTTGAATAAGTATTCATATTCTTTTTGTCTTTGCTCAGGCATTTGGTATTTAACAAACTTTAATTAAGAACTTAATATTAACTGACTAGAAAATTTCATCTATAAGCTATTACTTGCAAATGAACTTTTAAATTATAAATAAATCTTTTTATCAAGGGAATTGAGATAGAATAGAGATATGATGCTTGTGTTAGTGTTTACCATTTTAGCCTTTCTTATTTCAGCACACAGAATTTATTTCCCAGCACTCTCTTCTCACTGTTGGCAACATTACAAACTTGTAGGCTCTGAAGTATGTCACCTGTGTGGGATGATAGTGAGGCAGTCAAGTTCAAGTTGTTTATGTGTATTTATTTCCATATTCATTATTCAGAGATTTCATATCATAGCTATTGACACATTAATTCCTAGGCTTCTGGTGAGTCAGAGCATCATGCTGGAATGAGCATGTGACATCTAATTACCATGCATCAGACAGAGTGGAGAGAGAGAGAGAGAGAGAGAGAGAGAGAGAGAGAGAGAGAGAGAGAGAGAGAGAGAGAGAGAGAGAGAGAGATATGAGGAGGAAGAGGAAGAAGGAGGAAGAAAGGAAAAGAAAAGTGAGAAAAAGTACAAACAGTCTCAAGGACATGACTCCAGTGACACACTTTTGCAACAAGGTCCTCTGTAGTTTCCAGAATTTACAAGCATCTACTAGATAAGATCTATGCTTTCAATATCTAAGCCTTTTGGAGGGCACCGCATATCCAAAACACAAGTGCCATACTGAACCACAGGCTTCTTTTTCCCTATTGATACTCCACATCAATGAACACTCTTCTGTTTCTTGAGTAAAAGAATTTTCTTGAGAGAGAACTTAGAATATTATTAGAATAAAGAAAATAAGGTAAGTGAGATTAAAAACAAAGCAGCTATGAAAGAATTATTTTTTAAACTATTCACACAAAAATGCAATGTATTTATTTATTGATGTATTTTAGGAAGAAAGATGAAATGTAATATGTTACCAAATTAAAGAAATCTCAATTACTCTGTTATGTCTGCTGTTTTAAGTCACTGCTAAGTGTGAATTTTCAATCCTTTAAATTTAATAATTACTTAAATATTTAGAAATAATAATTCATCTACTCTTTGACCTACTTCTAACAGTGCTCAACATTAGAAAGAGGTAAATTGTGAGTTACAAACCAGTCCAAACTAAATATAAGACTTTGCTTCATAAAACACTGAAATATAACAACTAAGCTTACTTCTGCTTACTAATGACTCTGGAATAAATTTCTAAAAAGCTAGTGAGTGACGTATAACAAAAAGATGGATTCTGTTACACTACTGGAGAACAAAATTCCAAAGTGGATCTCACTGGGCTTGCAGGTGTTCATAGGGCTGGGTTCCTTCTAGAGGTTCTAAATTCATGTCTACCCTGTTGCCACTTCTAATAGTAGCCCATATTCTTTAGTTTCTGCCCACTTTCTCCATTTTTCAAGGCCTCAGCTTGGACTTCCACTTCCATTTTCTACATTTAAAGACTCTTTCAGATACTTTGTTCCTAACTGGAAAGTCTCAAGATAATATTCCCATGTCACCAATAAACATATAGTTAATTTTTATGTTTAATATGCCCATTAGAATATGGAGTTTGGAATTAGGGCATCTCTAGGCATTTTGTTGTATAGGAATTATTTTATCTACCATAAACTGGACAGACATGTTACACAAGTGGAAGTAACTAAGTTCATTTGACAGGAATGTCCCTAGGAGAATCCTGCTTTGCTGAGTTTCCTCTGCTTTTGTTATAGTTTGTGTCTGTTTTGCCCAGCCTTGACTTGCACCTCCAATTCTTTCTGTCCCCTAATCTCTCTCTCTGCACCATGAATCCACCACACAAACTTACTCTCAGCCAAGGTCCTGATCGATGCCATCCCAGGAAAGAAGTGTCACATGTAGACTAATTCATGAGGAGTTCTCTCCCCCTTATATTTGAGAGTTCAATGGGTTTTGTCAACACCTCTAACTTAGGAGAGAAGTATTGAAAGGAATAAGTCACTGTGTTGACCAGGGAGCTTCTCAGATCTCTGAGCTATTTACAAATGACAGCTGTGATCCCTAGGGTTGTTTTCTTATTAAATTTAGGAATGAGAGACCTGCATTTCAGATATTAATAAGAAAGAGCCAGATGAAGTTTATATTGCGTGATTCTGTGTCTGTGAAATTCAAGAATGGATAAAACTTGTGTGCACATGACTAAAAATACTTTATCTATTTGGAAGAAGGCATAAAAGAATATTTTTGGGTAATGAAAGTTTTCAACATCTTCACAGAACTGGTGGTTACCTAGATATATAAATCCTGAAAACAACTGCTTAATGGAAATCTGTGCATATTGCATATATAGATTTTCCTTTCAATTTTTCTGAAATCCATTATATGAACTTCATAATTAAAGTTAGAGAGGAACATAATACTCTAAGTCAGTGTCCTCAACATTCCTAATGCTGCAATCATTCAATACAGTTCCTAATGTTGTACTGACTCCCAACCATAAAATAATTTTCATTGCTACTTTATAAATGTAATTTTCCTACTGTTATGAATTGTAATGTAAATATCTGATATGCAGTATATCTGGTATTTGACTCCATGTGAAAGGTTCATAGGAACCCCCCTCCCCCCCAAAAAATTGTGACCCACATGTTGAGAATCACTGTTGTAAAGAGTGTTAACTATGAAATTGAGCTGTAATCTCTGGGCTAACATTTGAATAAGTCCTTTTCCTAAAAGTATAAGGTACTAACATGTTAAAAAAAATCCTAATTCTAAAATTAGTCTCTAAATTTTTCAGCAGTGAGCACTGGGATTCTAGCCTTAGCCTCATTGTTTGCTTGGTTTGGGATATGGAAATGGCCTAACATTCTTGGCCATGACTCAATGCATAAAACCTTAACATACTCCAGTGCTAATATTTTACTGTCACTTAAAAGTGTTTAGATTTTTTAATTAAGCCTTTATACATCACATATAATACTAACAGAATATATATGAAAACAATGTAAGTTTTATATGAAAAAAATGTAAATTGAATACAACTAGCCTATAAGAATTAATGATTTATGGGAGAAGAAAATAAAGGAATATTTTGGTGTGATAAAAATGTCCTTTATATTTACAGGAGTTTTTGACCATGAAGATGTTTTAGAAAACATGAAACAAAAGCCTTGAAGTGTTAATTTTCTATAGAATAAAACATTTCTAATATTACAATACATTAAAAAAGAGGGTTAGTGGCAAACTGGTTTGCAAAAGCTTTTCTGAAGGCTTTGCTGGTAGAACTGTAACTTCCCTGGGTAGAACTTTTTATACTTTGTTCTGATATATGATTAACATTATTTCCAAAAGCAATTTAGGAGATAAAAGAGTTCATTTGACTTAATGATTTCAGTTTATAGTTCATCACTGAAGGAAGTTTGGGCAGGAATTCAGCTGGAACTCAGACAAAAAACTCTGGAAAAATGTATGCTGGCTTCCTCCAGCCTCATGATTAACTAACTATACTTTTTAAAAATGTGTTTTTAAAAATTTTTATGTGCATTTGTGTTTTTTCTATATGTATGTCTGTGTGCAGGTGTCAGATCCACTGGAACTAGAGTCACAGACAGTTGTAAGCTGCCATGTGGGTGCTGAGACCAGGTCGACAGCTGTACTCAAAGGAAAAAAAATCTTGAAGGCATTGTGTTTAATGAAGTTAGACAACTGGAAGGACAAATACTGCCTCGCTGCATCTATATGCTTTCTACAAAACCAGAGAAAAGAAAAAAATTGTCATTATCCACACACATGGTCAAAGGGAATGAATAGTGTCTTGTTTTTTATTGGCAAAAAGCTTGAGTATGGGTTGATGAAAACATTTTGAGAATGTTTGACGATAGTGATGGCATAAAAAGTTATTCATGTTTAATGACATGAAATTATACTTTAAAAATGATAAAGCTGGTAAATTATGAGAAAATATATTGGCATGATTGTATAATTCGAAGTCCACTGCCTTTAATATGCAAAACCTGGAGTCTTTGTAGGATATTTTCATTGAGTGACAGCTTTATATTACAAAGCTTATATCTAGAAGTAGTTTGTCACTCAGACAGTGAGAAGAAAGGTAACAATTTTATATAATGAGCAGGGAAAATGTACTTAAGAGGCTGCACATGCTATAGTAGTAAGAAAACAAATGAGGAAATGAGTATGGATTAGCACCTAAAGAACTTCTACTACAGAGTTTCAAGATCACATATTTTAGTTAGTCTGTGTACAACTCATTCAATTAAGAATGCTTAGGAAAATACTGTCTAAGAAATAGACATTATTATCCCAGCATGTTTAGAGCCCTAATAGAAAGTGATTATGTACTATAGTTTAGGTCTTATATTAGTTACTTTTCTGTTGTGATAAAAGATAATTACCAAGGCAATTTATAGTTTATTTTCCATAATAGATGTCAGGCAAGTCAAAGCATCAGTACTAAGAAAAGCAAGCTGAGAGATCTCATCTCCAACCACAAGTTGAACTAGAAGTGGGGTGAGGTTATGAACCCTCAAATCCTTTTCCAAGTAATGTACTTCCTACAGCTAGGTAACAGCTCTTAAATCTCCCTAAACAGTGCCATCAACTAGGTATCATGTGCTCTAATACCTCCTACAAGAGACATTATTATTCAGATCAACACAGATCCTAAATATTGCCCACAGGCCAGTGTGCTAAATGCTATTCTCTAGTCTGGCCTCATTGGGAGGTGATGGAAAATTTAAGAGATTGAACCTATTGGTTTATGGAGGTACACTGGTTAATATCAGTGGCTAATTTGAAAGATCAACTAGGATTCACATAAGAGAAAAGTGTCTAGCCATTGCTGTGGGCATTAACTAGACTGGCCCAGCCTCAGAACTTGCCTGTGAAGGATTATGTAGATTCAGCTAACTGATGTGGGAGAATACATGCTAAGTATTGATGGCATCATTCATTGGTGAATCCGAGATGGAGAAATAGGACAAAGTGAGATGAGCACTGTAATTCATATCCTTTTACTTTCTAACAGAAGATGTGATGTGACCAGCTGCTTTAAGCACATGATACCATAATCTCCCTACTGTGATGAACTGTACCCTGAATTTTTAAGCCAAAATTCATTCTTCTTTGAGTGGTCTTTCAGATATTTGGTCACAGCACCACCTCAAAAACTAACACAGAGCACATACTAAGGCCCTAGTTTAATATTAATACAGAAAAAGTTTCACACATTTTTGAAGTGTCCCACTGTGACAACTGTTATATATGCAGATAATTGTAAATTAATTATTATATTCTACTGGAGAATTGTTTGATTAGAATACATATTTGTGAGGAGACATCATTAGAACTAGTTCTGTGTTGATGATTAGAAAATTGGGCTAAAAGTAATGTTCATCTTGAACTCACCTATGACATTATCCGAAGGACATCAATGCATTCTTATGTCATTATTTGAAAAAGATTATTTATATATTCACAAGTTTATCTATAACATTCAAGTTTATTTTCTTTCCTTCAGAAGTTTGAATCAGAAAAAATGCAGTATTAAAATTTTCATATTTAAACTATTTTTCCTTAAGGACACTTTAAATTCTTTGAAATTGAGTTATTGTTTCCACATCTAAGTCCATCTTGATGTTTCCAGGATCATTGAAGCTCTAGAAGAATTTATTGTTTAACAGCTATTACTATTTATTGATATGATCTTCAGATTAAAGGTAAATTATTGAGTCTGACAGTAGTGGAACATAGCTTTAATCTCAGCACTTGAGAGGCAGAGACAAGAAGATTTTTGTGAGTTTGAGGACAGTCTCATCTACAAAGCAAGGTCCGAGATAGTCAGAGCTGTCTGAAAATACCAAAAACTGAAAGGAAGAAAGAAAGACAGACAGACAGACATAAAAAGGATGCATTCGTTGCTTGTCAAGATTATTATGATGGAGAATCTATGTAAGGAAGCTCACACATAATGGTTTAGTGCCCTGCTATCTTTCCTTCTGCAGAATTCGCCTTGGAAGGATGAATGCTATGAATTAGGTGACATATACACTTTAAAAATCAACAGTGATCTCATAATCCCTTCTCTGAGTCTTCAGCTCTATTGAGATTGGGTTTAGCGGCGGGTTGTGTATAAAGAATCGTGCTACAGAACCTCTTAACTAGAGTTGATTGTGCCCTTTTCCTAAGACTTGTGAGGGAAAGCACATTTAAGGATGAAACGATAACTTTAAGAATTAAAAATTACAAAACTAACCGAGGAGTGGGACAGGATAGAAGAGTGTGAAGTGGAGGAAGAACTCTATATTTGTAAGAAATATGGCTTCACACCAACTATGAGTCCCTGATCAGCTTGGGAAGGCATTGCACAGGGGCAAATGTCCCCTAGCACCTCTTTATCGCAGCCCTTTACTTCATTTGAGAGCACTTAGACTCTGTGACTAATCTGACTTGCCATAAAAATGTAGAACTTATAGTGTTTCTACAGTTATTTATTAACTCTTTATGAAAAACTTTGTATGTTTTATTTTTGACCTTATAATTTATTAATACTTGAAACATCTTTATAATTTAATCTACCTTAGTGAGAAGTCAGTTTCTACACCCTGTAGGTAACTTCACTTTTTATAGAATAGGTCACTTCTCAACATCCTTTAAAGCAATATGCATGGAAGATGAAGTTTGCCCACAATTTTGTTTTCTCCTTTTAGTGCCTAGACTAAATGTGTAAATGAATCTCTCTGGCATTTCAAAATCAAGTTTTTTTTTTGGGGGGGGGTGGTGTCTCCTTTTTAGTACATGGGAGCACATAAATATTTTTGTTGACCTTACTTTGGGGTTTGGTTCAGTAAAAATTTAAACTTTACTTAAAACTTTAATACTTAAAAGAAATATAAAGTGTGTTCTGTTAGAATAATAAGGGAAGTTAAAATGATGTTGTTGTCAATGAGCAGTATTTGCACCATGGGAACAGTGGAGGACAGCTGTGTCCCATAGCCATTTGTTAATGGCTTTGATGAAGGAAATCTCTGTCTTCAAAAACTCAAATTGTAACTGTCAATCACCTATGTCATTGCTAATAGAAATCTCAGCTGTTGTCCTGAAGAACAAGATTACTTACAATCTGCTTCCACAATCACAGCACTATTTCTTCTGTCAGAGCTGGAGATAGGGACTTGTATGTAAAGTCACCCAGGGGAAAAATTTTTCCTTCTTCTTATTTTTAAAATAACCTTGGCATCTTTAAAGATTAAAGGGCTTTTATTTTGTGGAATCTCCTTCAGTTGAGTTTTGTTGGAATTTTTTCCTGATTTTTTTTTTTTTTTTTGAGACAAGGTTTCTCTGTGTAGTTCTTGTTGTCCTGGAATGTGTTTTTCAGATCAAGCTGGCCTTGAACTCATAATGATCTACTTGCTCCTGCCTCCCAAGTTTCATGATTAAAGGTTTTTTTTACACACTGGTGAATCAAGTTTTCATAATTCTTTCAAGTGATTATTTTGAATTTATTCATCTTTGTTAGAGGTATAATATAAATGACTTTGTTTTTCATTGTATTCTGCATGGCTATACCTACTTTCTTATATGTAACTTGATTGATGATAAAGAACATGCCATGACCTATTTTAAGTTCCTCATCTTTTCTATAATCAAAAAGTATTTCTAGGGAAGAAAGTTGGTTTTATGTGTCAACTTGACTAAGTTTTAGTGGTCAGTTATTTAATTAAATTCTAACAGGTTTTTTTGCAACTATATTTTATAAATGTGGTTAATGTCTAAACTCAGTTGGCTTGAAGTAAAGAATTATTCTTAATAATGTCAGTGTATGTTATTAAATTAGTATAAATATGCTTACAGAAAAAAGCTGAAGAAAAATATCTACTCTAAGACTAGAGCATCAACTGGCTGTGGTGACATAAGCATTTAACCTCAGCATCAGGAAAGCAGTGGTGGGCAGATCTATCTGGGTTCCAGCTCTAATATACAGAACAGCTTCCAGGATAGCCATGACTACAGAGAGAAACCCTGTTTTAAGGAATGAGAGGAAGAAGAAGAAGAGGAGTGGGATGAGAAGGAGGAGAAAGAAGAAGAAGAAGGAGAAGGAGAAGGAGGAGAAGGAGGAGAAGGAGAAGGAGGAGAAGGAGGAGGAGGAGGAGAAAGAGGAGAAGACTAGAGCATCAACCCCTAAGCTTCAATCCGTCGGATCTGAAAATTGCATGAACAAATTCCTTTGCCACCACCACCTGAGTATTTATGCAATAACTGAGAATCACTTAGTAATAAGGCATCTATACAGTAATAGATATATATAGATGTGGAGAAATGGTAGATATAGATCAATAGATAGATAGATAGATAGATGATAGATAGATAGATAGATAGATAGATAGATAGATGATAGATAGATAGATAGATAGATAGATCGATAGATAGATGATAGATAGATAGATAGATGATAGATAGATAGATAGATAGATAGATAGATAGATAGATAGATAGATAGATAAACAGATGAACAGACATGCAGACAGAGATGATAAATAGGGTTTTTTATTTCTTTTTCAGAGACTCCTGGCTGACATTTTGTTGAGTTATTTAGAAAAATCTTTTTTATCTTAAAAATTTATTTCATGCACATTGGTGTATATCATATGTGAGCATGGTCACAAGAGAGTGTCAGTTCTCGTAAGACTGAAGCTCAAGATGACTAGCCCCATTGTGTTAATACAGTTCAGTGAGTTACTGATGGATGCTGGGAATCAAATATCCATCCCCTGAGAAAAGCAGCTAATTCTCTTAACTGTTGTACCACTTTTTAAACCCCAAGGAATAGAATTTTAAAGAAAAATTTCTGAGCTAATTTTATGGATATATTTTAATATTATAAAATATTCTTTTCCCCATAACACTGTGAGCTATTTGTTCTTTCATTAATATGGGTTTGACTCATAATTTCTTTTAAATAAAGCTCTTAAATAAAAACTGTAGTACAAGGTTTCTGGCCCAGACTTTTGGGCCTAGCCTCAAGGTTTAGTCCTGCAGACCCACAGACCCGCAGAGACACATAGATGCTTACAATAGTTTTAGACTGATCAGACTAAGGCCCATGCATATAACTTGCTAACTCTTTACCCTTAATCTAACCCATGGTTCTTATTCTGTTCAGCCATGTGGCTCAGTACATTTTCTCAGAGCAGCATAACTGTCCTCTGGTTCTTCTGGTTTCTCTCTGTCATTCTGCTCTGTTCCACCTGTTCCTAGAGTCTTCTTAGTCTGGTAGCCCCACCCACACTTCCTGTCTGCCTTTGGCCAATCAGCACATTTTATTAAACTCATAGGCAGGGATAATTATTTTCAATAGAACAACATAATCTCCCTACAAAGAACAGTGCTTGTCCAACACAGGCTAATGCCCAAAGACCTGGCTTTGAATAGAAGATTGCAAACTTAGACACACCTTAGACTCTTATATTTTGCATGTCCTGTAATCCTTTAGATCTCTTTTAGGTGTCAGGGCAAGGTTTCATTCTGGACAACTTAACCAGAGACAGGCGACTACAAGTGCTGCCACTTAGGCAGATGGAAGATTTACAGAGCAAAGATATTGTCAGAATTAGTTTATCCTATTGCTGTTGTCCTTCTTTTTAAATAGTTGTTGCCCAAAGTAATTTTTCCCACAAGACAGTTTTTTTTTTCTGAAAAGAGAATAGGAGGCTTTGTAGCAGGCCAGGATCTAACAGTGGTTGTGACTGATCTGTTTAACGAAGAAGTAATTTTGTGGGTAATTTGGAGGCAATACTCTCTTAGTTAAGCTCTACTTTGTGTGGGTTGATGTCTTCTAATAAAATCTATCAGCAAATCCTTTATAAATTCACTTTTACTACTTTGAGTTGTTGTACACCACCACTTCACTCCTCAGGTCTGGATATTAAGATTCTCTTTTGAACTGAATCTCAGCTCCCATTTTTGTTTATTGGTTAGATAAAATAGGGTTTTAGCATGTAGCATAGGCTAGACTCAAACAAATCTAAAATTTTTATCATTTTATGTGTATGGGTGTTTGCCTATAATTATATCTATGCACTGCATGTGTGACTCACATGAAGACCAGAACACAGTGTAGGATCACCTAGAACATGAAATTACAGGTGGTTGTAAGTCACCATGTGGCTGCATGGAATCAAACCCAGGTCCTCTAGAAGAGCACTGCTCATAACCACTGAGAAATTTCTCCACCTCAATAATAATTTATTAATTCACTAAATGATTTAAAATCTATTTCTTAATGGTTTTGATGAAGTATTTTGCACACAGTAAATAACCAAGTTAAAAGAAAGAATTCATTTATTTTAACATATTCGAGTTGTGCAGCTACTACGATTAATTTTTCATTGCTCCTTTGACTATAAAGACTTACACAATTTTACTTTACTCCCCCAGCTCCTTCATTTCATTAAAACTTTACAACCATTAACCTAATTTCTTTCTTCAAAGATTTGACCATTGCAGATAAATTTAATGGGATGCAGTCATAACCCATAATACAGTAAAGAATATACCACATATAGAGTAGTCTCATAAGATTATAATGCAGCATGAAAATTCTAGTACTAGATGTTACTAGCCCCATTGTGTTATTACAGGTCAGTGAGTTACTCATGCATTGTGTCAACACTGGAGTAAATAAACTTACCATCATAGTTAACCTTAATGAAAGCAAACGTCATTAGATGTAAAATCACCTGTGAGACTTACAGTGATGTGAGTTGGCACCATTCCCATGGATTAGAGACCTAGGCTGAAGAGGGAAGAAAAGGGAAACCTACTTGTTGTAGTGTGGTTTCTTGGTCCAGGCGGCCAAGACCCTGCCATGCCAGACCCCTTAGTCGCCAGCTGCTGCTGCTCAGGTCCCTAGAAATGACTCAGATGCTTATATTAACTTTATGCTGTTTGGCCTATGGCTCAGGCACATTGCTAGCTTGCTCTTACATCTTAAATCAACCCATTTCTATGAATCTGTCTGCCACATGGCCCGTGGCTTACTTGTGTTCCTTACATGTGGCTCCTGGGGCAGCTTGCTTGATCTGTCTGACTCTGTCCTGCTTCTCCTACCTATGCTCTGATTTTTCCTCCTACTTTTTCTATGGTGCCTGTCATGGCCCAAAAGAGCTCCTTTATTTAAAGATTGCTATGCACAGCATACAGAAAGGCATTCCCATATTACCTCTCCCTTTCTGTCTAATCAAAAAGGATGGTTTCAATTTTAACATAGCAAAATTACATATAACAAAATAGCCATCTGTCCCGCGCCCACTTCTCGCCAGCAAGAAAAGACGCGGCACACACATAGGATCCTTCTGCAGTACAGCTTTAATGGGTCTTGAGGGAGAGCATTCAGCTTACGGAAAATGGAGGGGAGGGCAGAGAGAGGAGGGAGAGAGCGAGCAGAGAGGAGCGGAGGGGTGGGGGCCGCGGTGCAGGAACCCGCAGCGACAGGCCCCGGCGGGGAAAAAGAAAGCAAGAGAGAGAGAGCACGAGGTAGGAAGCGCCCGATTTTATACCGACCAAAGGTCCCTGCTTTAGACGTATCATCTTTCTATAGGTTGCAGTCCAGTATCCCACATGATGCCACGGAAGAGGCTGAGAAACCAGTCTCGCGAGAGCACGCATGCGTTCTCTACTGACTCAGGCGGGTTGGCCAGCACCAGATAATGGCGCCACCTTGAGGAGTTGGAGCTAGCGGCCTCCAACAGCCATCAAGAAAGAATTACGGTTAAAATATCTAGTCTATTTGTATTTAGCAAAATTAAAGAAAATACTCTTATCTACCTTATCTTTATGAATCTAAAGTTTCATATCCAATATACTTATCAAATGACTAAGAAAAACTGTACCTATAACTATCTAATCTTCAACTACATCAAAGAATGATA
The DNA here is from genome assembly GCA_033318265.1 of Phyllotis vaccarum. Classification (NCBI taxonomy): domain Eukaryota; kingdom Metazoa; phylum Chordata; class Mammalia; order Rodentia; family Cricetidae; genus Phyllotis; species Phyllotis vaccarum. The sequence goes on along the minus strand of JARWLC010000005.1, from coordinate 129,960,880 downwards.
TGGGAATGCCTTTCTGTATGCTGTGAATAGCAATCTTTAAATAAAGGAGCTGTTTTGGCCCATGACAGGTACCATAGAAAAAGTAGGAGCAAGAATCAGAATAGGTAGGAGGAGCAGGGGCGGAGTCAGAGACAGAAGGAACCAGAAGCCCAAAGGAGCAACATGTAAGGAACACAGGTGAGCCACGGGCAATGTGGCAGACAGATTAATAGAAATGGGTTGAGTTAAGATGTAAGAGCAAGCTAGCAATGTGCCTGAGGCATAGGCCAAACAGCATGAAGTTAATATAAGTGTCTGGGGGTCTGAATAGTGGTGGGCGGCTAAGAGGTCTGGGGCTTCAGTCTGTGGGTCTGGGCCTCTGGCTGCTCAGGACGGAAAGAAACCACATTGTAACAAAAGACCACAGAAGGATATATTTACCCAAGTAAACCAGAAGTGCAAGCGACTTCTAAAATCTAGAAAGGACAGAGATGACACCTATCTGCCTGGACAGTCACCCAAAGTTCCTTTATAAAGTTTGGGCATCCATCTTTAGCCTACAGGCCCAGAGTCTTTTCATTTCAGTGAAGCAGGAAATCTGCTCTGCCCATTCTGGTACAGTTCATCAGTCACTTCTCCTTGAGTCCTTAAAAAGGTCTGACAGTTTTCTCTGTAAAGCAGGAACCAGAATGACCATCTTGGCTTGTTCCGCCAAAGTTCAGAGGTCATCTTCTTATGGAACCTGCATGTCCAGTTTAAACAGAATAATGTCAAGCAGTCAATATAAGAACAGGTTCTTGTCCAGTGGCTAACCATTGCCACAAATGGAGTGTCTTCAATGCCCATTTTTTTCTTGAAGTAGATTTGTGCTGCCAGGACCAGACCTGTCTCACTGTCTACAAAGGTCTAAGTTCTTAAAATATTTTAAATGTCACATTCTGTAGGTCTTAGAAGTATTTGAAGATTACCTACCTAATTGAAATATATCTTCGCATACCTAAAAATCTAACTAACATGTATTTCTTAATTATGCATTACAATTTCAAATCAGTTACATAATCATATCTTAAACAAAAGTAGAAAAATACATACAGCATAAGAGAATTGACCTAAAAGTGGATCAATAAACCAAAATCCATACCAATGTAAAACATTTTGAGATTAACAGCTGATTTCCTGATCTAAGTAAATTCAATAATATAATTTTTTAAAAAATCATTTATATACCATATCCCCTTTTTCTTCTTAGAAAGAGATTGACTATGACCATTAACCATTTATAATGAAAACAAACATTTATAAACAATATTTTGGGAATTTGGGCATAGTTTTCCATTACTACTTCCTGCTGATTAAGGGGCGTTGAAAATCTCATGAGTTAGACAGGATCATACTCTGCAGTCTTGAAGCTGATACGGCCATCTCTTCCCATCAGAGATTTTTCAGGGGATCTTGGTTGATGAAACCATATTTGCCTGGAAGCAATCCACAGGTTCTCATCTTCTGTGGAAACAAAAGCAGAACTCTTCCAAAGCAATAAATCCTCAGACACAAATTTCAAAATCAAAATACCTTTAAAATATATATTCTTGTTTAACTTAGTAGCCTTTGCATTTGCAATCCATTGTCTTTCTGCAGTTAGCTCATTAACAGTTAAAAAATTAAAAGAAAACACATTAACAACCAAAATCCAGATTTTGTGTCTATTTTCCATCTTTACATGGCTTATTATATTTTTATCACTCTATTTCTCTTTTTAAGGACTTTTTCTATCCTCTTTCTTTTCTCTCTGAAGCCTATGTACCTTTTACAAACATTGTAACCCATTTTCAGGTTTTTCTTTTCATCTGAATCTGTTTTATTGTGAATCCTTAATCATCTTCTAACCATAAGAGCTTTTAAAACACTCTTACTTTCTTGCCACATAGTTTTTGCAGATACAGCTGAATAAGTAAGTTCTCTTAAAGGACCACGTCTGTTTGTGGTCAGCAAACAGAGTACACCCAAGAAAATGCTGCTACTAAGAAACCATTTTTGTTTCCTTTTTGTTCAAAACAAACAGAAATCTAAAATTAATCACATGCTACTGAGTCTTTTGTGAGATTTCAGGAACCGGTCTGATTGCAGCTTACACTGCCTGCCACCAGTCTGCCAGCGCTATTTTGAATGTGACCCGGATGTCAAGCTTTCTTTGTACAATGACCTGCTTCATATAAACAATTTGGAAGCTGCCTTGGCTCAGTTTCTGTGATCTAGAACCCTTTCTAATCTTTCTCAGGCTTTAAGTGGATAATCAACCCTCATTTTACTCCATTTGTTGCAATGGAGATTCTTGGTCCCAGGCGGCCAGAGGCCCAGACCCACAGACCTGTGCACCAGACCCATTAGCCAACCGTTGTTGCTGCTCAGGCCCCCAGAAATGACTCAGACACTTATATTAACTATATGCTGTTTGGCCTATGGCTCAGGCACATTGTTAGCTAGCTCTTACATCTTAAATCAACCCATTTCCATTAATCTGTCTGCCAAGTGGCCCGTGGCTCACCTGTGCTCCTTACATGTTGCTTCAGCTTGGTCTGTCTGACTCCACCCTGCTTCTCCTACCTATGCTCTGATTTCTCCTCCTACTTCTTCTATGGTGCCTGTCATGGCCAAAAACTGCTCCTTTATTTAGAGATTGATATTCACAGCATACAGACAGGCATTCCCACATCACCCACTTGAGCATCAAAATTTATATCTTTCTGTTTCTTTTTCCTTGCAAATTAAAGCAAGTAATTTAATGTTCCCTCTTATATGCCTGCCTCGGAATGTTGTATCTTCTCACATTCTAAGCCAAAATTAATCCTAGAAATAACAAAGACTTACTCTCTTAAATTAATCTCTGTCTTGTATTTAGTGATGACAGCGAGCAAAGATGTTTCTAATATGTTTATAGTTGAGCAAAGATAGCTATGTATACCACACCACAGGTACTAATAATAAATAAGTCACAGGTTTATGTTTTTAGTTTGCCATATTATATCAATATGATTCAGTCTCATTTTTAAAAAGTTCATTTTATTTGAAAGAGCCTCAACATAACTCTTCCTGCCTCAATCTCAAAAGTGTTAATGTTATAAATGTGAGCCACTACATGCATCTTTAAAACATGGAGTATTCAGCAGCTTCCACTGAGTCCAGTAGGGGTAATTCCAAAAGAAGCCGTGGTATCATTGTGTTTCTAGAGCTTCTGGAGGCATAAGATGCCCAGATATCAGAGAATGATAAAGACCCAAAGCATTTAAAGGTTTAAGCTATTGTGTGAATTTGATTTATTTTATTTTTAGTTTTCATTAATGTTTTTGAGAATTTTATACATTATTTTTATCATATTTATTCCCCTCATCATATCCTCCCAGAGCCCCTCTGATGTAGGAATGCCTTACTGTATGCTGTGAATCTCAATCTTTAAATAAAGGAGCTGTTTTGAGCCATGACAGGCACCATAGAAGAAGTAGGAGGAGGAATCAGAATAGGTAGGAAAGGAAAGGGGTGGAGTCAGAGGGAGATCGAGCTGAAGCCCAAAGGAGCAACATGTAGGAGCACAGGTGAGCCACGGGCCACATGGCAGACAGATTAATAGAAATGGGTTGATTTAAGATGTAAGAGCTAGCTAGCAAAGTGCCTGAGCCATAGGCCAAACAGCATGGACTTAATATAAGCGTCTGAGTCATTTCTGGGGTCTGAGCAGGTGGCTGGGTGGCTAAGAGGTCTGGCATGGCAGGTCTGTGGGTCCAAGTCCCTGGCCTCCCAGCCACCTGCTCAGGCCCCCAGAAATGACTCAGACACTTATATTAAGTCCATGCTGTTTGGCCTATGGCTCAGGCACTTTGTACACACTGTCTTACTTAGGGTTTCTAGTTCTGTAAAGAGACACCATGACAATGGCAACTCTTATAAAGGAAAACATTTAATTGGGCTTTGCTTATGGTTCAGATATCTCTTCCATTATTAGCATGGCAGGAAGCATGGTGGTACATAGACAATCATGATGCTTGAGAGGCAGTTAAATATACTACATGTATATGGGTGATTAACAGGAAGAGAGAATAACACTGGGCCTGGTTTGAGTGTCTGAAACCCCCAAGCCCATCCTCAATGGCACACTTCCTTCAATAACTCCATACCTACCCAACAAACTATACTTCCCAACAGTACCACTCTTTCTAAGCCTATGAGGGACATTTTCACTCAAATCATCATACCACCCAACTTTGTGTTTCTTAATCTTGCCAATATACTGTTAAATAAATAGACATCTCCTGGAGTAGGGCCAGTGATCTATCTATCCACAAGTCCTTGGTGCCAATAATTACAAATATGGCCTCTGCCTTGATTGAATATAATTAGAAAGTGGTTGGTTACACCTATGCCATTCATGCAAATATTGCTCCAGTGAATCTATTTTGTTAGACAAGATATTATTGTAGCCCACAGGAGTTACAGCTAGATAAGACTGATGGGAACTCTTCTCTGGTATCATTTTGAGTCTCTTTCAGCATTAGCTAGTAGAGATGAAACTTCTAGGTCAATACCAGCATGATTTCCCCATGCTCTATTATTAAAAAATGTGATACCTTCAGTAAAAGTCTCCTATCAAGTTCTAGAGGATGACCTAGAGCAATGGTGATAGTCTATATTGTTATTAAATATAAATGCTTAAAATCCAAAATACTAAATAAAAAATAATTATTAAATGAGAACATGAATAATTTGAGGTCAAGAATGAAATGTCTCTAGCTGTGTTCTTTCCACTCAAGTTTGCTTTGAATACTCATGGTCTTGGGTTTACTTATTCTAGTCTAGCTTTATCAATTTTGGAAATTTAATGAAGACCGCAGTCATTATTTTGAATAATTTTGGCAACATAGATATTTTCACATTCATAAGCATGGAAAATCTTTCTATAGTCTGCTATTCTCATGTGTTTTTCATTGTTTTAAGGTTTGAACCTCTGTGATTAGGTTTACCTGGATTAAAAAATATTTATTTATTCTTCTATTATATCTCAACCACAGCTTTTCTTCCCTTCTCTTCTCCCAGTCCCTCCTTCCACCTCCCCTCTCCTCCATTTCTCTCCAGAAATGAGCAGGCCTCATAGGGATGTTAATGAAACATGGCACAACAAGGTACAGATTAGGCACAAACCCTCATATAAAGGGTGAATGAAAGCAAACCAGTAGGAGGGAAAGGGTCCCAAAGCAGGCACGAGTCAGAGGCAGCCTCCAGCTCCTACTGTTAGGAGTCCCACAAGAGCACCAAGCTGTGGTGATATATCTCTCTCTATATATAAAACAAACAAACTAACTAACTAACAAGTCACCATTCGGTCTTTCCCATGCTGGGATTAAAGGCAGTTACCACTCTCTAACCCTCCTGGCCTGACTGTGGGTGAATCTGTTCTCTAATATTCCAGAGTGGTTTTATTAAATGTAAAATATATATCACCACATGAAGCAACTCAGCAATAATATATATTCCGTGGACCCAAATTAGACCCTTACAGCTTCCTGGTTGTTGGTTCAGTCTCTGTCAGACGCCATGAGCCCTGGTTAGTTGATAAGCTCCACCTAATGTTCAGCAGTGAGTCTCTGCATTTGCTTCTGTCAGTCACCGGGAGAAGCCCCTCTGATGACAACTATGCTATGTTTGGTCTACAATTGTAGCAAATATCATTAGGAATGATTTTATTCACTTAATTTTTTTTCTATTTATATATTTGCCAGTCATGTTTGGTTCTACCTTGGTCTGGGCTATTTTGCCTCTAGTTTCTGGTCAAACAGGTAGTGTAAAATATGGGCTCTCTCTTGTGGCTTAGGTCTCAAGATGGAGCAGTTATTGGTTGGCCACTCTCACAATATCTGAACCACCTTTACCCTGATAGGAAGGATAAATTATAGGTCAAAAGTTTAGTGGATGGGTTGGTATTCCAGTTCCCCTACTGGAAGCTTTGTTTGGTTGCAGAAGATGGCCAGTTTAGGTTCTGTTTTTCTCATTACTAGGGGTAATCACTAGGGTCACTCTCATAGATTCAGTGAGATTCCATTGCACTAGGTTTCTACCTCATTCCCAAAATTCCTCCCAATTTAATTGTCCCAACCAGTACTTTTCATCTTCATCCCTGCCCCAATCTGATCCCTCCTAGTCTCATCCCCATCTGTCCCCAGTTCACCAAGGAAATACATTTTCTTCCTTCACAGGGAAACTCATGTTTCACCCCTTGAACCCTCATTGTTACTTTGCCTCTCTGAGTCTGTGGATTCTTGGTGTGGGATGTCTTTCTGTATGTAGTTATTATGCATTATTACCATTTATTAATAATGTTTGACCTATGGCAAGGCAGTTTAGAGGCAAGCAGGAAATTCAAGTAGAGATAAAGATGAAGAACTGAGTCAGAGAGATGCTGCAGGCTGATGTCCAGAAAGCAAGTTGTAATGGTACACAGGTAAAGCCGAGGAGCCATGTGGCAATACAATAGTTTAATAGAAATGGATTGAGTTAAGTTTTAAGAACCAGGTGGTAATGAGCCTGAGCAATAGGCCAAACAGCTTGTAATTAATATTAGCCTCTGAGTAATTCTTTTTATAAGCAGTTGCAGGACCACAGTGCAGTGGGAGAGTTTTGTTTGGACCATGGGCCCAGATAGTCAGAAAAGTTCCAGCTATAGATTGTACCATGATTATCTTTTTCTTTATAGCTAATATATACTTATAAATGAGTACATACCATGTTTGTCTTTCTGGGCCTGAGTTGCCTTACTGAGGATTTTTTTCCTAGTTCTATCCATTTTTCTGCAAATTTCATGGTGTCAGTTTTCTTTTTAAACATCTATGTAATACTCCATTGTATATGTGCACCACAGTTTTATTATCTATTCTTTAGTTAAAGAACATAGAGGTTGTGTCTAGTTTCTAATTATTATGGATAAAGCTACTATAAACATAGTTGATCAAGTTTCCTTGTGGAATGGATCCATGGGCTATAAGCCCAGAAATTGTATAGTGGGGTCTTGAGGTAGATTGATTTCCAATTTTCTGAGGAACCACCATATTGATCAAAAGTGGCTTTCCATAGTCTGGTGTTTTCATTGTCTTAAAGTTTGTACCTCCATGGTTAGGTTTATCCTAGGGTTTTCTTGTGAATGAAATAGTTTATTAATTTCTTTTTCAATAAGTGTACTTTGGTATATAATAAAACTATTAATTTTTGTGTTAGTTTTGTGTTGTATGAGGTTTCTGTCCTGGACTTTCTGGCCTAGACTCCTGGCCTGGACTTTCAGACCTGCAGTCCCATGAAGACACACAGATGCTTGTATTAATTGTACACTGATTTACTGGGGCCTCATGCATATAACTTGCTAGCTGTTGCTCTTAAACTAACCCATGATTCTTATCCTGTTCATCCATGGAGCTCAGTACCTTTCCCAGAGCAGCATTTCAACTTCTTTCCTCTGCTTCTTCTGGCATCTCCTCATGGTGTCTCTGTGGCTTCTCTGTGGCATTTCTGCTTTGTTCTTCCTGTTTCCAGAGTTTTCTTCATCTGGTAGCCCTGCCCACACTTCCTGTCTGCCTTTGGACAATCAGCATTTTTATTAAACTAATAAGCATGACAATTGTTTACAATGTAACAACATATTCCCCTACAGTTTTATATAATGCAACTTTATATAGCTGAGGGCTCAGTGGTGATAAACAGAATTATATAAAATAAAAGTCCTCTGCACAGCAAAGGAAACTATCATTGTAATGAACAAATAAATATCTTACAGAATAGGCAAAAATCATTGCCAGAGATATTTTAGACAAAGGATTATTATGAAGAATATTTAACATCTAAATAATTCCAAGCTACCAAAAAAAGTGGATTTATGAAGTGAACAGACAGTTCTCAAAAAGAAAAGAAAAGAAAAAGATAAAAAAGAAAGAACAAAAATCCAGTGCATTTTTTAAAGTGCTCAATATGCTTAGCCCTTAAGAAATGACATTTAAAGCACTTTGGTATTTTTTTTACTCAAGAAAACAGCAGCAAATACTGGTGAGGGTTGAGAAAAAAGAAAGCCTTCTTCACTGTTATTGGAAGTGTAGATGTATGAAGAAAGAAAGGAAAACATGGTGCTTATTTTTGTTGTTGTTATTTGTTGTGTTTTTAAATTGTATATAGAACTCCTTTATGACCCTGGCTATATACCCTGCCTTAGTTAGTGTTTCTTTTGCTGTGATGATACACCATGACCAAGCAGCAAAGCTGGGGAGGAAAGGGGTTACTCTTGTGTACATCAGCATTGCTGTTCATCATTGAAGGAAGTGAGGACAGGAACTCAAACAGAAAAGGATTCCAGAGGCAGGAACTGCTGCAGAGGCCATGTAGCAGAGCTGCTTACTGACTTGCTTTCCATGGCTTGGTAAACTCACCTTCTTATAGAATCCAGGACCAGCCACCCATAGATGGAAGCACATACCATAGGGTGGACCCTCACCCATTGAGCACTAAATGAAAAAATGCTTTACAGATGGGTATCATCAAGGGATTTTCTCATCTGAGGCTCTTTCCTCTGACGACTCTAGCTTGTGTCAAATGGACACACAAAATCAGCCAGTACATTCCCAAAGGATTGCAATGGGTATTTGCAAAGGATTGCAAAGGATGTTTGCAATCCATGTTTATTATTGCAAAGAAGTGAATTATACTTGTATGTTTACTAACTGATGAATAATGGAAGTACCATAAGTATACATAATGTAATTTTATTCAGCTATAAAGAAAAACATGATTACCCATAATGTAGATGAAACTGAAGAAATTATGGTAAGTGAAATAACTAAGGCTCAGAAAGATCAGTGCAACATATTCATTCTTATATTTGAATTTTAGATTCTCACCTTTATATGTGTTCATATATGTATGTATGAGTAGGTGTATATAGAAGTCAGGAAGCTATAAAAGTGCCCATGAAAGGGAATAAAATGAGTTATAAGGGAGGGTAATAGAACCTATGGAATACGATAATGAAAAGAAGAATACTAAGCATGGAATCATACAGCATGAAAGAGACAAGGAGATAGAGAAACAGAGAAAGATAGAGTATCTCTTAAATAAGATAATGTAAAATTGTCACAAAGAAACCTGTAATTTTTATGATAGTTTGGAAAAATAGGCTGAGTAGAAAAGTTCATGGAAGAATAAGTTGGCTACCACATATGCATGCCACTGAGGGCAGACTGTAGAGTGCAGCACACATGCACGGGGCCAGAAATATGGTAGGAAATCTCTCAGCTGAACTGTCTTGAGCATTTCGTAATATGATGGTTTCTTTGGCAGGAAGTAAAGTATAAACCTGACTTGCAAAAGGCCTGGTTTAAGACTGAAAAAAAACCAAAGTCAGTGAATGGGATTTTCTTGTTTGAAACTTGGATTGGTTTGGTCTAGTTTGGTTTGAATGCAAATTTGTTTTCAATTTAATTGGGTTTAGTTTTGGTTGGGTCTAGTTTGAGTTCAGCTCTGTAAAGTCTTAAAAACATCTGTTGTCAATTTGCTGTCTGAGAAGTAACAGAACACAGACTTTATTAACTGTACCTAATAAGAGAAATAGTCTGTATAAAAATAATTTGTGAAGTCAGCAAAAGGATAGCTTTAATTTTTAATTACCAGCATAAAACAAACAAAAAACCCCAGAGAAATAACTGTGTCATGGTGGTAAATATGTAAAATACAATGGTAACCTACATAGCTTCTAGTCCAGATGTCTATTTTAACTAGATAGCAATTCGTTGAGATGAATACAAGTTGGATCTCATTATTTTTGCATTTTTTATTTGCCAAGTTTATTTTTTAATTTTTTCCCCTCATACCCTTACTGCACTCCTCCCCTTTACTCCTTAGAAAAGTCAAAGAATCCTGTGGGGATTCAATAAAAGCTTCAGAAGTTTTGGAGATATCAGAGGGAATCTACCCACAGTCTATGTGGGGAATTATTAAAGCTCCAGAAGTTCTAGAGCTCTAACCACAGTCAGTCTAGGAGAATCAGAGTGGTGATTCGAACCTTTAATCCCAGCACAGGGAGTATCCTGGGAGTGGTGACCTGCACCCTTAATCCCAACTGAGTTGAGGTCACTTTAGATTATAGAAGGAATTCCAGGCTCCCAAGCAGGCAGTGGTGGGGCCACGCCTTAATTTAGTAAGAGAGTATTTAAGCTGAAAACAGACATAGAGTTGAGAGAAGCCAAGCCAAGGAAAGCGAGGATGAGGCATCTGGAAGACAGCTGGGTAAGATCTGACTGTGGTGTTTATTCTCTCTAATATCTCTGACTTCTCCAGAGATCTATTCCTGAGTCTCATTTATTCGTGTGACAGAATCCAATGGTGATTCAGTCTGCCATATCCAGTTGAGATAGGACCAAGTCCATCCACCAACTATTAAGGCTGAGAAAGGTACTTTCTGCTAGGCATGGGCTTCATAGACCTGAGATAGACTCTGATTCTATAGGCTTCATAAACTGTGCCTGCCTTTAGACTGTCATCTACATTCAGAGGATCTAGATTTGTTCCATGAAGGTTTATCAGCTGTTATTTCAGAGTCTGCCAGCTCCCAACAGCATGAGATAGCCTACTCCATTATGATCCTGTCCTGATCATTTTGTTCATGAAATCTCTCCTTCCTCTCTTCATATGGATCTGGTGTTTAATTATGGATCTCAGCCTTCTAGATCATCAGCTGCTAGATGAAGGTTCTATAATGGCAGTTAGGGTGGTCATTCATTAGATTATAGGGAAAGGCCAATTTAGGCTCCCTCTTTTCTATTGCTTGGAGTCTATTGCTGAGCTCATCTTGTGGGTACTTGGGTATTTCCCTAGCACCAGGTTTCTCTCTAACCCCACAATGGTGTCCTCTATCAGGATATCCTCTTCTTTTCTCTCCCTTTCTGTTTCTCCCCAATGCAACCATCCCATTCTCTCATGTTCTCTTCTTACCTCCCCCTTTCTCCCCCCACCTCATATGATCAAAATTTTCTCAGGAGATCTCTATTTCCCCTTCCCAGGGGGATCAGTAGATGTCTCTCTTAACTTTTTCCTGTTACCTAGGTGCCCAGAGTTTATGGATTGTATGCTGGTTATCCTTTGCTTTGTCTAAAATCCACTTATGAGCAAGTACATACCATGTATATCTTTCTGGGCCTGTTACCTCACTCAGGGTGATACTTTTCAATTCTATTCATTTGCCTGAAAATTTCAGGATGTCATTTGTTTTCGCTGAGTAGTACTTTATTGTGTAAATGTACCACAGCTTTTTAATCTATCCTGCAATTGAGGAACATCTAGATTGTTTCCACATCTGGCTTTTATGAATAACATTGCAATGAACATAGATGAGCTCATACCTTTGTGATAAAAATGTGCAACCCTTGGGTAAACGCCTAATAGTGTTATTGCTGGATCATTAGGTAGATTGATTCCCAGTTTTACAAGAAACCTCCATTCTGATTTCTAAAGTGGCTGTATAAGTTTACATTCCCACCAGCAATGGAGGAGTGTTCCCTTATTTCACATCCCAGCCAGCATAGGTTGTCATCTGTGTTTTTGATCTTAGCCATTCTGACAGGGGTAAGATGGTATTTCAGAGTTGTTTTGATTTGCATTTTTCTGGTGGCTAAGAATGTTGAGTAGTTCTTTACATGTCTCCCAGCCACTGGAGTTCTTCTGTAGAGAATTTCCTATTTAGCTCTATCCCCTTTTCTAAATGGGTTCTTTTTTTGGCCTCTAGTTTCTTGAGTTCTCTATATACTTTAGAGATCAGTCCTCTGTCAGTTGTATGGTTCATGAAGATCTCTTCTCATTCTGTAGGTTGTTATTTTATGTTGTTGACAATGTTCTTTGCCTTAAGAAACCCTGCTCCTCAGTTTCAGAAGGCCCCCTGTATTAATTGTTATACTCAGTGTCTGTCCTACTGGTGTTATATTTTAAAAGTTGTCTTCTGTGCCAATGTGTTCAAGAGTATTTCCCACTTTTTTTTTTCTGTCGGGTTCAGTGTAACTGGGTTTATGTTAAGATCTTTTATCCACTTGAATTTGAGTTCTGTACAAGGTGATAGATATGGATCTATTTATATTTTCTACATACCACCATTCAGTTATGCCAGCACAGTTTGTTAAAGATACTATCTTTTTTCCATTTTATATTTTTGGTCTCTTTTTAAAAAAAAAATCAGGCATTCCTCAGTGTGTGATTTAAGGTCGGGGTCTTCAATTGAATTCCCTTGATCCACAAGTCTATTTCTATGCCAGTAACAAGCTGTTTTAATTACTGTAGCTCTATAGTAGAGCTTGAAGTCAAGGATATTGATGCCTCCCAAAGTTCTATTATTGAACAGAATTGTTTTTATGTTGTTGTTTTTGTAATCCTGGGGGTTTTGTTATACCATTTGAAGTTGAACATTGTTCTTTCAGGGTCTTTGAAGAATTGTGTAGTGGGATTCAGGTGTCAGCTGATAAGGTCCTAAGACGCTTATCCGGGGTCCCAAGCTCCTGGAGGGGGTGTGGCCAACCTGGAGGGGGTGTGGCCAACCCCATTGATAAGGGGCTTCTGGGACACGAGGAGGTCTCTGGAGGTCTCTTCCTGGTTCCTGGCTGCTGGAGAGAGGATCTCAATCCATCGTCTGTCCATCACTCGTCCATCGCTCGTCCATTGCTCGTCCATCGCTCGGATACTCCAGTCCCTGTTCAGGTACTACTATAAGCTGTTACTAATATCGTGAGTGTTGATTTATATTCTAATAAATATTTATCTTGGACTGGTGCCTTGTAAGTAAAACTCTGCCTATAGAATTGTGTCTGAATTTTGATGGGGATTGTGTGGAATGTGTAGATTGCTTTTGGTAAGATTGTCATTTTTCCTATGTTAATTTTACCCATCCAAGAGCATGGGAGACCTTTTCATTTTCTGATATTTTCTTTAATTTCTTTTTGAGGTGACGTAAAGTTCTTGCCATACAGGCCTGTCACTTCTTTGTTTAGAGTTACCCCAAGATATTTATTGCTATTTGCAGCTATTGTAAAGAGTGCTGTTTCCCTCATTTCTTTTTCAGCCCTTTTATCATTGTGTATAAAAGGGTTATTGATTTTTCTGAGTTAGTCTTGTACCCTGCTATATTGCTGAAGGTGTTTCTCAACTGTAGGAGTTCCCTGGTAGTATTTTGAGGGCCATTTATATATACTATCATATTGTCTGCAAATAGTGATAGTTTGACCTCTTTTTTCAATTTAGATCCTCTTGATCTCCTTTTGTTGTCTCATTGCATCAGCTAAAGCTTCAAGAACTACATTGAATAGATATTGGAAGAAATGACAGCCCTTTGATCTCCTTTTGTTGTCTCATTGCATCAGCTAAAGCTTCAAGAATCTTGAATAGATATTGGAAGAAATGACAGCCCTTTGATCTCCTTTTGTTGTCTCATTGCATCAGCTAAAGCTTCAAGAACTACATTGAATAGATATTGGAAGAAATGACAGCCCTGTCTTGTCCCTGATTTTAGTGGGGTTGCTTTGAGTTTCTCTGCATTTAGTTTGATGTTGACTGTCAGTGATGTATATCACTTTCATTATGTTTATGTATTTTCTGTGTATTCCTGATCTCTCTGGGACTTTTATCATGAAGGAGTGTTGGATTTTTGTCAAAGGTTTTTTCAGCATTTAATAAGATGATCATGTGTTTTTCTTTTCTTTCAAGTTGTTTATATGATGGATGACATTCAGTTTTTTTTTTTTTAATGTTGAACCATCTCTGGATCTCTGGAATGAAGTCTACTTGATTGTGGTGGATGACTTTTTTGATATAATTTTTAATTTGGTTTGCCAGTATTTTATTGAGTATTTTTGCATCAATGTTCATGAGGGAGATTGGTCTGTAATTCTCTTTCTTTGTTACAACTTTATGTGACTTGGGTATCAAGGTGACTGTAGCCTCATAAAAAGTTTGGCAATATTACTTCTGTTTCTATTGTCTACAACAATTTGAGGAGTATTGGTATTAGTTATTCTTTGAAAATCCGGAAGAACTCTGTGCTTAAACCATCTGGCCTTGGCTTTTTGGTTCAGAGACTTTTAATGAGAGCTTCTATTTTCTTTGGGGGTTATATGTCTATTTAGGTAATTTATTTGGCCTTGATTTAATCTTGGTAAGTGGTATCTGTCCAGAAAGCTGTCAATTTCTTTTAGGCTTTCCAGTTAGTGGTGTACAGCTGTTTGAAGTATGACCTGATAATTCTTCAGATTTCCTGGATGTCAGTTGTTATTTATCCCTTTTCTTTTATGATTCTGTTAATTTGGATACTGTTTCTATGCATTTTGGTTAGCTTGGATAAGAGTTTGTCAATTTTGTTAACTTTATCAAAGAAACAACTTTTGATTTATTGATTCTTTGTATTGTTCTCTTTGTTTCAACTTTATTGATTTTAGCCCTAAGTTTGAGTATTTCCTTCCATCAACTCCTTCTTGGTGAGTTTCATCTAATTGTTCTAGAGTTTTTGGCTGTGCTGTTAAGTCTTTTGTGTGCGATTTCTCCAAGCTTTTATGTAAGCATCTGGTGCTATAAATTTTCCTCTTAGCTCTGCTTTCATTGTGTCCCATAAGACTGGGTATGTTGTGGATTCATTTTTATGAAATTCTAAAAAGTTTTTAATTTACTTCTTTACTTATTCTTGACCCAGAGCTGGTTCATTTGAGATATGTACAGTTTCCATGAATTTGTAGGTTTTCTGTGGATTGTGTGGGAGTTGGGGAGAGAATTTTACATAAGGGTATCCAGCAAACTGGATTTTACTGGGGAATTGTGGGCTGCAGGGGTTTTCCCTCATAACTTGAATTTAGGGGACAGATGAGTCACCAAGTTTTTTTTTAAATACTAAAGTTTATAAATAAAAAATAAGGACTATGGGATATGGAATAAAAAAAGAACTCACAGGCATTGGATTTATAGGAGCAACTATAGGAATTTATCATAATGTTAAAAAAACAATTGGCAATAAATTTTAATTTTATTATATGCTCTGAGTAAAAATATTTATTTTGTGAATCAGACAAAATCCCAATTCAGCTTTATACCTTCAATACAGATCTTATTTTATTTGCTTGTCAGTCTTATTTTGGTGCAAAGCAATATCTTAAACCATTTCCTTTTTCCACTGAAGAGATGAAGAATCATTCTCTTAAGTATGCAATGCTTTAGCCTTCAAAAAAGTGCTAACTATTCTCTCATTTAATCCTTGAGCAGATATAGTGGGCAGCATGGCAATGCTTTAGGCTAGCACAATTACAAGTGTGGTTTCTGCCCCACTGGGCCACAAAAAAGTAAACTGTTCAAAAAGATTCTATCAATTTGACATAGTTATTATGTGTCTTCTGACTATAATAGTAAAGGATTAAATAGAATTTTCAGTACTTTCTGTTTCATCTTCTGGTCATTTCTATTGTACTCCACCAAGAGCATTGATGCACAAGAAATTGGGGAAATATTTTTGACTCCTCCATTACAGATAGTTTAATAATAATTTACCTGGTTACCCTCAGTAGACCTGAGAGTTTATTTTATTTGAGAACATAATGATATATTGGAATACAAATTTTTTTTACTCAATCTAAAACCCAAATAAACCATCAGACAAAGAGTAGTAAAATCAGAGCCCCAATTTCTAAATTTAGAGTTGAAGGAGCATTGCTCTACTTTGGAGCACCTTCCTCTCAAGGAAATACTGGTTGTGTATGTTCTCAGTGTAGTCCCTTGTTCTCCATTCTGACTGTGCCCCAGCCTTGGTAATTTCCTACTAGATGTCTGTTGTGGACTTAATTTTGTTTTGTCTCATAGTTTTAAAAGCTGAAGTTTTTTTTTTAATTGATATTTTTCTTTTTTTTTCTATCTAAGAATTGTTTTTTCAGTGAGTTAAGGTATATTATTTTGCCACTTTTGTTGTACTCAGCCTATTTCCTAATTTTGCTCATGTTTTATTTATTCTTTGTCTTACTGGTTATTTGTGTTACTGGTTATTGAGTTTGGTTTAATATTTACATGCATGTAAGTTTTTAAAATTTCAGTTACTTTTTCATTTTATTCTCTTGTGATTAGAGAATATAACTGGAATTATTTCAACTCTATAGTTTATCAGAATTTTTTTAGGGCACAGTGATTTGTCAGTCCTGAAGTTCTGTATGCACATTAGAAGACTATATGTTCAACTGATGCTATTTGGAATGAACAATTGTTCTAGCTAATGTGCAATGCTGGTCAAGTCTTTCTTTTCAATAGTCTGTCAAGTTGTTCTTTAATGAAAATGGGATATTAGTGTTTCTAGCTTTTATTTCTCACTCCATTCTGACAGTTTTGCTTTATGTACTTTGGTCTTCTGATGTTAAGTGTATATGTATTTATTCTGGTATTTTCTCAAAATGCTTATTATTTTATCATGAAATATTCATCTTGTCTCTCAGAACAATTTGTTTTCTGTAGTACGTTTTGTCTGATGTTACCAGAACCATTTCCCCTATATTTTCTGTTATTATTGTTATTTTTTAGTTACTGATTAACTTCTCTCAACTTTTTAGTTTCAAATTCTCTGTATTTTTCAATTTAAAGTAGCACACCTGTAGGTAGCTAGAATTGGATATTGTTTTAAAATTCATTTCACCAGTTTTTGTTTTTTAAGTAGCAAATTTGATGACTTCAATTAAATTTAATTACTGGTGAAGAATAGTTTATTTTCACTTTTTGACATATATTTTCTATAGATAGCAAAAAAGAGAAAAGTTAGAATATGAAGCATGACTTTAATTTGTCTGGCTAGAAGCACCACTGAGACTTACAATTGAGTCACAATAATGCTTTATCAATACTTTATAGAGTATTTTAATATAAATATATAATACAAATGCTAAAATAAAATATATATACGTTCTCTTGTTATATATTGTATGTGCATATTTTGGTACATATATCATAGAGACACATTTTTCCTCTATAAGGAGGCGAGAAATACTAATCAAGAGAACTGGGTTTATATAAATTTTCTAAAGCCATTTTGTATCACTATTATAAACAAGAAGATATCACCTGAATTTAAGGTTCTGTGTACCATATCATACATTATTCATATGTATGACATACATTTCTCCAGAACTCTTAGAAAATAAAGTCTGATGGAGATAATACAAAAACTGAATTTTAGTCTAAGGGGAGCAATAGCTTTTGAAAGCCAACCTTCAGTTCCTGAAGATCTTTAATCAGACCACTTTGTTAAAAAAAAAATGTTCTGCTCTGCATCAGATGTTTCAGAGCCACATTTTGAACAGCAAGTGCTCTTCAGTTTTTGAGAATCTCAGAGGAGCTAAGTTTAAGGAAAAGCTGTGCTATTTATGTCCCTGTCCTGTCTATATCTCCAGATTCCCAGAGTGATTAAGACTCTTCATGAGCTGCTTTTAGTGACAAAAGCAGGTGGCACAGGGAGTGGTATGGCAGCAGAACCCGTGTGAGCTTTGGAAAACTATGCATGTCATATGCATGTCACAAGCACTTTGCAGTGGTAGATAGGGAGGCAAGATGTGCTGCATCTCTGTGCCCTTACTTTGTTCTCCCACAAATATGCCAAGTGGCTGCTGACAATTCCTCTCTTCATGGCTTCAGGACATACTTTTCCATGGTGATGGGGAATTTCTCGCATGAATATATTTTTGAGGGCTTTAATCCCTCAGTCTTGCTACTATTCAGCTTAATTCTATATTTTATGTTCAAAATGAACAACCTGGTACACAATCTAAGGTCATGATAAGCATGATGGAAAATTTAAAATCTGGGAATGAGCAATTGCTGTCTAGAATGTGTGATATTCAAATTTCAGCTAATAAATTGGCAGGTAAGGTTAACTTTCTGGAAACTAGTTATGACCAACATTCAGATAGAACTTCCTCATTGGACATGAATATTAAAACTGTGCAAGAAAAATGCAGGCTTTACATTACTGATTAGAACAAGAAACTTGTTAATTACATTAATGATGAAAACAAGAAACTTGTTACTTATGTTAATGCTGAGAGTAGGAAAATTGCTGATTCTATGAGGCCATTAGAAGGACTGTCTCATCAGGAAAATCAGTCTCTAGAAAAATTGGTAGTGTCCAAGCTTCAGGAATGGGAGGACCGTGTTGCAATACTGTAAAAGGGTATTGGTATTATGGCATTTTCTGTTTCAGAACAATTCAGGTCAACCCCTGATGAGATATTATGGTAATGAAGACAATCTATCTAAGGTGAGAACCATGAAAGGGATACCCCCTTACCCATCAGTATTGTTTCCAGTTACTGTTCAGACAAAGAACATGTATGAGGAGTCCCCAAAATTTGTAGTCTGTAATTATGAACCAATATATATGAAAGATATCAAGGATTTTAAGAACCATATTGCTCAATGGGGTACACTCCACTTATGTAAAACAAATGCTAAATGCATGATAAACAAAAATTTGGATAACTCCTAATGATTGGATGCAGCTGACAGCTGCTGTATTGGACTATAGCCAGCAGTTGCAATGGAGGAATTGGTTTATGGAGGAGGCTAGGGCCTTAGAGCTCCAGGAAAATATTAGTGGTTTTTGTATTTCTCAAGATCCTTGGTGAAGGCTTGTTTGATAATGTGAAGTCTCAGACTACTTATAATGAACATACACTGTTGCTGTGTTGTACTGCTGCATTGAATGCTTGGGATTAGATTTTAGACCCAGGACAAGAATTTAGTCATATACAAGGTCAAACAAGGCTTAAAAGAACCTTAGACTGACTTTCTGTAGAGGATTATCAAAGCCGTGCATAGGGCAGTATCAGACTCAGAAGTTAAGAACCAGTTAATACTTTATTTGCCCTTTGACCATGCTAATCTGGAATATAAGAGAATGCTTATGCCTCTAAAGATCAGATCTGCACCCACAGAGAAATGGATTCAGTATGCAATCAATGCTGAATCTTTCCATTGTAATGAAGAGGATTGGACAGGCAATGGCATTGCCAATGTTAGGGTGAGGAATCAAGGCACCACTTGCTTTAATTGTGGTAAACCAGGCTATATAAAAAGGAATTGTACACAAGGTACTTCTGGAAATAATGTCCATCTTAGTAATGATTCAAATAGAAGGCCACTGCCTTCTGGGTTATGCAGAAAGTGTGGAAAAGGCCAATACTGAACCAACAAATGCAGATCTACAAGGTGCAAAGAAGGCAACCTTCTACTATTGAGAAATGTCTCTCAGGACTTCTCCCAGGAAGCCCCCAGAAATCAGATTTCAAAGCCAATGAAGGTCCAATCATATCCAGTGACAGTGGAGGAACAAATTTCTCAGAATGAGTCGACAATCCAGTGCCTAATCTAGAAGACCATATGGCATTGGATGGAAGAATAAATTTAAGAGAGAAATTGACAGTTCCAAGAAAAACCACAAAACAAATATTTTGGCAGACTTCCATAAATGAACAAATACCAAAATTGAAAGTATGGGTAGATAATATTTATAGCCAAGGCTTAGTCAGCACAGGAGCTGAAGTTTTGATCATAACCTCATAATTGTGGCATCCATGATGACCTCTACAGACAGTGGATATTCAATTTCTTGGTATTGGAACAATATCTCAGGTGAAACAGAATGCAAAATGGCTCGAATGCATAGGACCAGAAGGGCAGAAAGAACAGTTAAAGCCATATATGGCTGACATAGCAGTGAATCTGTGGGGTTGTGACCTTCTACAGCAATGGAATACCCAGATTAAAATCTCTCCAGGTTCAGATATTAACCAGAGACTCAATTATGTTTCTGACAGCAATGCTTTAAGGTGCTATGAAAAAAAAATCCAGCCATTCACGTTGTGCAAAAGAATTGCCCAATAGCTACTGAACCTGTAAAGACACTCAGAGTACTATCTTTGAGATCGTTAACAGAAGAGCCTATTTGGGTTCGGTAATGGACCTTGACAAAGGAGAAACTCCAGTCCTTAGAACAGCTGGTACAGGAACAGTTACAAGCTCAGCATATTGAAGTGTCTATCAGTCCGTGGAATTCTTCTTTATTTGTTGTCAAGAAGAAATCTGGAAAGTGGAGGATGGTGATGGATCTGAGAGCAATTAATTAAGTGATTCAACCCATAGCTCTTTAGAATCTGGTATTCCCCTGCCTTCCCTGTTACCTAAGGGATGACATATTGTAGTTATTGATATGAAGGACTGTTTTTTTATTTTTATTTTTTACCATACCTCTACAAGAACAGGATAAAGAAAAATTTGCTTTCACAGTGCCTACTTTGAATAATTCATGTCCAGTTAAGAGGTACCAGTGGGTGGGTCCTTCCACAAGGAAGGTTGAATAGTCCCACCTTATGCCAATATTTGTATATTGATACAAATGTGAAATCATTTTATATGTTTGATTGAGATAATTTGTATATTGATACAAATTTAAATCTGAAATTGTTTTATATGTCCAAGGTAACTTGCATATTGATACAAAATTCAAACTGTAATTGCTCTATTTTACATATGCTTCTAACTCTGTTTAAAATGCTTGTACATTATTGTCATTTCCACTATACAGTTGATATCTCCATTTAAATATACTAGATATAATATATATATATATATAAATAATGGTCATAATATGTATACAAAATGTTTTATATACTTTGGTTTAGATAATTTATATATGATATATAATGCATATATACATATATAATTAGAATACCATTATCATTTTGCATAGTACATATGCCACAGGCTAATGTTTGTATGATAGTCATACTGGAATTCATCATTCACAGATTATACACCCCTTATAAAGTTAGGGTATAGTTAGCCTAATTTTACAGCCTTAGGATGATAAGAACTGCAGGTCAACATTACTTAGGTTTGTCATGTAACAGTCATGTTGCCTAGGCTTCCCAGATACATGCTAGAATATACCAGATTGGAGTCTTCAACTACTTCATAGACCCAAAGAATTGCCCTTGCCTCAACTACTGATAGTATGCACGCTGTCCAATCTGGATGAACAGGATGACAGATGGAGACTGATGAAATCTTCCTGAAAAGCATAAGATTGTCCCTCCAAAAATGCCCTGCTTCTGAAAAAAATTGTCAGATATCTGAGGCCTGCCTGTAGCCAAAATGATGGATGCTCCAATAGCACAGAAAACCATAGGTGACTGTCCACGTAGCTGAATGTTGCTGTCCTCTCCCAAATCTTGGAAGCTACTCTCAGATGTGGGAATGCCTTTTCGTATGTTATTAATATTAATCTTTAAATAAAGGAGCTGTTTTGGGCCATGACAGGCACCATAGAAGAAGTAGAAGGAGAAGTCAAAGCATAGGTAGGAGAAGCAGGGCAGAGTCAGGCAGATTGTGGGTGACTGTCCAGGCAGATAGGTGTCATCTCTGTCCTTTCTAGATTTTAGAAGTCGCTTGCACTTCTGGTTTACTTGGGTAAATATATCCTTCTGTGGTCTTTGATGTAGTTGAAGATTAGATAGTTATAGGTACAGTTTTTCTTAGTCATTTGAAAGATATATTAGATATAAAACTTTAGATTCATAAAGATAAGGTAGATGATAAGAGTATTTTCTTTAAGTTTGCTAAATACAAATAGACTAGATATTATAACTATAATTCTTGCTTGATGGCTATTTCGTTATATGTAATTTTGCTATGTTAAAATTGAAACCTTCCTTTTTGATTAGACAGAAAGGGGGAAGTGATGTGGGAATGCCTTTCTGTATGCTGTGAATCTCAATCTTTAAATAAAGGAGCTGTTTGGGGCCATGACAGGCACCATGGAAGAAGTAGGAGGAGAAATCAGAGCATAGGTAGGAGAAGCAGGGTAGAGTCAGGCAGACCGAGCAAGTCACCCAAGGAGCAACATGTAAAGAACACAGGTGAGCCATGGGCCATGTGGCAGACAGATTAATAGAAATGGGCTGATTTAAAATGTAAGAGCTAGCTAGCAATGTACCTGAGCCATAGACCAAACAGCATAAAGTTAATATCAGCATCTAAGTCATTTCTAAGGGCCTGAGTGGCAACAGTAGACAACTAATGGGTCTGGCACACAGGTCTGTGGGTCTGGGCCTCTGGCCATCCGGGACCAAAAAACTCCACTACAACAACTCTCCTGTGCTTCCAACTTTCAGGTAATATATTTTTCTTCTCAGGTCTTGATGGCGTTGAAGAGTAGACCATTAAGGTTAGTACCCTATCATTTCTTAGCTAGGAACATTCATATGTTGGCTTTTTACTATTCCAGAAAAACAGTTTTGAAGTAATTCATATACCTCACCATTTACCAATATTCTAGAAATGTATAATATTCCTTATATTTGTTGGGTTTTAGTTGTAGTTTGACCCTGCTTGTGTTTTGCCTTTTTCTCCCCCAGAAATTACCTTATAATTCCTATTGTATACAGTCTTAGATTAGAACTTTCTTGGTTAGACAAAAGCGGGAGATGTGGTGGAATTCAGGTGTCAGCTGACAAGGCTGGGAGGTGTGTCTCTAGAAGTCTAGGAGCTGATATGGGGTGTGGCCAGCACTGTTGAAAAGGCTGATTGGATCTTGAGTGGCCCCTGTTTTGTTCCTGCCTTCTTGGAGACTGGATCAGCAATCCCACTGTGGGACAATCCTAACTTCAAGAATTGCACTGTTTCAATTTGTATCCACGAGTGTTAAAATACCTTTCAATACATATTAATACTTTGTATGGTATATTGCAAGTGAGAAGTACTGCAATATGGCATGTTGGCTTAATGTCTGGAGTTTGAAATCCGATACACTCTAAACGTTAATTTCACTTTCCTTTCATTGAAGATGTATTCTATTAACATGCAATGGCTTTCTAATGGATCAATTTCTTTTATTTAAGAATAGAAGTTAGCAAGAAAATGATAGTATGACACTATCACAACTAACTTCCTGATGAGATAAGTGAGTAAGCATAAGAAAATATGCAAGAACTAAAGAATATAAGCACAATACACTTGATTTAGAATCAAAGCTGAGAAGTTAAAATTTCAGCACTGACGTTTTCAGCATCTCAAAACTTGTTGACATAGAAAAGTGAGGAACACATACAGCTACTTTGGAAAGCAGTATGATGTTTCCTCAGAAAACTGAGAATCAATCTCTCCAATGATCCAGCAATACCACTATTGGACATATACCCAAAGGATGCATACTTTTATCCCAAGACATTAGTGCAACTATGCTCATAGCGGCATTATTAATAACAGCTAGAACCTGGAAACAACCTAAATTCTTCAACTAAAGAATGGATTTACAAATTGTGGTACATTTACACAATAGAGTACTACTCAGAAGAAAAATAAAATGATATCCTAAAATTTGCAGGCAAATGGAGAGTATCATCGTAAGTGAGGTAACACAGGCCCAGAAAGATAGACATGGTATGTACTTACTCATTTGTGGATCTTAGACAAAAGGCAAAGAATATCCAGACTTCAAACCGCAACCCATGCACAGATTGAGAACAGAAGGAACTTAAGAGAGACATCCAGGGATCCCCCTGGAAAAAGGAAATAGAGATCTCCTGAGTAAATTGGGATCATATTGGGGAGTGAGCAAAGAGAGGTGGGAACAAGTCATGAGAGAAGGAGATGGTTGAGTGAGAGGAGCAACAGAGAGGGAGAAAAAAGAAATAGATATTTGAATAATTTTATTGACAGAAGAAATCTCAAAACACCCTAGCATAGATTTTGTCATATAGTTATTAGTATTAACTCTAATGAATATTAATAATAAAAGGTGCAAGCCAAGCATGGGTAAAATACGAAATGTACAGGCTGAAGAGAAAAGGTGTTATGTTATGATAATGCATACACCCTGTATTGCAGCAGATGGTGGCTGATGGGGCACCTTGCCTCATGCAGTGTGGTGGAAAGCAGCATAGAGAGAGACACTTAGACTGTGCCCATGTGGAGATATTTTATTATTATTAAGGGAGGAAGAAGAGATAGATGGAGAGGGGGGGAGAGGGAGAGAGGAAGAGAAGGAAGGGGTCAGGCAGAGGTTGAGGAGCAGCCCCCCCCAGAAGGATGGGGGAGGGAGGGGAACAGAAAGAGAGGAGGGCTTGAAGGTGGAGAGCCTTTTTTAAATGGAGCTTGACATCAGAACCCTTGTCAGGCTGGATAATTGCCATTGACCAGATGTGGCTGCTGGAGCAAGGTGTATAAAGGCTTTGAGGTATAGCTTTAATATGTAAACTACATGTGGGCAGTTATAAAAGTATACAGGCAGAATTTAAAAGCTAGCATATACTCTAGTGTGAAAGATCATGACCACAGCAGAGCACTGGAGAAAGTCAGGTCTGATCTTTGCCCTGAGTAAAAGATGGAGTTTAATCACGTGACTTGCAGTTTCGGGGTGATATTTTGTTTTTTGTTTGTTTGTTTTGTTTTGGCAAGATAAACATATAATCTGAAGTATTGAAAATCATTAAAGAACATACAGGAAAGCTGGTAAAAAGCAGACAGACAAGAGACAGAAGACCCAGAGGCAATTTACACGGCTTAGCTAAGCCCTGGATATCTCAGCATGGGAGAGCAGCCTGCCTTGGGCCCCTATGGCCTTATGGCGGTAGTATTGGGTGGGCCACCAAGGGTGGGTGGGTCATGCTACTAGTGCCATGAGCACAGCAGCAGGGAGTGGGCAGGACAAATGGGGGTGAAAGGAAGCCTTTGCCAAGAGAAAGCAAGTCTGTCCTGGAGCTCTGGTGGACTGACAGGTGTGGGAAGAGCCTAATTCAAACTAGGTGAAGTGAGATACCAATCTGAGGCTGTGCGTTGACCCAAGAGGCTTCAATCTCCTGGGTAATCCCCCAGGGTAAGCATGGGCTTACCAAACCACCACACCCACCCCCTCAGGGAAGCAGACATTGCCAGAGAGGGCATTGCCTAAAGGTCTGTGCATGACACTTCTAGCCTTTGGTTGCATTTCTTCACCTCCTGTCTCTTGCTGTTATAGCATCTACACATTAAAGCACTTCCTAGGTAGCTAAAGCTGACTACACTGTCAAAAGCATCATTATAAAGTTGTGTGCTGAGGTCTTGGTTGATTATTTTTGGAGAATTGTCACCTTGGTTTACTTCTATTTTTCATTTTCCCCTTCCTTATCAGAATATAATTTTTATCTTAATTAATTTTAATCTGGTCATATATAAATGGCTTCTAAAGATCATATAATCTGGAAATATGCATGTGTAACTTTAATTTTTTTTATAACTGTAAGGAGGAGAGTAAAATAAAATTGTTTTTAAGGTATTGTCTTGCATTGTAACCTAGACTATCCTAGAAATCACCATCTTTCTACCTCAGTCTTTATACTAGGATTGCAAGTGTACACTATAGGATTACAGTGTAGATCCTTATAATTAATGAGTTTATTCATTCAATACTTAAAAATATGTTCCAAGAATTCATCCATTTTGTTCTTGGTAGTCATATGGTTATATTTTCTTTTTAACATAAAAACTGTAGATATTTTTGGACATGTCCTTATATATTTATAATTATGTTTTATTTACATAGATGTAGATATGAAATACTGAATTATAAAGCATATTATCTAACTGTTTATGATTATTTTTAAAAATAGTTGAATCAATGAAGCCTCTTCCCTTCTTTCATTTATTGAAAATAGATAATATTCATTTGTATTATAACCTGATTTTGGTTTTTCCTCCCATTCCTGCCAGTTCTGTACTACCTCGTCTTCCATTAAGACTCACTCATTTTCTGTCTCTGACTAGAGAACAAACAAGCTTCATAGGGATAGTAGAATAATTAATATAACATAATTAGTATGATATAATAAAACAAAGTCTAGTGTATCAGAGTTGGAGCAAACAAACAAAAAGAAAAGAGCCCATGAGAAGGCACAAGAAACAGAAGCCCATTGATTCGCACACCCAAGAATCCCGTAAAAGCACTATGTATGAGAAGGACCTGGTTCAGACTAGTGCACCCCTGTGCATGCTGACTCAAGCTCTGTGAGTTCACACGTGAGGAGACGCTGTTGATTTAGAAGGCCTTGCTTTCTTGGTGTTCCCTATCTCTTCTAGCTCTTATACTCTTTCTATCTTGTCTTCATTATAGAGTTTTTGTTGCTATGCAGAGACACCATGACCAAGACAATTCTTAAAAGGAACATGTTTAGCTGAGGGGGCATTCTTATAGTTTCAGAAATTTAGTTCATTGTCATTATGTCAAGGAGCATGGCAACAAGCAGGTAGATGTGGTGCTGGAGGAGTAGCTGAGAGTCCTACATCTTGTAGGCAATTGGAAGTCAACTTACTGACTCAGCAGTATCCTTAACAGGAAATATCAAAGTCCACCCCCTCATGACACACTTCTTCTGACAAGACCTATTTTAGCAAACCCACACCTCTTAATAGTGCCACACTCTACGGCATTATGGGGGCCAGTTTCATTTATGCTATCACATTCCCCTTCCACATGTTTTTCTGAGCTCTGAGGGAAAGGATTTGATGGAGATATCCTGTTTATGGCTGCATGTAATGGAGCCTTCGTTAGCAGTATGCAAATATTTATTTCATGCTCCATTTCAAATCCCACTTGTTTATTAAAAATTTTAATAAAATTATGTGATTCTTCCTTCTGCTTCCTCATATCCCCATCCCTTCAAAAATACCCAAGTGTCACTTTCCCAGGCTCAGCTCTGCAAGGCCCAATACACATGTTTTTTTCACTAACTGCTTTGATTCTAGATTTTTAACTACCCTTTTGTTTTCATTATTACAAATTTACTTGCTAACACCACCATCATATTTTGTTTGTGAAACTGAGTACTTATGAAGCCCAAGTTTTTATTGTAGTGGAGAGGTTCAAGTAATGATTTAGATGAACAAACATGTTTGATTACTGACGTTCTATGCGATGTTTTATTTGCATACACATTAGTCTCTTATAATTCAGTGTGTGTGACAGCACAAAGTAACAGAGGCAATAGGTTTTTCTGGCACTGTGTTGTGAGAAATCCCCAGTAATAGCTAGGGCTAAAAATGGACACACACATCTCTTAAATATTTAACATATAAATTACAGATCTCATGAACAATTATTTTAGACAATCTCAAGAAACAGTTCATACGAAAGAGTATTTTTTTTCCCATCTGAGTTGATGTCACTGGAAGAAGGTAATGTAGCACATGTCTGGAATCAGGAAACACAACCAAAGCAGTGCTGAGGTCAGACTCCATGTAACTACACACATACATTTTATTGTTGGGTTTCTGAGAAGTAATTGCATACATAAAGGACACCACTTGTTTTGGTTATACCAGTGCAAGACAGTTGCCACAGTAAGGCAAGTTGTTATACCTATATATAGTATTAACTAGAAAGATGCTATAAAGTAATAGTTTTATGTATTTGAAATATTTGTTCAATAACATTTGTTTCTTGTCTACTTAGACCTAATAAAGTAAAATTTCATTTTACGTGGCAAAAAGTAGCTGTCAGTGCATTTGTACTGCTTGATCACATTTCTAGCCAAATGCACACATGTCTTATATACAGCCAAGAAGAAGATGTCAGAGGCATGTGTTCTAATTATAAGAAGCCCAGTCTATATTCCCTGTATTCTACTTGTGTACAGCCAAAAAAATAAGAATGCCAGAATCTGGTTCCCCTGACATAAGGAGACCACAAGTCTACAGTCTTTGACCTTAGTGCCTACAAAGTTCTATTTCATTCTGCTTTAAATTATTTGAAAAAGATACCCATAGGTATTACCCAAGTGTCCCCAAGACTCTCCTTAATGATGTTATAAAATTAAATAAAATTACAGCTCCAGTTCCAAGCAAGCCAAATCCTGTGATGAAGTCAGGTCAGCTTGGCTTTTACAGTAATAGATGGCAAATCATGAGCTGCATTATTACTTGGCACATATTTATCATGAGACGAAAGTGGGAAGGACCACTGGAATAACAGCTCATGAATTCTAACAGATTCATAAATCACCTGTAATCACGCTAAAATGCAAATTGTCCTTCAATAGCTCTGATACAGGGTTCAGAATTCTACAATTCTCACAAGCTCTCTGTTGCTGCTTATGTTGCTAGGTTACAGTTACCATTAGAGTATGTAGCAAAGCTGTTTGGAACCTGCGATCCAAGGGAATAATGTATTTGTGTGTTTTATTTTAATTCCTTCTACATCTCACTGGCTCTCTTAAGATGAGAACACTTCTGTGCCAGTACAGATAAATTTGTTAGTGAAAAATCAGGATGAATAAAACAACCTACACATTCAGGTGACTACTCATCAAATTTTTCTGTGTCCTGTTTGTGTGTTTCAAATGCCTGGAATAGGTCCTTCAGATAGTTTCATATTCATGCCGTTGTTGCAGAAAAGTCACTGCAGTACATGGATGCTATAAATCCTCAAATTAAAGAAAACAGCATGATAATCTATGTGAAACAGCTATATATTTATTATGTGATCTTATAAGCTCCTAATTTTGTAATGTGAAGTTTCTCTTATTTATATTTCATATTAATATAACATTTCAAACAGTCATATTTTTCTTTTCCATATATTTTGAGGTTAAATAATTATAATAATATACATATTTGAATCTAAACCAAATCAACAAAATATAATACAAAATGAGAAATATAGTTTTTTTCACCTTGTGTTTCTAAAGGTATTTGTGAATTACTTCATGTGGATCAAGCTATATGTTAAGAACCAACAGAATGCACATAGAAACAGAAAAATATACTCTAAAAACATTTGCTTCCTTACAGTAATAACCAGGAAATTTCACATGTGAAAACAATGCATTTATCATGTCATGGTAAACAGAGAAAACCGGGAGAACATACAGCAACTTCTTCACCTCTTTTCCAACATTTTCACCTATAAAAATTCTATATCAAGATATCCAAAATCAATAGGTCTTTTTTCATATCCATGTATTTGTTTTCAAATTGTATCCGATAATTATGTGTAATGTATTTCTGAGCCTGGTTGTCTTTAGTATCTTATTACCAAACAGGTAGTTATTTTACTTTCCTTTTGTGTATTTTATGAATGCTTTAAAAAAATAAAAATAGAAGATGGGTAATAGAAATATCTTTTCGTGGTTAAGAGTGCCTGGTGCTTTTTCAGAGACCCAGAGTTAATATCACATGCCCACATCAAGGATCCCCTATTTTCATGCCTTGTGTATGTAGGTTTTTTACAGGCGGTCACAGCTGTTGTGTGAACATGATGATAAGAACTATGTATGTCCAGAGGTAACTTGTCACAGCACTCCTCTCAATTTCCAGTGCTCATGATCTTTCAGTGATGTTTCTTGAACCTTAGTGGGGGTGACATAGATATAAGATGTAGGGCTGAGTACACCACAATCACTTATTTTAGGCATTTTCATCAGTTGTGAGTCTCAGAATTAGCCATCGCCTACTGTAGAAAGACGTGTCTCCAATCAAGGCTGAGACCAGCCTCAATCTATGGGCATGAGCATAGAAATTTAGAAGGCATTTTCCCTGCATACCTATATAGCACAAGACCAATAGTAGGTTCTTCCTTAAAGTCTGCGACACCTCCATCCATAAGGTTTATACTAGAAATATAGCACCAAGCATGTGTTCCTTCCTGCTGGGCAGACCTCAAACCTAATCAGAATGCATTTGTCATGCTACTATGTTATCAGGAGGCATAGTTAGCCTCACAGGGCAGCAGCTGGATGAAAACAGTGATGACATTCCATCAGGAGCCTGCATGTTACCTTCCATCACTGGGAATTGAATATTAGCAAGAGGGAGGAAACCAGCTCAGTTTCTGCTTGATTTTTGATGTCCTTTGTTCAAAAAATGTGGTATTCTCAGAAATAGGAACCTACCATCTAGTTGTAGTGAGCAGGCAAGTGTGGTGATATGTTATATATTTAATAAAACCAGTCTTGAATATCAGAAAACAGATCCACCTACAGTCAATGCAGGATGGCCAGAGAGTGATAACTCACACATTTAATCCCAGCATGAGAAAGACTGAGAGAGGTGACCTATGCCTTTAATCCCTTAACTCTAGAGACAGAGATTTTTCTGTGTCTGTGAATTCAAGGCCAAACTACCAAATAGTAGTAGCTCACACCTTTAATCTTAACCAGGATGTGAAACAACTGGGTGAAGAAGGTATTTAAAGCAGGTGTAGAAAGACAGATTCATTTGGTAGAAGCCACAAGGAGTGAGGCTGAGGAAGCTGGAAGATAGCTGGTTGAAATTTGACTGTGATTGCTTTCCTCTCTCTGATATTCCAGCTTCTCCCTGATATCTGGCTCTGAGTTTTATTCAGTTCAACCAGAATGTGTTCAACAGACAAGAGCAAAGGCATTTTTGAAGCCTCTAGGGGTTACTTTAGCTACTAACTCACAGGAAGGTATTCTATGTCTGGCATTGAGATTTATCCACTATGCAGGATATCTCAATTAAAACTTTATAGAAATTATATTTTTAGTTATCTTATAAAGCAGCAGGCTTATACATTTGCATATATATCATATATTAATTATAACTTCTAACATATTTTAGTTGTGTTCTCACTTGATGTCTTTTGCTAATAGGAAATATATATTATATATATATATATATTATATATATATATATTATATCAAATGTCAAACACCATGCAGAAAGAATAGTAGAGACCAAGATAAATACAGCTTGAACCTGAATTCAAGCATTTTATCTTAACCTTGTGTATGAGGAGCTAGGTCTCATTGGTAAGAACATGACCTATGTTTCACTTGTACTGCTGGTACTGTCATCTTTGGTACATATAAAGTTGATGTCCTTCCATGATATGCTACTGCTATCTCAGATTTCCTGTTGGAGCTGAAAGGCTTAAAGGTATTTCTCACTGTTTAGTGTTTGTCATACATCTATAACCTCTGGTGGGGTGCATCTTTTGTGGAACTTCTCACCTGTCACTTAATCTCCAGCACTTGGATTATGGTGGGGCTGAGATGGGAGGTGTTTGTGACATGATTGAGCCACAGAGCTAACGAGTCAGGCCCTCTGATTGTGGGACTCAAGGGCTCAGCTTGTTCAGAGTTCCTTCTCCTCCTTCTGTAGGCTGCTGAAGCCTGTGGTGAGCATTTCTTTTCACTCCTCCAGGAGATTCAGACATTCCTTGTGTTTGTATAGGAAGATGTCTAAGAAAACCCTTTCATTCCCTTACAGGAGGTTTCTTATTTTTTTTAGAGCTGTAGATTATTTCTATGATTTTTCTTAGGTGGGAACAAGAAATGAGTCAACAATAACTGGTCATTTGTATGTCTCACATGTTGATAAGCTGCTATTTTCCACTCCATAATAGTTTCTATAAGCTCTCAGTGGAGGTCTATGAAGAACAATTTTCAAGTCAGTGCTAATTTCTGTGTACCTATAAACTAATCATTCTAAGTGCTCACACTAACCCATTCCAGTTTTTTTTTAAAGAATTAATTGATATTTTGGCTGCTTTCTTTTTATTCATTTCATGTATATTTCTTTCTATGTTCATGTAATCATGAAGCGATTTGTACCTTGTTTCTTCTTGAATAAATGCATTGTTTCTATTTGGAATCATTTTGTTTGACAACTTTTTGAGAACAATTCATGATTTTATAGATTTTCTTGCTTTCTGGTTGATATATAGAAGTGCCATTCTTTTACAACTTCGTAGATTTTAAATGGAAAATGCACATGCCTATTTGAAAGACAATGATTGTAAAGCATGCTAGAAAATATTATGTTTGGTTCAGACTGGAGGGTCATATAAGAGTGGAAAGTCATTGAAGGAAGAGATTGTTATGTGCATGCACTGAGAAAGGAGAACATGCTACCAAAAGTTCAATACAGTATTTAAGTCATATTAAATATGTTTGAATTTATATTAACATATATGAATAGTTGGAAATATTTGTGTAGATGGGTTACAAAGGAAAATAATATTAAAAAGATTTATTTTGTTGTTCTGTAGGGAAACTAGTTTGGAAGCTTTAGAATAGTTAAGATGTAAAATCCAAGGGGTTTTATAAGGTAATTGATGCAGAAAAAAGTGAATATATTCATGAAACTCAAGAGACAGAATCAATGAGGTCTCAGCAGATAAATCATGAGGAGTGAAATAAATACAAATTGCAATTTGTTCAAGCTAGGGGTTTCAGCAACTATTATCCAGTGAGCAGGATTTGCTAGTTTGAGTTAGACAGACGTTAATACAATCTCAATGAACTATCCATTTTACATCCACAATTTTTCTTAAAAATGAGAAATTTAAATATGAGCAATTTCTCTCTGGACAGCAGGATCCAAATAGTTTGGCCATAAACACTGCAGAGGCAGAATGTCAACTGTTATTCTGAGATTTATACTCATTTTTCTTCTCTTTCTTTTCTTCCTTCTATCCTTAATTTAAGAACTTCTAGGCTTGAATTCAAATTAATTTCATTCATAATGAATTACAAATATGTACAAGGAAAGTTTAATATGCCTACTGTTTCATCGATTTTCAGAAGTGTGTGCTAACATTTTAAATAGAAATGGATGTGGAATAGACACCATATATATATATGTACTGTTCAAAATAATCTTGTGAATGAATGTACTACAATTTAAATATTTTATTTCCAGTGCCTTTGTGCCTTCATTGGCACTTCTACCTCCAACATGTTTACTGATCAAACGTTCCTCATTTTGCTTTGCTCTTTGCTATTGGGTTTCCTTATATTTTCAATTCAGCTTCTCTCTTTCACTTAAAAAAGAAAAAAAAAACCATGGGAACAGCAGAAAAAATTTTCACTGTATTCACTTATTTTTGGCTCAGAGCAACACATGGTGTCCATCATCCCAAAGATCCTCTCTGCTCTTATTTGGGACTGTTAGAGAGGAACTCTAACATCATGGGGACAGTGATGATGTTTCCAAGTTTGAAGTCTCTGTCAAGTCCTAAATTAGTTCACATCACATTATTTAACTTATAGTTTTCTATAGGAATGGCAAGACAAGGAAATATTCATAAGTTAAATTTACTTTAAATTTTATTGCAAAAGGAAATGTAAAATATTTATTAGAAAATAGTTACCTTTATTAAATTTCTTCAGAATGAAGTATGGATATTCTCTGTTCATTTGAAAAGCTCTTGCTTTGGAATGACATTTATACAATTAGACTTATATATGATCTAAAGGAATTCAAAAATTGTTTACAATAAAGGACTGAAGATATAGTTTATCTATTAAGATCACTTGCTGCCTTTACAGAGTACCTGAATTTGGTTCCCACTATCCACTTGGTGGCTCATAACTGTTCTTAACTCCAGTTCCAGGGAATCCAATCTACTCCTCTGGCTCCCTGAGCACAAGGCACATATGCGATGCACAAATATATAAGCAAAACACTCATCCATATAAAATAAAAATACACAATTGTCTCTTTTAATCTTATAATTATGTGCTTATTGAAAAGATAGGGCAAAGAAAAAATGTATGCAGAAGAGAACACATAAAAATATTTGACAGACCAAAAAATGTAATGTTTTTCTTTGTTTTTCTGAACAGTCAGATACCATCCTTTGCAATCTTCTTCATTTTGTGTGGTCTCTGCAAAACTGCTTTGCAGGCACCTGAACAACTTCTCCTGATAGAAACAGAGTTCTCCTTCGTAAGAGCTGGGTCATCACCTTTTCATGTTAAACAAACCTGATTTGTTTGAACCTCTGATTAGCAATGTTTTATTTAATATTCACTATTGGTTTCTTAATTATGGGCAGCCAGCCAGAAGCATTATGGCTTGTCTCTAAAACACACAGCTTTTCCATCATTGTTGATACCTTCTCAAACACTGAGTATCTCTAGAATACTATGCCTAGGGGCCATGCTAAACAGCATAATTATCAATAAAAAGAAAATTACAAAAAGGAGAAAGTTATTTTACCAGACTTGATGAAGAAAACTAATTAACTTCCTTTTGTTACATAGTCCACAGCTGTGATTTAAAAGTTTTGGCCACTCTGTGTATAACAATATATAAACACAAAGTCCCTTTGAGAATTGATTTTAGAGTTAAAAAGAAAAGAAAGTAAGAAAAGTGACAAATATAGCCTCAAAATAATGAGAAACAATTCTACTGTCACAGATGGCCTAGAAGTTGTCAGCCATCACTCAGAGCCCATCTACTTCCTTGTCCCCAAGCACCCTGATTTTATTCAGAGCTCTAGGTAGTTGAAAATGTTTCATTTGCACTCATGTTTTTTGTAGGGTGATTAAGGAAAGAGAAGATAATGAGAACTTGAGAGAAGATACCTAGTAAAATGATCCTTCAGGTAAGAGTTTCAATAATGCTAACAGGCAAGCAGGCAGCATACCATGGCCGGTGCTGATGTAAGAAGCTTTAGTCTGCCCTGACAAAACATAGCTTTAATGGAGGGGAGGTTCTGCCCTGTGAAGAAGCAGACTCTGTTAATAGGTAACTTATACTACATGACAGTGATGAGAAAGGAAGGCAGGTGTAACTTGGGTTATTGGATAGGGGTCACTCTTTGGGGCCTGGTTAATGTAACCACAGGATGTGACCTCCAGGATTTTAGGCAGCTGGGTGTGTGTTCATTGTACTTGCAAAATCAGGAGCCTTCCTGCTGTGAGCATAGGAAATTATTAAATGTGTTTTTAGTGTACAACAATGGTACGTAATTGAATGAAGCTATGAAAAAAAGTGGTTTGCTAAGCCTCAAATATCAGCAATTCATGTTCTTCACAACTTTCTTTCGAGAACACACTAGTATACGACATGCCTGGGAAGAAAGCATGTGTGTTAAATCTAAGACTTTACTTCAGTCCATACGGGTTTAATTGTTCTCCACTAAAGTCTTATGCTGATGTTAAAAAAAAAAACCCACAAAAATCTAATCTTCTGAACACCATACGATTAACAGACAAAAAGGAGATTATATATCTCAACTGCTTCAAGATGCTAAGCAACTGTGGATTGAATTAGAATTACAGTAATATAAGATGAGAAGGCTCAAGCAAATGTTGAAAGGCTATTGACAGTACTCTAGGACTGAAAACATTTAGTATGAAATAGCCAATGTGGATTAGAATGATGGCTCAGCAGGTAATGTTAACTTCTGCCAATGTTGATGACCAGGGTATGAAAATCAGATATTACATAGTGGAAGGAGAGAATAGACACCCACAAGCTGACCTCCAAATACATGTGAGTGCATAGGCACATGCACACTACATAAATAAATATTTTTGAAAAAAAACATAGAGCTATCCCATGCCACTGCACCACAATTAGGAGTATTGTATATGTATGCCTCATAATCCTTATTAAAAGGAAACCTTATAAAGTATTACAAAATATTTTTAATTTATATTATATTTATGTGTATATTTTGCCTGTATATGTATATGTCATATGCATGCCTTATGTCCGTGTATGTTAGGAAGGAAATCTGATTTCCTAGGCTGGAGTTGTGGATGGTTGTGGGGCACCATGCAGTTCTTAATATACACCAATGAATAGCGTTATCAATATAAAATTAGTTGAAAACTTTTTTATTGAGTTTTATACAGTGTGATTCAAAATACTATATTTTAAAGCTAATGCTCTTATACACAATTTTAGCATGAGTACATAACTGCCTTACTTCAATTATTTTGGCTGAATTTAGTTCACATAGACATTAAAAAAGCAACAAACTAAAACAAGGAAACAAAGCCCTCGAGGATGGGGTGTCTGACCTTCCATAGATGATGTTTATTCTTTACTGTCAACTTGACTGCATTTAGAATCACCATGGAAACAGGTTTCTGTGAATGCCTATGATTATTTCTCTGGACAGGTTTAGATAAAGAGACAAGATTATCCAGAATGTGGGTGGCATTAGCATGGCCTGAATCCTGGGCTCAACAGGAAGAAGAAAACTAGTTGAGCACCAGCGTTCATCTTTCTTTGCTTACTAACTATGGTCACAATGTCACCAGGCACTTCATCCTTCTACTCTCAAGCCTTCCTTGTCCTCTTCAAGCATGAATCTAAACAAAGCTCTCCCTCTTTAAGTGGATTCTTACCAACTATTTCCTCACTTCAATGAGAAAAGTAATCATTACAACATATTTAATATAACAACTTCCAATGTCCAGCTAAGAATGTAAGTCAAAATAATACTTTAACAAATACAACATCTTAATAGTGTTATCAAAATTACAAAAAGTAACCAAACAAAAATTCTACGGTTGAAAATTAAATCAGTGAAAAACCTCACTGAAGGACCAAAGATAAAGGCTCAGAGGTAGAGTGTATTTACTTTCCTTAAAGGGCTTCAAAGTATGTTTAAACTGTCAAAATGAAGAACCAGTGAACAGTGAACATGAAAAGAGGTGAGTCTATATTCTCTAGAGTGAGAGCAAAGAAAAAGGCCTAACAGTCTTAAATCCATCAACATATGTATAATCAAAGTCCCAGAAGAAGGGAATAGATAGGACAGTTTAAGACATGATAGTTGAAAGTTTCTAAATTTGATTTAAGAAGAAAATAACACAAACATCTAAGAAGTTAAATAAACTCCAAGTAGAATAAACTTAAAGAGACTGTGCCTAAGTATATCATAATTTCATTATATATATAAAAAAACTAAGAACAAAGAAAAAACCTAGCCAGTAGAAAAAGTAAAACAACTTAGTGCTGTAAAGAAACCTCAGCAGAATTATAAGCTGATTTCTCTCATGGAAGCTAGATGACAGTGGAATGACATGTTCATAGTTCTAAGAAAAGAATAAAAGCTGTCAAATAAGAGCTTTATGTGGCACAAAATTGTCCTTCAAACTTGAGGAAGATATTGGGACATTCCTATGCCCCCCTCCAAAAAACTCTTTAGGAATTCATGGCTAGAAAACTTCTTTGGAGGAAATAAAAAAGTGCTAAGGTTACCTTCCCAGCTGGGAAGGTCAATGCACAGCAACCCTAATCAAATGAAGCCGAAAGAATATCATGGAGGAAAAACAAAAGTAGGAATTTATGATAATTATATGATAATTTATGATTTTGACATTTCATGCACTTAAAAGACAACTGAAGAAAGAAGAGTTTATATAGAGTAATAAGTATATAACATGGAAATTTTTGATTTATACCCATAATATCATAAAGTATGAAACAACTGTATAGATATAAACCAAACAACATAGATAAAATAGAGGAATAACTGAAAACATGTTAAATTTAAGCAGTAATTGAAAATCTAGATAGACTTAAAACCAGTAATCATAGCTCTTCCCACAAAGAAAACCCCAGGAATAGATAGATTCTTAAGATATTCTATCCAATATTTAAAGATTAATTAATGTCAATCTCCATTTTCTTCAATGTCTTCTTGGCAGAATTTACTGTTTCCATGGAAACATACCTCTGGTTGCCTTTAAAGATGCTTTCAAAAAGGTTTGACTGAGGTGGAAAGATGCACAATGAATGTGAGCAGAATTATATAGTAACTGGGTGTCCAGACTAAAAAGAAAAGAAGAAAGGGATCTGAGTGTAAGCATCCATCTCTCTTTCTGCTTCCTTGCTATAGACATAGATGCTCCTGTCACTCTGCCTGCCTCACCAAGATTTTCTTGGGTAGTTTGTTATAAAAACAAGAATAAAGTATTTAAAGTAAGTGCTTTTCATAAAATTAGTATTACTCAGATTTCAAAGACAAAAATAACATGAGAAACAATAAAGTAATTGAATAATAAACTAAATGCATTGTGAGTGTGAATGCAAAAATACTGAGTGTATACATATAAACTGAGTCCATCAGCACACTAAAAAATTAAGCAAAATGACCAAATGAAATTTTCAGCCATAAAGATAACAACATAGTAGTGTTAATAGCACAAAGCAAGAACATGTAATCATCTTCATATATACAAAAGTATTTGACCAAATCCAATATTCCACCCTAATTTTATCATTAAAAATACCCAGTAAACCAAGAATATACCAGAATTTATTTAACCAGCTATGTGGTATCTATGAAAAAAAAATCCATAGTAGAATAGAAAATATTTCCACCTAAATGAGGAGCAAGACAATGATATCCATGTTACCACATATATTTAGCATATGATTGACATTTTTACCAGAATAATTGAACAATATAAATAAATAAATGGTCTTCATATTGAAGGGGAATAGAATATTTCAATTTGTAGATGATATCATTTTGTGCATAGAAAACCTACTAAGTGTCCATCTAAGAGTCATTGGATGTCTGGAGAAAAGGATGTCTAGCCTTTGTAATTAAATAAAGTCTAGAATAACTTATGTTATTATAAACATTGCTTTTGTATTTATTTCTGGTTTACCTAGAAACAGTTCATAAATGAATTCTCACAATACATTTGACTTTGTAGATATTTTTTAACAATTTGCTTGATAATTTCACATTATTGAGATGGGTCCATTCAACAGTGTTAAGTTTCTGGGATTTTTTGTTTTGTTTTGAAGTTGTGAGCCCTGGTTAATTGCAGTGGCTCACAAAACTAAAATTAACAAACATCTGATGTGGGAATGCCTTTCTATATGCTGTGAATCTCAATCTTTAAATAAAGGAGCTGTTTTGGACCATGACAGGTACCATAGAAAAAGTAGGAGGAGGAATCAGAATAAGTAGGAAAGGAAGAGCGGAGTCAGAGGCAGATCGAGTAAGCCGCCCAAGGAGCAACATGTAGGAGCACAGGTGAGCCAAGGGTCACGTGGCTGACAGATTAATAGAAATGGGTTGATTTAAGATGTAAGAGCAAACTAGCAATGTGCCTGAGCCATAGGCCAAACAGCATGAAGTTAATATAAGCGTCTGAGTCATTTCTGAGGACCTGAGCGGCTGGGCCGCTAAGTGGTCTCAGGGGGCAGGTCTGTGGGTCTCAGACCTCTGGCCGCCTGGGACCAAGAAGGCCCACTACTAAAAACATCTATATGAGACAGTGATTTCTGTGGAAGATTTCTTGGCATGGGTAGACAGATTGAATGTGAGGATGGTCAGTATGCTTTGCCTATTATGTGTGAAGTTGTACACAACATTTAACTTTTTAAGAAGCATAGAAATTTGACTCCTTTAATATTTTTATTCTACCACATCACTCTGCAAGTTTGTACTATAGAATTCTTTGTTTGAGGGGTTTTATTTACCAAATTAACATCACCAGTAATGGAAATTACATAGTCAGTGTGATGGTGATGCTTGTAAATCTGAGCTTCTTTTCTAGATAAACTCTGGGGGGGGGGGGATAAAATTCCCATCCCTTCAAAGATCAATATGGCATTTTTGAAACATTATACTATCACTGGTCATATAACAAACTCAGATCCTCAAGTTCTTTGTTATATGTATAAGACAGAATCTTTGTTTCATAGAAGATATTCGTTAGGAATGGAATGCCTGTTAAGCACTCATATGACAGCTAATCAAGGCAACATTTAGAAAACATACTTTGGGAAGTCCACACTGGCTTCTGTCAACTCC
Source organism: Phyllotis vaccarum (assembly GCA_033318265.1). Taxonomy (NCBI): domain Eukaryota; kingdom Metazoa; phylum Chordata; class Mammalia; order Rodentia; family Cricetidae; genus Phyllotis; species Phyllotis vaccarum. The sequence continues at coordinate 129,921,261 of JARWLC010000005.1, read as the reverse complement.
ACACCCTCCCTATTCCTCCATCATTCCTAAAATGTCTGTGTTAACATTAGTATCAATCCCAGATGCAATAATAACCTGCCTACAGCCAATTAAATTATCACTTCACCCAACAGTACCCACACCTCAAACATTCTTGTCAAAAAGACTCATTTTATTTTTAAAAAAATGCATCAATAAAGTAGTTTCATGCAATGTCTATACTATAAAAGTATTAGCATTTGACACAAATATAGACCTAATTATGAAATAGATGATCTAGCAGCAGTTTCAGTGAAAGGGAAGATAAGTGTTCGCAGCACATCATGTCTCCTAATAATACAGTTTTTTAAAATGCCAATATTGCAAGTAAGAGTTCTTCACCTTTGCCTGAAAAAAATAGCTTTCATGCCAGTAATGAAGAATAACTTGTACCACCTCAAGTGAATCGTAGTGATCAATAACAACAGCAATTTTCATCTTCAAACCACTTTACTTGCATTAAGAAAATCCACAATGCTGTCATTTTTCCACAAGAAAATCCATGAGATGAAAAAAGCTGTAGTTGTAGTTGGTTTATCATTCCATATTGTAGGATATGAATAGGAAGCAGGCATTTCCCTCATAGCATCCTCCTCCAGGCCAATTGTTACAGTTAAGAGAACTAAATTCATGGTAAATATTTTAATTTATGAAGCAACAAATATTATGCTGTCACTAATGTGAAAACACAAAGAAATGCTAAGAAGTGCAATTATATAAATTCCTCTCAATCTATATATTTGTTCAATGTGTCATGTTAGGAAATGTTTAAGCACAGTAAAAGATATTGGATGGCGATCCAGGGAATAAACTCAAGGAAAGAAAAATTTTTGTTACAATAGCCCAAGACTTGCATGTTATCACATGCCTATAATCCCAGCCCTGGAAAGCTGATTCAGGATGATAATAAATTTGAGGTCATCTTGAGTGGCATAGTGAATTGCAGCAGAGCAAGCCATCCAATGCTACAAAGCAACCATTTCTCAAAAACAAAGGAATAAGCAACTACAACGAAACCAGATAAACAACTGAGTTTTTAAAACGTAAGACTGTTATTCGAAGTTGTCTGAAGAATTATCAGTTTATCTAGTTTGACTTCCCCTTCTCATTTTTATTAGTTTTTCACAACGTGTTTTGAGCATATATGCTCCATTTCCAACATCTCCTGACTCGCCTTCCCTACTCACCCAGTTTTGTAACTTCTCTTTTTAATCCATCAAGTACCATTTGTTTCATCTATGCATAAATGTATGTTCTTCCACAGTGGATCTACCAGGTGCAACACTCTTACAGAAAAATGGCTTTTCCTCTTCTAGCCTATATTGATTATTTCTCAGCTAGGTGTGGGATTTCATGTTTACCTCCCTTCTAAATTCTGAAATTTTGTCTATCTTAAGCTTACATGGGCTTCTGCATGTTATCAAAGCTGCTATATATTTATATGTACTGTGCCTTGTGTAAGGAAGACATTGTTTTCTTATATTTATCTAATCTTTTATAGTCATGTCAGCTCTTTTCACAATGATTCATTCCTTGGGAGGAGAGATGTAGATGTCCCATCAAACTGTTTGTCTCTGTTCCTTGGCTAGTTGGGTGTCTCTGTGTTGGTAACCATTACTGCAAATAGAAGCTTCTCTGATGAGGGGTGAGAGGTGTGGTGGTCTATATGTATAATAAGTTATTATGAGTTGGTTGAATATTATTCACATTTAGCATAGTACTGGTTTATTCCCTACTTCCTTTGATCTGTCCAGCCACAGATGTTTTTACATAATAATAATGTTAGGTATTAGTTTCTCTTGTAGAATTGGGCTTAAATCCATTCAGAAAGTGGTTAATTATTCTTGTAATATTTGAGCCACTATTGCATTAATAGACATGTCTTGCTAGGCCAGTTACTGTTATTGCTCAAAAGGTCCAAGGCTGGATGAAGTTGATGGTTACTATTTTTTGGTAGTGAGCATAGCACCTTGTTCCTTGAAACACTATAAAAGTTATCTAGTTGGGACAAAGTTTCCATGTCAGTACTAGCTTAATATTCCATGATCTGTGACTCAAGTATGTGGTGTTTTTAGTAGTAAGATTTCACCATCAAGCTTTGAAGAAGAATCAAGAGCATTGGTAATATACCCTGCAATGTTTGGGTGACCATGAGACATCAATGGCCAACAACTCCAAAAGGATTGCTTTAAAAAATAAAGATATTTCACTGAAGTTCTTAGGGTAGTAACTAAGGCTGTTGAGAAGAAAACATTACCTGATAAGTTTCAAGTTTGATTCATGAGTATCACTATATATGTGAATGTTCCCATACTGATCCTAAGGCTGTAACCATCTTGTTGTTTCTGCTCCTAGTAACCATCAGGCAGCAAGAATAAATGACATAAAACTTTACTTCCAAAGAGTTGAGTTTTATCCCTACTGAGTTAAATTTAGAAGTTCATTATACAGACACAAACAAAATCAATTTCCATGAATGCATTTTGGTATCTTGAATATCTATAACTATCTAAATAAATTTAAAACTAATCAAACAAAGACACTATATGTAGGTATGGGAAGTAGAATAGTATTCATTGTAAACAATGCAAAGATAAATAAAATGACTTTCAACAGTTTGTATGAATGAATATGTATGTGATATACTGGATAGTCTAGCTATATTTCAAAAAGATTTTATTTATAGAAAATGAAATCAGACAAATTTAAATATCTGCAACATTTTTTTCCATTATGTGGAATCTTTAGTACAGTTCCTATCAGAGTCCTACTTTCCTCCCCTGCTCTTATCTGAGATTATTTTTCTTACTAGGTTTAGTTACTATTAACCACTGTAAAGTTAACTGGTCAATTGGCTTTCAGGCATTACTTGGTAAAGTTTGTTTGACTTATTCCTTCTATTTCTGTATCACTAGACAATTGACTATGGAAAATATGATCATGATTTCTCAAATTCCTTGCTTGCCTAAAATATCATCATTATCTATATACTATATAATTAATATGTAGCTAAATGTTGGATTTTAAGATGACAAGCATTTTCCCTATCACTGTGATAGAATATCTTGGCAAAAATATATAAAGGAGAAATAGTTTATTTTGGATTACAGTTCAATATAACAAATCTATCATGTCAGAAAAGCCAAGGTTGTAGGAGCTTGAGGCAGCTCCTCATCACATCCACATAGACAGCTGCTGATATCATATCCACAAAGAAAACTTGCTGACATCACATTTATAGAGACAATAACAATAGGAAAGATCCAGATGGGGAAATATATTACAATGTGAATAAAATTGTACATAGGCTTAGAAGAGAGGAGGAAAGGAGTATAAGCAGTTATATAAATAAATAAATAGTTTTTAAAAAGAGACAGTAAATATAATATAAAAAATCCACATAAAATGGAAAATACATGGTGAGTCTAGATACCAATAGTATTGTGTTGTTTTTAGTACTTTTAGCTGCTAGGAGACAGTTGATTGCAAAGCCTGCTAGATTAAACTAACATATATATTTTAAATGTATCCTGACTTTAAAATTTGGGTCTAAAGAAATGATGCTTTGGAAAATAAATTTTGCTTTTGATTCCACAGAAGATGAGACCTTGTGGATTGCTTCCAAGCTAATACAGTTTTATTGACCAATACACCTTGAAGGCACCTTGTTGAGATGATCCAGCCTCAAAGACTACTACAGTCATACTTAACTATAGTTCTAAAATATCTCAGGATACTTATAAGATTTACAGCCCCCCTAATTAGCAGGAAGTAGTGTGGAAAGCTATGCCCAGAACCACCACATATTGTTTATGAAAGTTTATTTTTATTTAAAAAGGGTTGATTATATATAGTTAGTGGCTAGAGTCAATCTCTTTCTAAAGAAAAATGATGGTATGATATAGAAATGATAAAAGGTTGGACTATTGAATCTGCTTTCATTCACCTAATAAACAACTGTTAATCTCAAAATACCTTATATTGGTATGAATTTTGGCATAGTGATACAAATTTAAGGTCAGTTTTGTTATGCTGTATGTATATTTATACTCTTCATAAGGTATTATGTTTTTCAAAGTTAAACACATTATTAAGAAATATAAATTAATAACAATTTATGATAATCAAACTTATAGTCATGTTAGGTAGGTTTTTAGGTATACAAACATATATGTCAGATAAGTAATGTTCAAACACTTCAAAAACTTACAGAATATGGCATTTAAAATATTTTAAGAACTTAGACTTTCTGGAGACTGAGATATGTCTGCTTCTGGCATCACCAATTTACTTAAAGAGGATGATAGACATTGAAGAAACTCCATGGAAGTTTATTTTCTTTAAAAGCATAAGTAAGCCAGTATGTAAGAGACTTCTCTTGCCTCTGCTGCCTAACAGCATGCTGAACTTGGACATACAGTGTTGTAGAGAGTTCGCGGGTCCGGGGCAGCCAAAGATCTGGGACCCACAGCTGCCGCCGGGACTGCTTATCTGCCCGCTGCCCGGGTCCCTAGAAACGACTCAGACGCTTTATTTATTTCAGGCTGTTTGGCCTATGGCTCAGGCACATTGCTAGCTAGCTCTTACATTTTAAATCAACCCATTTCTATTAATCCGCGGGCCACGTGGCCCCGGCCCGTAGCTCACCCGTGTTCCTTACATGTCGTCCCTTGGGCGGCTTCCGCGCGGTCTGCCTGACTCCACCCTGCTTCTCTACCTAAGCTCTGATTCTCCTCCCACCTATTTTACAGTACCTGCCATGGCCCAAACCAGCTCCTTTATTTAAAGATACAGCACGCACAAATGCATTCCCACATTTCCCCCTTTCTCTCTAATCAAAAAGGAAGGTTTCAATTTTAACATAGCAAAATTACATATAACAAAATAGCTATCAAGCAAGAATTACAGTTATAATATCTAGTCTATTTGTATTTAGTAAAATTAAAGAAAATACTCTATCATCTATCTTATCTTTATGAATCTAAAGTTTTATATCTAATATATCTTTTAAATGACTAAGAAAAACTGTACATATAACTATCTAATCTTCAACTACATCAAAGACCACAGAAGGATATAATATTTACCCAAGTAAACCAGAAGTGCAAACGACTTCTAAAATCTAGAAAGGACAGAGATGACACCTATCTGCCTGGACAGTCACCCAAAGTTCCTTTATAAAGTTGGGGCATTTATCTTCAGCCTACAGGCCCAAAGTCTCTTTTTATTTTAGTGAAGCAGGAAATCCGCTCTGCCCATTTTGGCACAGTTCATCCGTTGTTTCTCCTTGAGTCTTGAAGAATGTCTGACAGTTTTTTCTGTAAAGCAGGAACCCGAATGATGATCTTGGCTTGTTCTGCCAAAGTCCAGAGGTCATCTTTCCATGGAACCTGCATGTCTGGTTTAAACAGCATACTGTCAAGCAGTCAATATAAAAACAGTTTGTTCTCCAGTGGCTCACCATCACCACAAATAGATGAGATTCTATATGGAGTTTCTTCAATGCCCACCTTCCTGTTGAAGTAAATTAGTGCTGCCAGGAACAGACCTGTCTCACTGTCCAGAAAAGTCTAAGCTCTTAAAACATTTTAAATGCCATATTCTGTAGGTCTTAGAAGTATTTGAAGATTATCTATTTAATTGAAATATATCTTTGTATACCTAAAAATCTTAACTAACCTAACTATAAGTTTGATTATCAAAAGTGACTATTAACCTTTATTTCTTAATTATACACTACAATTTTAAAACAGTTACATGAACATCATATCTTAAACAAGAATAGAAAACACATACAGCATAATAAAATTGACTTTAAATTTGTATCAATAAACCAAAATCTATACCAGTGTAAAGCAGTTTGAGATTAACAGCTGATTACCTGTAAATTTAATAATCTAATTTTTTAAAAAAGCATTCACATACCATATCCCCCGTTTTTTCTTAGAAAGAGATTGACTATGACCATTAACCATTTATAATGAAAACAAACATTTAGAAACAATATTTGGGGAATTTGGGCGAAGTTATCTATTACTACTTCCTGCTGATTAAGGGGCGTTGAAAATCTCATGGATTGTTGAGACTGGATCATAATCTGTAGCTGTGAAGCTGATCTGGCCATCTCTTTTCATCAGAGGTTTTTTCAGGGGGTCTTGGTTGATGAAACCATATTTGCCTGGAAGCAATCCATAGGTTCTCATCTGTGGAAACAGAAACAGAACTCTTCCAAAGCAATAAATCCTTAGACACAAATTTCAAAATCAAAATACCTTTAAAATATACATTCTTGTTTAACTTAGTAGCCTTTGCAATCCATTGTCTTTTTGCAGTTAGCTCATTAACAGTTAAAAAATTAAAAGAAAACACAATAACAACCAAAATCCAGATTTTGTGTCTATTTTCCATCTTTATGTGGCTTATTATCTTTTTATTACTTTATTTCTCGCTTTAAAAACTTTTTCTAACCTCTTTATTTTCTCTCTGAAGCCTATGTACCTTTTACAAACATTGTAACCCGTTTACAGGTTTTCTTTTTATCTGAATCTGTTTTATTGTGAATCCTTAATCATCTTCCAACCTTAAGAGCTTTTAGAATACATTCTCCAAAAAGAAACACAGTTTTTGCAAATTAGGCTGAATCACTAAGTTTTCTTAAGCGGACCGTAAACAGAGCACACCTAAGAAAATGCTGCCATGAAGAAAATTTGTTTCTCTTTTGTTCAAAATAAGCAGAAATCTAAAATCAATCACGTTACTGAGTCTTTTGTTAGTTTTTAGGAACCCGCCTGATTGTAGCTCACACTGCCTGTCGCCAGCCCGCCGCTGGCGCCATTTTGAATGTGACCCGGACCATGCTTTGTTTGTACAAAGACCCGATTTACATACACAATTTGGAAGCTGCCTTTGCTCAGTTTCTGCGATCTAGAACTCTTTTTAATCTTTCTCAGGCTCTAAGTGGATAATCGGCCCACGTTGGATGCGCCATCTGTTGTATTAGGGTTTTTTGGGTCCCGGGCGGCCAGAGATCCGAGACCCACAGACCTGCCGTGCCAGACCCCTCAGCTGCCCAGCCGCCCAGGTCCCCAAAAGTAACTCAGAGGCTTACATTAAGTTCATGCTGTTTGGCCTATGGCTCAGGCACATTGCTAGTTAGCTCTCACATCCCAAATCAACCCATCTCTATCAATCCGTGGCCCACGTGGGCCCAGCCCGTAGCTCACCCGTGTTCTTTATATGTCGTCCCTTGGGCGGCTGTCGCGCGGTCTGCCTGACTCCACCCTGCTTCTCTACCTAAGCTCTGATTCTCCTCCCACCTATTTTACAGTACCTGCCATGGCCCAAACCAGCTCCTTTATTTAAAGATACAGCACGCACAAATGCATTCCCACAATACAGGACCACTGAACTTTGCCAAATGAAGGCAAAATAGTCTTTCAAGTTCCAACTTCACAGAAGAGAGTGCCAGACATTCCTTCAGGACACAGGGAGAAACAACTCATGAACTTTGCCAGGACACGTGGAACAGTCCTTCAAATTTCCTACTTAACATAAAGGTATTCCAGATTTTAAAGCTCTGGGATGAAGACAGATGCCCCAATGTTGTAGAGAAGTTTTAGGTGACTGTTCAGGCAGCCATATATCTCTGTCATTTCTAGAATTACAAATGTTGCTTGCAATGCACTTCATGTTTATTGAGGTAATATCAGCCTTCTGAGGTCTTTGATGAAGTTAAAGAAAAACTAGCTTAATTAAAGCTTATTTAGATATTACAAAAGGAAAATTAGATATAAAACTTTAGACTAAAGGGGAAAAATCATATAGATAATATTTTCTTTAATTTTGTAAAATACAAATAGACTAGATATTGTAACTATAATTCTTTCTTGATGACTGTTTGGTTATATATAATTTTACTACATTAAAATTGAAATTTTCTTATTCATTAAACAAAAAATAGAAAGTTGGATGTGGGATGTCTTTCTATATGCTGTGAATATGTTTCTCTCACTGGTTAATAAAGAAGTTGTTTTGACCTATGATAAGACAATTAGTTTGGGTAACGGTTTATCTATGTTGTTGACTTTTTCAAAGAACCAACTCTTTGATTCATTGATTCCTTGTATTGTTATCTTTGTTTCAATTGTATTGATTTCAGCCCTAAATTTGATTATTTCATGCTATCTATTCTTCCTAGGTGAGTTTGTTTCTAATTGTTCTAAAGCTTTTAGCTCTGTTGTTAGGGGTCTTTTGTGAGATTTCTCTAGGTTTTTTCATATAAACATCTAGTGCTATGAGTTTTCTCTTAGCACTATTTTCATTGTGTCTCATGAATTTGGTTATGTTGCAGATTTATTTTTATTGAACTCTAGGAAGTCTTTGATTTCTTCCTTAACTTCTTTGACCCAGAGGTGGTTCAACTGGGGGATGTTCAGTTTCCATGCATTTGCAGGTTTTCTGTGATTTTTGTTGTTGCTGAACTCTAGGTTTAGACCGTGGTAGTGTGATAGGATACAAGAAGTCATTGTTATTTTTTGTATCTAGTAATGTTTGCTTTATGACCAAGTATGTTGTCAGTTTTAGAGAAAGGTCCATGGGGTGCTTAGAAAAAGGTATATTTCTTTCTGTTTGGGTGGAAAATTCTGTATATATGTTAAGTCAATTTGGGTCATAACATTTGTTAGATCCCTTATTCTCTGTTGAGCTTCTGTCTGGTAGACTTATCTATTGGTAAGAGTGGAATATTTAAGTTTCCCACTATTAGTGTGTTAGGCTTTTCCCAACCCTCTACTCTGAGCCTGTGTCTGTCTTTGAAGTTGAGGTGTGTCTTTTGTGTGCAGCAGAAGTATGGGTTCTGGTTTTTGTATCCATCAGGCTAGGGTGTGTCTTTTCATAGGTGTATTGAGTCCATGGATATTAAGAAATAGTAATGACCAGTGATTGTTATTTTATGTTATTTTTGGTGGTAGTATGTGGGAGTTTTCTTCTATGATTTTGAATATATTTTCTGTGCCTTTAAGCTGATATTCTACTTCTTCAATTCCAGTTATTCTCCGGTTTGATGTTTTCATTGTGTCCAATATTTCCTAGATGTTTGTGTCTCAGAAAGCTTCTCTTCATCCAATCTGGTCTGTCAATACACTTGGAGGTAGTGTATTCTGTACCACAGTAACCTCTCTTAATCCAGTAAATGCTGACACACTGTGGGTTTCAAGTGGCTGCTTTTAATCCTGAGTGCTGAGAAACAGGGTGTCAGGTAGCTGTTCTCAATCCAATAGATACTGTGGAACTCTCTTAGTCTCTTAGTCTGCTGTGGGTTGGGGATTTGTGGGTTTCTTCTGGTTGTCACTGAGGTTTCTGAGGTCACCAGGTGATGGCATGGATTGGGGGATTGGTTGGGGTTTTAGAGCTGGGATGTCCTGCCAGCTAGGTTTTACTGGGGTTTTGGGCCTGTAGAGGATTTCCCTGCCAACCTGGATTTAGGGCAGAGCTGAGTGGGGGTGAGGTTCCAAGGGTTGTGTCCTAGGACCAGTGTTCTATAGACTGCTATCTCTACTTGGCCTGGGCGAGTTTTCCCTCATAGTGGTGTTGCACACTGGTAGGATTTGCTGAGTAATTACTTTATAAGGGCTGTGGAACTGCATGTGGGAGAGATTTGTCTGGACAATGGGCCAAGTGAGACAGAGGAAAGCCTCTTTTCATAACAAAGAACATACCTAAACATAATAAAGACAATTTACAGCAAGCCAACAGCCAACATCAAATAAAATAAAGAGAAACTTAAAGTGATTCCACTAAAATCAGGAATAAGACAAGGCTGTCTTCTCTTTCCAAAGCTATTCAATATAGTACTCAAAGTCTTAGCTAGAGCAATAATACAACACAAGGAGAGCAAATGGATACAAATTGGAAAAGAGGAAGTCAAGCTTTTGCTATTTGTGATAATAAAATATATGTGACCCCAAAATTATACCAGGGAATTCCTGAAGCTGATAGAAACACCTTCAGTAATGTGACAGGATACAAGATTAACTCAAGAAAATCAGTAGCCCTCCAATATACAAATGATAAACAGGCTGATAACAAAATCAGAGAAATATGACCATTTACAGTAGCCACAAATAATATAAAATACCTTGGGGTAGCTTTAACCAAGCAAGTGAAAGATATATATGTCAAAAACTTTAAATCTTTGAAGAATGAAATTGAAGAAGATATCAGAAAATGGAAAGATCTCATATGCTCATTTATAGTAGAATCCAAAATGTCCCTCATAGACGAATTAGAGCTTTTTTCATACTGGATTAAGCTGCTTCTGTCTCATTTTATCTTGACACAAGCTAACTTTCTTAGATCTCTGCTTGACTCAGCATAAATGTGTTCCATGACATCATATTGTTCATTGTGATGATGCTTTCCATAATGTGAAACTATGATTGCATTCTGAGTCCACTGTAGTTTGTAACTAGGAACATGAAACACTTCATTCCTGTGAGCTTTGATTTTTATTTTGCCAATATACTGCTAGTGTCAGTATGATTGATGATGGTGAAACCCATGGTTTCTAATTGGTAATGATGTTTTCAAGAATTCATACATTTACCCTTTCAGTGATAGCGAGCTGGCTTTGGCATATTCTCTTTTATTTTGTCTTTATCACTATTCTGTAGAGAACTAATTGTTGCTTGCCTTCAGTCCCTCTACTTCAGAGTTGCTTTGAAATTGCATCCTAAACCATGTTGTTATTGCTTAAAATTCTTTATTTATATGTCAATAGGATGAAATTAAAAAAAAAATGCCATCATCCTTAATTCTCTTTCCTGGTCCTTTAATAGAACCAAACAGTTTTCATAAAAATTTCTATCTTTTCTTTCCCTTTTATCCTTTCCTGCCTTTATTCTTCTCTCCCTTATATTCTTTTAAATTTTATTTACTCACAAAAGAACTATTATGTGTTAAAAGATTTTCTGAGTTCTGGAATTCACTCATGAGTAAAAGGAACTATCTTTTGGCTGAATGGGATAATGAAGCAAAATAGACTTGTCATTGCTGATAAATAGTAACCTACAAAAATATCATGTGCAGCAAAACCACACATTATACACTGAGGATATGTAATGAGGGCATTTGATGTTGATACAAGGTTTGGTAGAGGAATATTAGATTATTCTATTACTTGGCACAATGTGTAGAGTTACATTGCAGTTCACGGGTCTAATATACTATTCAAGTTCTTAGGAAAAATAAAAAAGAGTACCAAATAGAGAAAACTAATCACCAGCCAATTATCCAAGTTAGGGTAATAGATATGAGTCCAGAGTGTTTTGGAGGTGATCAGAGTCAGATGAGCTGGGGTAGGAGAACCCACTACAATGACAGGCAGTAATTAAGAGACTAGCAATAATACCTGTAGCTGAAGTGAGGACACAGCGCTTTGGTCCACCTCATAGTAAACACCCCCCCCACACACACACACACACATACACTAGCCTTATTTTGCTAGGCCTGGCTTTCATTTCTCATGTCATTAACCATAAAGTTGAGAAATTAAAATTACCTCTTAAGAAGTCTTTGTGACCTTATGATATGCATAAATGTTTCTGTGAAGGCATAGATTTACCCTTGCAGAGCTTTGTTTCAGGGAAGAATCATTTGTTTCCTGAAGGCAGGGTCCAGGTTTGAGAAGAGTCTACGAAAGGTCTCAGGAATGTGCCTGTTGGCTAATGGATGCAAAACTTGAGTTTGTGCTGAAAGTTCAGCCAATAGTTTCTAGGAATTACTGTACTCCACACCCCTTTACCCAATCCTAAAATGCCAAGACATGTAACACCCCACTTACGTATATTTGTTTAAAAACCCTCTCAGCCACCCCTGAGCTCAGGGGCCAAACAAAAGGTTTCATCCCTGGTTTGTTTGAACCTGTCCAAAAGAATAAACTAACCGTCATGTATTTGCATTAGAATCCAGCTCCCTGGTGGTCTTTGGGGGTCTCATGACATGGGTATAATGTTTGGTGTATGGGCCAGGAAACTCCATGGCACCAATGGATTCTGGATCAGAGGGTCTATATCAGAGTGGTGTCTGATCAGCTAGCAAGTGTCTCTGAATAGTGTCTGTCTTTGAGCAGTGTGTCTCTGAGTCTGTTTGTGTTTATTTATTGTGTTATCATGTATATTTGTCTGTATTTAGTATCATATCTGAGGTGTATTGTTTCTGGAGTACACTTAAATCGGTGATCATGACCAGATCTGGTTAAGAGCAGACCTACTGGAGAACCATGGTCATGAGGGGCTAGAAGAAGTTCCAGACCCCAGTGGTGAGAATGGAGTGCCCCATAATTGTTGAGGACAGATTGCCTCAGATCTGTAAGGCTGGAAGACATTTCAGAACCCATTTTTGGGAACAGAGCACCCCATATCTGTTGAGGATGGAGGACCACAGATCTATATGGAGACAGAGCACCCCATATCCACAAGGAATGCCATGGGACAGACAATTTCTTCTCTGGACTTATTCTTAACTCACTATCAAGATGTTATTGCCCTTGGACTTCTGTGGTGTCTGTGTTTCCCTGTATTTGTGATTTTGACTGTGCCAGATGCCCTGGGACAGATGACTTTTCCACCCTCTGAATTTAGTCTTAACTCATTAATGAGATGTTCATGCATGTGCTCATTTATTCACAATTACAAAGTCTAATCTTGCCTCCCTTTGGAGGTCAGAATGACCAGCACTCACCATGGACTGGTCTCCAGAAGAAATCTTCAATTTGGCTCTCATAGGGGAAATAGAGGAAACGGTCTTCAGAGCATGAGTGGAACACCCCAACCAAGTGCCCTACATAGCAGTTTGGAGAAACTTAGTAGAGAACACCCCTTCTTGGATTAAACCATTCTTGCCCAACAGGTTAAAGTATGGTACTGGCAGCTGCAGAGAGAGGCTCACCCTCCAAGACCCCATTGGCTTCTAGGCCAGAGATCCTTCAAGGAGGCAGCACAGAGGGTGACACTTTCCCTCCCTTGTTATGCCCCTGATCCTGGTGCAGCTGTCCCACCACCAAATTCACTGCCAGTTCAGTCAGCCCCAAATACTCCTGCCTCTGGGATAAGGGAGGGACTGGCTCCTGGGACTTGCAGTCATAGGAGAGATACTTCTAATCCTGACACAACAGATCATCCTCTTAGAGTGGCATGACCCCCCAACCAGGATGGGAATCAACAGCATTACTACTGGCCCTTGACCAATAGTGAACTTTAGAATGGGAGGGACCAAAATGTGCCCTTCTTTAACAATCCTAAGGAATTGATTAGCTTCCTTGAGACAATTCTTTTTACATGCCAACCAATGTGGGATGACTTTCACAGTTTTTGCAGGTCCTCTGGATACAGACCAAGGATCAAAAGCTGGTTTGAGGTCCCATAGGAGAGTCCACAGCCAACAAGGCTCTCATAGATGCAGCCTTCTCCCTAATTTGCCCAATGTCAGATTATAATATAGCTGAAGGTAAGGCAAGCCTCCTGGTCTATCACTAAACTCTATTGATGGGTCTCAAAGCAGCTGCAAGATGGCCTGTGAATTTGAGTAAGGTCCACAATGTGATGGTAGGGAACAGATGAAAGTCCAGTGGCATTCCTGGAACACTTTCAGGAAACCTTCAGGAGCAATATACCCTACAATCCTGAAGCCTTTTAAAATGCCACTGCAATGACCTTGGTTTTCATTAACTGATCAGCTCCTAATATCAGGAGAAAATTACAGGGGCTGCAATGCATAGGAGAAAAGAATATTAGAAATTTAATAAAGGAGGCTGATAAAGTATAGAATAGATGGCATAGTGCAGAGGAAAAAGAAATTAAAAGATAGCAGCATAAGAGCCATTACTTCACTAGTATGCTGCTGGCCACTTCTGAAAAACCAAAAGAGCACAAAGATGACTGCGATGTCTTGCAGTTGGAGAGAAGGATGAAAAACTGAGAGATAACAAGGAAAGGCCCCAGCTGGGAAAGAATCAATGTACACACTATAGAGAGGAGGCACTGGGATAAGAAATGTCCCTAGAAGGTGCCTAAGGGCAACACCAAAGTCCTTAGCCTAACAGACAGTGAAGGAAGAAGGGGTTTGACCTCCTTCCCTGAGCCCAGGGTAACTCTAAGAGTAGAGGGAAACCAGTTGACTTCAAAATAGAAACAGGAGCTGAAAACTCAGTCTTACTGTGGGTTGATGGACCCAGACAGACAAAAAGACTTGGTTCAAGGTACAACTGTAGTCAAACCTTATTTGAAGAACAGTAGACTTGGAGATGGGCTGGGTAATCCCCTCTTTTCTGGTGATTCCAGAATGCCCACATCCCTTGATAGGCCACGATTTACTGAACAAAATGAAAGTCTACATATATTTTTTTCTAATGAAGGAGCTAAATTGCTTAATGAAAATGTGAAACCCATTCAGGTATACTAATTTAACTGAGGAGTACAGGCTGCATTAGATGATTACTGTGCCTGATCCCCAGATTGAGAAGTGGCTTCAGGAGTTCCTGTCAGTCTGGGCCAAAACAACTAACAATGCATTGCCCATCCATACATGTGGAAATTAAGCCAGGGGCAGATCCAGTCAAGGTCTGTCAATACTCCATGCCTGTAGAAATCAGGATATGTGCTATGTTGGGGAAGGGGCTTTTCTCTTGTTTCCACAGGTGAAGAAAAGCTATGGTTACCATCAAAATTAATAAAGATTCAATTTGAACCAGAGAAACTTCATGAAAGTAAGAACTGATGGCTCATCCATCCATATTATAATTCTTTAAGTTTTAAATAAAACAAAGGGTTGGGGCAGGATTTTGTTTTTGTCTTTATAGGAAACTAGAAATACCCATCTTCAAGAAGTTAAAAGACTTTGGACAACTAGATATCTAAAGCAGAAGGGAGGTTCTCCAGAAAAAACTTACAAGCAAACAAATATCAGATCTATTGGTAGCAGTATACTCTACAGGATAAAAATCTCATTGCTTAACCTCCATACACCTTTATTTGTAAAAGAAGTTAAACTCCCAGTTTAATTATAATTTAAAGCTGGCTTTAGAGTGGGAGTGTGGCTCTCTCCTTCTTGAAACCCAAGCATACTTGTTAAAGGAAAATGCAAAATATCTGTATCATATCAGAAGAGCCACCTTATATCAGACAGAAGAATAACTGAAAATAAGGGACTATTCTATTGTTACCAATCTTATGCTGAATAAATGATTATATTAAAATCTATAATATTATGTATATATATATATATATATATATATTTGAACTTTTTGTCATGATATTGATGTTCATATATAATACTAATTAATTATAGAAAAAATACTTTATTTAGCTTTCTGTACATTGTGTTGTGTTTTATTCTTTTAACAGTTTTCTGCAGTGATCCATGACAATGCCTAATTGCAAGCTTGAAGTATCCAAAAGGAAGGTGGGCCCCACAATGGTGATTTCACATGGACCATAACAGAGTCAAACACCAACCAAATATCAGATTTTGACTAAAAGCTACTCAGGACAATTCTGCGGTGGCTATCTGAGATGAGCCAGCTTCACACAATAATACAGCCAGGAAATGAGACAAACCACACACTTTCCTGCTATTAAGAGACTGGACAACAAATGATATAGCTACTTATTTCAGGACTCAGAAATTAACAAAACTTTTCTTTTAGGATCCTCTAAAGATACTGTCATCCCAGACAGCAGAATGTAAACCGAGAGGTAGGATGGGTGGTTTTTGGTATTTCAATGGATTATGGATGATTATCATTGTTTAGGGTAATTGGTTAAAATTGTTATTAGTTATAGTTTGAAAAAAGCTAAACAAAAGAGGTTAGATTCGGGGTTCTTATTTAAGAAAAAGAAAAAGAAGAAAGGGGATACAGACACCATAGAATATTAGAGTATATTATGAAATCTATTTTTTAAAAGCAATTACTAGTTTTAAATATTTTACATTGGATTGGATTTTTTGTATGTGGTATACCAATTGTGTATAATAATATAAAGTTGAGATTAATTTTGTTACTGTACATATATCTCTATGCTTGTTCAAGGTATTATACTTATTCAGTTCATTTAACAATGTGATACAAATTACTAGTCCCTCTAAGTTATTATTACCAACTAATTAGGATATGAAGAAATGAAAATTAGTAGTTAGACATTACAATCCAACTTATAGTTATATTAGATATGTTTTCTAGATCAAACAGATATATTTTAGATGAACAGGTCTTTTTCAAATACTTCAGATATCCATAAAATACAGCATTTAAGATCTTTTAATGACATAGGTTCTTATTATTTTTATGACAATGTGACATGTGCTCCTGGCAACACAAATATACTTCAAAGGAGATGATTAACATCAAAGAAACTCCATATGGAGTTGATCTTCTGTGGACAAAAGTTAGTCACTGAGCAAGAAAGTACTCTTGCCTTAACTGCTGAGTATCATGTTCATAATGGACAAGAAGGGGACACACACACACACACACACACACACACACACACACACACACACACACAGGAATTGCTGAACCATGCTAAGAAAAGGTATGAAGGTCTTTGAGAATATCTTACTTCACAGAGAAGTCAGACATACTAGGCCTGTAGGCCAAAGATGGATGTTTGATGATACAGAAGAACCTTGGGTGAATGTATAGGCAGCCAGCTGTTTAATTGCTTACATTTTTTTTTTCAAAATTGCTTTGTTTGCCTATGTTTTTTACCTAGTTAATATTATTTCTTTCTTGGGTCTCTGAGGGAGCTGGAGATGAGATAGTTAAAGTTTTCTAGTGGCAGTTTTAGAAAAGAAACTCACTTAGAAGTTAAAGTGTATAAGTTTGAGAGACATCAAAATATAGTTTTTAGTTACAAGTTAGATAGAAAGTGAATTAGGTATAATCTATTGTACTCACCAAATCAGGATAAATAACAGAATATTTTCTTTGAATGTGTCAATTGTTAATAGAATAGACCTTACTCATGCAATTATTGTTTGTATATATTGTATCTATTGTAAATGGCTTTTCTTATGTTAGTTATGACCTTTTTTATTTTTGACAAAAAAAGGGATATGTGGTGATATGTTATATATTTAATAAAACCAGTCTGGAATATCAGAGATCAGATCTACCCACAGTCAATCCAGGAGGATCAAAGGCATGGTAACACATGTCTCTAAGCCCAGTATGAGGAAAGACAGTGGTGACCTACACCTTTAATCTCATAACTCCTGTGACAGAGATCTTTCTGTGTTTCTTTGAGTTCAAAGGTAACTACCAAATAGTAGTAGCTTACACTTTTAATCTTAACCTCAGTGTGAAACAACCGGGCCAATAAAGTATTTCAGGCAGGTGTAGAAAGGTAGATTCACTCTGTGGAAGCAATGAGGAGTGAAGCTAAGAAAGCTGGTAGATAGTTGGGTGAGATTTGACTGTGCCCTCTTTACTCTCTCTGATATGCCAGCTTTCCTCCAATATCTGGCTCTGAATTTCATTTAATATAACTGAGTTTGTGCAACACTCTTTCATCTTAATTCAACCCATTTCCAATAATCTGTCTTGCCACATGGCCCATGGTTTACCTGTGTTATTTTACATGCTGATTCTTGGGCAGCTGAATCATATATCTGCCTGACTCTGCCCTCCTTCCCCATCTATGCTTTAATTTTCCCACTTATTTCTAAGATGCCTGCCATAGGCCAAGAGAGTTCCTTTATTAAAGAATGATCCCACTTCAGTCCAGTTTTTGCTTCCATTGATACCCTTGTTTTCTTCTTTATAATTGTATTTATTTATGCTCTATTAAGTAAATCTTTGCTTCCTCACATGTGTATGTGTGTGTATTTGCTTTCCTATGTGTGTAAGTACAGACACAAACATGTCATAGTGCATGTGTGTAGTTAAAAGGACAACCATTTGGTGGGGTACCTTCCTTTTTAACATAAGCCGGGAGAGCTGGCCTACAAGCTTTTAGAATCATGCTGGTTTCTGCCACTCATATTCCTTCATGGACATTCTGAAGCTATTTCTTGGTTTTATATGATCTGAGGATCCAAACTCAGGTCTTCTGGTGCTTTGCAAATACTGTAATATAATATCATATAATACTATTTGGATCATATGTCTAATAAATGCACAAGTTTTGTATATTAAGTCTAATTATTATGAAAGCCAAAGTTAACATTTTAAGTTTCAATCACTTTGCTTTAGAGATCCATTAAACAAAATGCATCTGATCTGTGTACGTTGTTACTGATTAGCAGTTACAAGGTCTTCTCCTCTCTTTAGTAGACCTTGTCTGTCTCCCTGAGTATACCTCTCTCTCCAAATAGTAGGATGGCAGTTTGGAGACTGTTTTCTGATGGGCTTGACCCAAACATTTGATTTTTCTCTTGTCCAGATTGCCCTTTAAGGCTTATAACAATGAATTCTAATATGTCTGTGTAGAAGTAGAAGCCTGAGGGTCACCATAATCCATTGTTAACTTTGAACTTACATTATTCAATGTCTTCATATTTCTAGAGCGAGGAGCCATAGTTTAATCTTACTTTTTGTGTCTGTATATGAAAGGTTTATTCAAATTATACTTCCATATTGTCGTTCATCACTGAAGGAAGTCAGGATCCTGGGTGCAGGAACTGATACAGAGACCATGGAGGAGTGTTGTTTACCGGCGTGCTTCACATGGTTTGCTCAGCCTGCTCTCTTATAGAACCCTGGACCCCAATCCTGGGGATGACACTATCCAATATGGTCTGGGATCTCCATCATTGACCACTAAATGAGAAAATGCCTTACAGCTGCAACTCAGGAGGCATTTCCTCAACTGAGGCTCCTTCCTCTCTGATGACTCCAGCTTGTGTGAAATTGGCACACAAACCAGCCAGTACAGGGTCATTTAGAAATAAATTGTATCAAATGGAACCAATTCCACCAATAAACTTTTAGAAAAAGAATTTAAGATTAGAAAAGTAGAGTACGTATATTAAATTTTATGACTATTATGTTCCAATGAGAGTTATAATTGCTTTAACTTTTTATAGGAACTACCTCTGTGCTATGCGTAACTTCATTATTGGACAGAGTATAAAAATAACTTACAAAAATAAATTTGATAAAACAAATATAGCTTTAAAATTTTACTTCTCTGAAACATTTATTGTCTCTGACAGAAAATTATATGACATGTGGCTATATAATAAAAATTGAGGGAATAAGGAATTCACCTATTTCTATATAATAAATGGATATACTATTATATGCCATATGGTGACTCTTTTGCCTCCAAGGGAATTTTCATTTTTGGTCATCTGAGTAGCCCAATAATTTCTTTCTCTAGGAGTTTTTTCTTAGTCTGAATCTAAAAATAACTTGGTAAAGTGGCTCCAGGTTCTTTATGAAGAAGTAAACAATCAAGTTTAATGACTACTTGCCAGAGGCTTGAAGCAGAGAAGCAGTTCTATTAATCAGAACTTTAAACTTTCAGTGGTTCTCAACCTTCTTAATGCCTCAAACTTTTAATACAGTTTCTCACGTTGTGGTGACCCCCAACCATAAAATTATTTTCAGTTCTACTTTATAATTGTAATTTTGTTCCTGTTATGACTCATAATGTAGTTTTTTTTTTTTTTTGGAGATAGAAGTTTGTCAAAGGGGTTACTACCCACAGCTATATATTAAATAAATTCTGAGTATCTAAGAAATGTCATACATAGTGATGGATGTGGAAAATCAATCTGATTGTGATAATTACACAATTTATGTAGATAGTATTAGATAGCCTTATAAACCTTGATATGTACAGTCTTTGCAGTTTAAGTATTTTAAAAACTGAGAAATAAACAAATTACTAAACAGTAGAAGTCCTTATCTTTTTTTTGGGGGGGGGGTTGGTGTTTGGAGTCAGGGTCTTACTCTAATTTAGGCTAGCCTGTATCTCACTATGTATTCCAGGTTAACCTTGAGTCTACAATCAGTCCTCCTCCTACCCTTTCCAAATACTGTGATCACAAACTTGTGTTATCATGATCAGGTCAACAACTGTTTTTAATTAGTATTTTTCAATATACAATCCACAGAACTACAGATTGTTGTTTCTGCATCTCTCCTTACTTAAATACACATCTCTCTAGAAGTAGCCTGTCAGAACTAGGAAGAGCTATTGGCACACTTTCTCTAGTTCTGACAATTCACTAGCATAGCTAATTTTAACATGATGAATGACTCATGGAGGGAGGCATTATATCATTTGTTCCAAAACGATAAGTCTCTGGAAACAATAATCAGTTCAGCCAGAATTTGTTTAGGTCTACAAAATGCTCTAAAAACAGAAGAAATGTCATTGACCGGTGTCAAGAGCTATAGAAAGCATTAGAGTTGAAAGTGTGAAAGCTCTGGGTAGCTCCTTTAAGTAGCATATTTCTGAGTGTTCCTTGACTCTTCCCATCCTGATGTGTAATAATGGGGGAAGCCCTGAGTTGCTAAAGTCCTGAATGAATGTATGCTTTTGACAGGGGCACAGCTGTGTCAGCCCCTCAGAACTTCAGACCAGTTGAGAGAGGCACAGCCTTCCCTTAGAGTAGGGTGAGGTTTGGTGCATGGCAAAGCTTTCTTGAGGAGCTGCCTGTAAGTACTGATGCAAAAAATGTCCTTCACAGCTTCCTCCTCCTGGACACTTATAACCTGAAGACTGTTCCCCTACAAAGACCATTCCTACTGGGATTAGTTAAAGCTGTGTCCTCAATTCAATTGTGTATAATAAACCATGTCTCCTTGTTTTTCCTCTGTACAATAAACCTGCTCCTTTGTTCAACTCTATGGAAACAAACAGACAAACAAACAAAATAGGTTGACTATTCAGGGTGCTGAGATTTCTCTAGCAAAGAGTCCAGGCCATCCAACTTCAGCTTTTTTTGTGCCTTTGTTGTTTCTTCATTTTTTTCATTGTTTCCAGTCAGGTCCAAGACCCTGGAGGCCATGCAATACAAAGTACTTAAGATTTCTGTCACTTACATTATAAACAGTCATATTTCCTATTTGCCTTTCAGGTCCGTACTTTCTTCTTCCTTTTTGTCACTCTGTGTCCCTTCAGTGTTCTTTTTTGTCCACAAAGACGCAATATCTCTCTTGTATTTCATCATATTGTGGCACAGTGCTATCACACCGTTGGTTTAAGTAAAAATTAAGCATACCAATTATTATGATTATACTTTATTCTTAACCTAACAAGATAACCCAATAAACACAATTGTTGATAACATAAATGGCACAATAAACACAATTGTTGATAACATAACAAACCCAATAAACACAATTGTTGATAACATAAATGGCACAATTTGTTATTGTAAATACCATGAAGAACATGATTAAATAAAAAGTCAGTTTTCTAACTTCTCTTCTGTGACTCAGGTTTATGAATAAATTTCTTGCTTTAAGAAGCTCAGTCCGGAGCTTTAAGGAGGAAGCATGGGGATGTCTAGAATCATGCCAGACTGAGCAGGATGAAAAAAAAAAACCCTTATGCAGGCCCTGGGAGATCTGCCCGAGGCTCTGAGGATAAACATGGGTCTGCCTGGTACCTTGCAGAACCAAGCAGAAGGGCACTATTATGTGAACAAATGTGTGGGGTGATATGGGAGTACAGGGGAATAGAATATGAGAGAGAGAGAGAGAGAGAGAGAGAGAGAGAGAGAGAGAGAGAGAGAGAGAGAGAGAGAGAGAGAGAGAGAGAGAGAGAGAGAGAGAGAGATTTCATTTCCTGTAGTCAGAGGCACATCTTAAAAGGTGAAACTAGTAAGGAGAGGGCTGAGTTAGGTGGCTTGATTGTCACCTAGGGCCATGGTGATGTCTGGGTCTGGGCTGCACATCTGGGTTAATGGTCCTGATACAGCCATGGTCTGTGTTAGTTCCATGGCTCCTGATATCACTAAGGCCAAGAGGAGGGTTTTATGGAATTGGCCCAACCCCTCCCTGGATGCAACACTAGTGAGAACTGGTCCTGCTCTTCACTGGATGAAACACACTGTAGGGAGTCCCACCTGGGTAGCACAATAGAGCTAACCCCATTGTAAGGGCATGGTAGGGCTGGCCTTGAGGGCATGAGAAAGGGAAAGCAGATCACAGGCTTCTCACCTGCTATGTGATAGCGTAGGTCAGGGAAAGATGCCTTCCTCCCCTCTCCCCTGACCACCCGAAGTAAATGGGAGACTTAACCCAAACTTCACCAGCTGCAGCACTAGGGAGAATGGGGCCTGTGCCTCTCTATCCTGGGTAGCAGAGTAGAGTTGACCCACATTGTAAAAAGAACAGTGGTAAACACAAATGTGTGAGTACCTCTGTAATGGTATGTAGACGTCTTAAACATGAGTGACATAGCTCCCTCATAGGAACATTCTACTTTTGGTTTTTCAAAGAATCTCCAAAATAGATGCAGCAGTTTCTACTTCAAAAATAGTTCCTTTCCCCACACAATCTTGTTTTGTTTGTTTATTCATACAGACTTGCACTGTGTCACTTTGGCTGGCTTGGAACACCTCATGTAGATCAGGGTGACTAGAATTCACCAAGATCCACCTGTCCCTGCCTCTGAAAGTGCTGGGGACTGGAGGGGTGCATCACCACACATGACGCCCTTCACCTACAGTTTCACACACATTTGTTGTCCTTGTGTTAGGCATTCTCACTATGGTAGTGCTCTCAACCTGTAGTGTGACTCCTTTGGAGGGAGTCAGACAACCCTTACCTAAGACCATCAGAAAACACAGACACAGACACTTGCATTATGATTCGTAACTGTAGTAAAATTGCAGTTATAAAGTAGTGAAGAAAATAATTTTATAGTTGGGGGTCACAGCATGAGGAATTGTACTAAAGGGATTCAGTGTTAGGAAGGTTGATAGCACTGCACTAGGATTGAAGAATTTTCAAAGCAGTGTTAATTTCCATTTCTCTGAGTTGTTCAATACTTTTCAAATTTTTATTGGGAATTTATATATCTTCTCCTGAGAGATGCTTGTTTGGTTCATTAGTCCATTTACTGATCAGCAGTTTGTCATTGGATTGTTTAATTTTTGTAGCTTTTTATACATTCTAAGTATTAGCCTTCTGTTTAAAGTTCATCTGGAAATTTTTCCCCCATCTTATGGGCTATCTGTTCATTTCTGTTAATAGTTTCTTTCACCATCTAGAAGCTTTTAAATTTCCTCTAATTTCACTTGCCAGTTCTTATTCTACTGAGAAATTTTTGCCTATTTGACCTTCTGAAGTGTTTTTAGTAGTTTCAGAGTTCTAATTTTGAATTAAGGTCTTTGATCCAATTTGAACTGGTTCTTGTTCAGGGGAAAAATATGCACCTGATATCATTCTTCTGCAGATGGTTAACCAGTCTTGCCAGCACCACTTATTTAAAAGGCTGTATTTTTCCAGTGCATGTTTCTGTTGCCTTAGTAAAAAATCAGGTGACCCCAGCTGTACAGCTTTCTCTCTAGGTTTCCTCTAATATCCCACTGCTCTGCATGCTTGCTTCAGTGCAAGTGTCATGCTTTGTCTTTATGGCTCCACATATGACCTCCTATGAGGTCAGGAAATATGATAATTTCTGTCTCAGCATTTCTATTGCTGTGAAGAGAGAACTTGCATAAAGGAAAACATTTAATTAGGATGGCTTCCTTACAGTTCATTATCATGATGGTGGCACACCGTGGTATGTAGGTAGACATAGTGCTGGAGAAGTAGCTGAGAGTTCTACATCTTATAGGCAATAGGAAGTGGTCTGAGATATTGTTCAGTATCTTGAGCGCATTATGAGTCCTAAAAGCCCACCTCCACAGTGATAAACATCATCCAACAAAGCTATACCTATTCAAAAAAAATACAAAAACAAACAAACAAAAAAAACACCTCTCTATATTGCCACTCACTTTGGGGCCAATTTTGTTCAAACCACCACACTTTCTAGTTATGTTCTTCCTACTTAGAATTGCTTTGGCTACCTGTGATCTTTTGTGTTCCCAAAGGAGTTTTAGTATTATTTTTTTCTAGTTCTGAAAAAAATATCATTAGAATTTTGATGAGATTTTCATTGAATTTGTACATTACTTTAGGGAGTACAATCATCTTTACAATGTTTGTTTTGCTTAGCCAGGAAGATCATGAGAGAACATTTCATTATCCACTGTCTTCTTCAATTTATTTTTTCTTCAGTGTCTTAGAATTTTCTTATAGTGAGGTCTTTAATCCACTTGGCTAGGTTTATTACTAGGTGTTTTTAGGATATATAAGATATATTTCATGATTTTTTTCTCTTGGTTTGCTACTGATGAGCATTAAATCTTCTGATTTTGTATATTAATTTTGTATTTTAAAATTTAAGGAAAGTCTTTATCAAATCCATTAATTAATTAAATTAATAATTAATTAAACTAATAAATTATTAAAATTATTAAAATTAATAAATTAATGAATTTATTAATTCATTCATTAATTAAGTGGAGTCTTTGTGATCTTGGTCTAATAATGGCTATTATATAATTTTCACAATATATAGCCTTTATTACATTGAGATATTTTTCATCTGTTCTTAGCTTCTTCAGGACCTTTATTGTGAAGGTGTGATGAACTTCGTCAAATATCAGTTCTGTACATGAGATATTTGTGTGCTTTTTTACCTTACATTCTATTACCATATTATATTCGTAGATTTGCATATACTAAAACCAACATTGCAACCCTGGGATGAAACAGACAGCAACTTGGCCTGAGCTCCCTAATCTGTCTTGAATTTCAGCTTGCAAATATTTCTATTTGAGATTCTGTTTCTTTGTTCAACAAGGTTATCTGCAGTTTGACTTTGGTTTATAGACTTATTTCTCTTTTTTCAGTGTCTTTATCCATTTTGAATACTAACATTTTAACAGCTTTGCAGACTGAATTTTAAAATGTTTGTATCCTTCCTATTTTGTGGAACAAATAGTATAACAAATGTGTAGATATGCTTTTAATGGGCATTAGAACACATTTGTACCTGGGCTTTTCTTTATAGGAAGACTTTTAATTACTGCCTCCATCTGATTGCTTGTAAAGGGCTTGTGTAGTTAGGTCTTACTTTTTGGAGGTAATAAACATTTACATTTCATCTAGATTTTCAAATTTATTGAAATATAGTTTTTAAAGTATGCCCAGACAATCTTCTTGATTTCATTAGGATGTGTTTTAACAACTTTCCATATCTAATTTTATTAATTTGGGTCTTTTCTCTATTTCCTTTGGATATTCTGGCTAGGAGTTGTCCAAAGTTGTTACTTTTTTACATACCTAACTGTAGTAGTGGGGGTTCTTGGTCCCGGGCAGTCAGAGGGCCGAGACCCACAGACCTGCCACCCGAGACCCCTTAGCCGCCCAGCCGCCCACCGCTCAGGCCCCCAGAAATGACTCAGACTCTTATATTAACTTTATGCTGTTTGGCCTATGGCTCAGGCACATTGCTAGCTAGCTCTTACATCTCAAATCAACCCATTTCTATTAATCTGTCTGCCACGTGGCCCGTGGCTCACCTGTGCTCCTACATGTTGCTCCTTGGGCGGATTCAGCTCGGTCTGCCTGACTCCACCCTGCTTCTCCTACTTATGCTCTGATTTCTCCTCCTACTTTTTCTATGGTGCCTGTCATGGCCCAAAACAGCTCCTTTATTTAAAGATTGAGATTTACAGCATACAGAAAGGCATTCCCACATCACCTAACTTTATTAGTTATTTAATAAGTAATATATTTTAAACAAAGAGTTTGTTATATATATGTATGTGTATATCTATTTCATTTATCTCTTCCATGATCTTTATAATTCTTCCCGTCTGCTGTGTTTACATTTGACTTTTACTTTTCTGGAGCCTGGGTTCTTTATTTGAAACTTATCTGAATTTCTTTCTTTGCTTGTGTATTTGTGAAGTGTGTGCATGGGTGTGTGGAGGCCTGAGGTTTGATGCTAGGATACTTCCTCAATCACTCTCTACCTTTTTCACTGAGGAAAAGTCTTTCAGTTGAACCAAGATCTCACTGATCTCACTATCTAGTCATCTTGTCCCAGAGTTTATTGGTTTCTGCCTTACAAGAGAGTCAGAGTTACAGATGGTATGTCATACCCATCTGACATTTTTGTAGTTTCCAGAAATCCAAGTTCATGCCCTCACACATATGCAGCAAGTACTTTATTCACTTATCAATTGCCCCAGTATAGAGATTTTTTTCCCCACTTTGCTCATTTAGAGCCCACCACAGCTCCCAAATACATACACAGAGACTTAATCTTACTTATGAATTCCCAAACTTGGCTTGATTTGTTTTTAATCCAGCTTTCCTTAACTTGAGTTATCCCATCTGTCTTTTGTCTCTGGGTTTTTACTTTTCTCTATTTCTGTATATCTTTCATTTGATTCTTATTCCACGTCTGGCTGTGTAGCTAGGTGTCTACCCCTGGCTTCCTACTCTCCTTCCTTTCTTTGATTTATTCTCTCGGCTTGGTAGCCCTGTTTATTTCTCTCTCCTGCCTAGTTATTGGTCATTCAATTCTTTATTATACTGATCAGGTGTTTTAGACAGGCGAAGTAACACAGCTTCAGAGCTAAGCAAATACAACATAAATCATCTACATCTCTGCATCATTAAACAAACACTTCATAAAATAAATGAATGTACCACATTTTAAACCAATATTTCACAACACCAGTCTCTCTCAAATTTTAGGGTGAACATTTATAACTACGAGTTTCACACTGAAGATGACCTGGTCTGTGACCCAGGGTTCTGATTCATTCTACTTTCATTATTTCAGCATTGTTTGATTTTATAGAAGTTTTGATTTTCTCCTTGATTTATTCACTGACCTACTGTCCACTCTAAAGTGTATTGTTTGGTATCTAAGTATGTGTGCATGCCTCGAGATTGGTTATTGCTTCTAGTTTAAACTGCTCTGGTCTGATGGAACGCTGAGAACTATTTCAGTATGAGTCTTCTTTTCTGGTCTATCATGTGGTCAGTTCTGGAATAAGTTTTGTGTGCCATTGATAAGAAGGCTCTTTTTCTGTCAGTTGAGTGAAATATTGTGTAGGTATCTATTAAGTCTATTTGATCCATTATGTAATTTAACTGCTGAGTTTAATTGCTTATTGTTAATTTGAAAGAATCTGTCTAGGTATAAGAATGAGATATTTAAGTACCCCTTTATTTTGTATCCTAAGATTTGGCACACACACACACACACGCACACGCACACGCACACGCACACGCACACACACACACACACACACACAAAGTACAACCATGTGAAATAAGAATTCTTGGCATGTAGCAGCCATTTGATAAACCAAACATGGTGCCAGCAAAACATGCCCCTAAGTGTGTCTATGTAAATCCATGCTCACCTGCTCTCTTAAAAGAAGTCACCACGTGAAAGTCTGTCTTTTTTTTCTCTTCTGCTTCTCTCTCTCCCTCACATCAGCTTGGCAAGTCCCCTGAATGAGCAAACTCTAGTGTGGCATCTTGTAGTATGTGTCTGATCTCACATGTGAAACCAACACATATGTCTCTCATAAACAAGTAATTTTATCTAGTGATTACCACCAATTCTAAAGAGTTCCATGAGGTCATGAAATTGCCAAAGTACATCTCACACATCTGACCTCTTAGGCAGATTGGATTCTTTTATTAGTGGTTCTTTCTTTCTTTATAAAGAAAAAAGTTTAAATTCATTTTACATATGAACCACAGACTCCCCTCATCCCTCCTCTGGCTCTCCAACAGCTGCCCCTTCTTTACCCATCCACCCATACCCTCTTCCTAAAAGGTAAAGCCTCCAATGGGGAGTCAGCAAAACCTGGTACATTCAGCTGAGCAGGACTCCCCAACTCCCCATCCCCACTCTGCATCAAGGCAAGGTGTCCCACCACAGGAAGGGGTACTTTAGCCTTCTTTCAGAGACTCTGGGACGTAGGAAAAGAGCTGCTTGTACTCGTTAAGCTCCTGGATCTACTGGTCCAGGTCATTGGTGAATAACTTCTTGTCCATGATGACATCCGGAACCAGCTTTGGCCCTAGACTGCTCCAGAGATACCACCTGCACATTTTGGGGCGGGGGATGCTTTCTGCGACCCCTGGTGGCTGCGAAGCATTGTCACAGCTGCTGCCTTGATCTTCAGTGCTTCTCTGCTCGCCCTAGCTCAGCACTTGGCTTTCTGTTCAGTATTAGTATTCAAAGAACACAAGATAAGTGTAGAGAATAAAATTACACAAGGCTGAATAGTTCATTCAATTTATTATTCTTTATTTATATTCCATAACAGCATGTTTTGAAAAGTTCTGACCTCATAGATGTAGTCTGTTTTGGCAGCCATAATAGAAACATTTGGAAAGTATAATATTTGGAATAATTTGGCTACTATGAGGAGAGGGTGCATAAAATATTTTTGCATTTTGCGGTTTAGAAGCCTCATTTTGAATCTGTATCAATAACTTGAAAAGACTGAGCCTGTTGGAGACACTCAAATTTTAAAGGATTTTGGAGGGTTAATAAAAAAAAATTTTTAATATTTTGATGTTATGAAAAAGATCTTGTTTTGATTTGATTTGGGTTTTTTGACACATTTTTCCTATGTAGCCCTGGCTACCTTGGAACTTGCCATATAGACCAGGCTGGCCTTGAACTTACTGACAGATGCTCCTGTCTCTAATTCCCAAATGCTGGGAATAAAGGCTTATACCTGCATGCTTGACCTTGGTTTTATGTTCTTTGAAAGAGTCTCATTATGCATCCTTGGTGGGCCTGGGGCCTGGAGTTGCTAAGGAGGACTAGCTCACTTCAAGCTCAGATCTGCTTACCTCTGATTCCAGGGCTTTGGGATTAAAGCATGTGCTGAGATTTTTTTTTTTTTTATATGACTACTAAATGCCAGTGTTGGTTGTGATTTGAAAAAGTAGAATAACATATGTGGGAATACATTTGTGCGTACTGTATCTTTAAATAAAGGAGCTGGTTTGGGTCATGGCAGGCGCCATAAAAAAGGTGGGAGGAGAGTCAGTTCAGGTAAGAGAAGCAGGGTGGAGTCAGGCAGACCGCGCGGAAGCCGCCCAAGAGACGACATGTAAGGAGACACGGGTGAGCTACGGGCCGAGGCCACGTGGCCCTAGATTAATAGAAATGGGTTGATTTAAGATATGAGAGCTAGCTAACAATGTGCCTGAGCCATAGGCCAAACAGCCTGAAATAAATAAAGCGTCTGAGTTGTTTCTAGAGACCCGGGCGGCGGGCACAGATAAGCGGCGCCAGGCAAGTCTGTAGATCCGAGACCTCTGGGGCATGAGACCAGCGAACTAAATACAACAAACATATGTGGGTTCAAAATTTCAGGCCAAACTTGAAGAATAATAATCTTGTTTTATTCATACTTTGGGATTTTTGTTTGCTTTTTATCCATTTTGGCCCATGTCTATACAAATTGATTCTAAACTATCACTAACACTAAGCTTTCCCTTTAAAAGGTTTATTTGATTTTCTGGCTATGAGTGTTTTGCATATTTTAGATTCTCCTTTACTTTATATAATTTTTGTGTTGTGACTGAACCCAGGCAAGGCTCATGCAGTTGCTCTACAGCTGAGGAGGTCCCTTCCTTAGAAATACTTATTTGATGTTTAAAAATATTTTTCTTTGGTATGATTTTAGTAAGTAGATTAAGCCCTTTGCTTAATAAAATTATTGTATTAGTTTTTACTCCATCTGTAGGTTTTCTTACAGTAGAATAATTGTGCTAGATGACTTCCTTCCTTAGTTTTTAAGGGGTGATTTTTGTTTCATGTATCCTATGTCTATGTTAAGTCAAGCTTTTCTTGTTTATAGTAATGAGAAAAAATATATTATACCATAAGACATATAACAGAATATTAGAGTATTCCCTACCATTCCTTCAGAGATATTTGTCCAAAAATATTTCTGTATTATCAGTGGGGTAGAAGAATTGAGGAGGAATAAGGTTTCTCAAGACTCAGTTTTTCTAGCTATTTCCATATTTTAAATTTATAGAGGTACTCTTCCAAAAGCAAAGTTTTGAAGGGGAAGATAAAGTGACAATTGTCTGTTTCACAGAAAGCACAGCCCATGACAGATTATCATTTTTTTAAGGGCTTAGTTTCCTTTATGTAAGATAAAGATAATGATGGCATCAATATAATTGGGTTGTTGAAAGGATAAATGGAACAATGTATGAAATATGCCTATTAAAGGACAGCATAGTGTAAGCACACAATAAATGGTTGCTATTATCATGTTCATTAGTTGTAAAAGTAACTGCTATCAACATGATTCAGTCAATACTCCAGGATGTATGTTTATTATCAAGCATTAGCATAAAAAAGAAGATCAGTGGACTAAGTGACAGGTTAAATAAATATAATGGTCCCTTGTGCTTGGAACTCAAATCTGCACATTGACTTCACAGCTGTAACACTATTCATTAAATCTTGTCCTAAAAGATGTAAATAGCTTTTTGAGATACTGCCACTGCTGAATTCTTTTGCTCCATACTGCTCTTATGAGGAGGATTTGGGCATCTTTGGAAGTCTCCAAGGCTACTTTTCATGCTTCCCTTTAATATCAGCAAGGGCACAATTAAGTTATTGTTCATTCCTTGAAAATTAGATGACTTGGGATTATTTTCCCTCCAAGTATCACATGCAGCCATAAAAATAAGTATTTTTCATCTGGTGTATGTGAGATACAAAGAGACATATTAAAAATTCAACTCATATGTTTTTTCCCAAGGAGGTACCCTAACATTATTCTGACATCCTGATGCTGAGGATTCTTACGAGCTAATTTTCTCTGCTATTTAACATCTTGAGAAGTATAGAGCTTTTGCACCTTTGTGATCCCTGGATGTTTTAGAATGTTTCAAATTCTCCAAGCACTTGCAAATGTATATTTATATACAAGGAATATTATACATAAAACAGGCAAAATAAATAAATTCACACTGATTGACCCTACACAATTCATTAATTTCAATGCAATGTCTTTTAAACGAAGTGATAGGATACAAAGCTAACATTATCTAATTGCCTATGCTGGATACATACATATTTTATACTTGTATGTTTTGTTCCATGGTTACAGTGACCCTTTAATGCAAGCATCATTTTTTTTATTATTCTATAAATAACTTGAGCTTAAAAAAAATGAGAAGGGAGGCAGACAGTGTGAAAGGAAGTCAGCACAGGGATTCAACCCACAAACCTTAGACTTATATATTTTATACATACATACATATATATGTACATACATATATATGTACAAACACACATATTTATATATATAAATATGTATATAAACTCTGACTTTTCAGTGTACTAGTTTTTTCTGTTATGCATGATATTTATAGCCCTTTTCTAACATTGTCTCATTTATTAGGAGTTTGGTTTAGTAAGAAACAATTTTAAGATACCTCAGTAGAATCTTTTACCTCAAGTATTTGCACACACATAAATTTACGGATCCAGGAAAGATCACAAGGTTGTGCACATGACTGTCTATATTACAACACTGGGCTATGTCCTCAGCCCTGATTTTCACATTTGTTGTACACACTTGCTGGTGAAAGTTTATTTTTTACATGAAACACTTCACTTGAAGAGCCAAGAGGTCAATAACCAAGGCTTTTTATTGTGGCGTCATTCCTATTACTTACTGTAAATTCCTTCTATGAGGACGGCTTAGGAAAGAGTTTATTTTGCTCAAGACTTGATTGTTTATTTTCCCACCAGTTCTCAAGGGTTTGTTGCTGTATATGATATTTGAATAGAGGATAATTTAATATTTCAAGTATAGGAAACCAAAATGTCAGTTTTTTCAGGTGGCTTTGTGTAGTAGTAGGGTTTCTCGGTCCCAGGCAGCCAGAGGTCCGAGACCCACAGAGCTGTCTCCCAAGACCGCATAGCCGCCCGCCACCTGCTCAGGCCCCCAGAAATGACTCAGATACTTATATTAACTTCATGCTGTTTGGCCTATGGCTCAGGCACATTGCTAGCTAGCTCTTATATCTTAAATCAACCCATTTCTATTAATCTGTCTGCCACATGGCCCGTGGCTCACCTGTGTTCTTTACATGTTGCTCCTTGGGCGGCTTCAGCTCAATCTGCCTGACTCCGCCCTTCCTTTCCTACCTATTCTCTGATTTCTCCTCCTACTTCTTCTATGGTGCCTGTCATGGCCCAAAACAGCTCCTATATTTAAAGATTGAGATTAATAACGTACAAAAAGGCATTCCCACATCAGCTTTAATCTATATTTCTTAACCATTTATTTTTGTTTCTGAGTGATAGGATTTGGATAACTCTGCCTTTTATGTTAGTTTTAGTTAAACAAATGATTTAATAATTAGTTTAAATTTTTCTTTTACCTTTATTAATGGATAATTTCTTCCTACCTAGGTAACCACCAACAAGAATTTTGAAACTGACATTTGTGGTGAACTGAAGGCTGTTACTTCCAACATAACTTTTCAAGGAATCAATTTAGAAAACTTTATAGAAACAACATTTCTGATAACTGATATACTTAAACCAGAATTAGCATGAGTGATAATGTCCACTGCACATTAATAAAGAGAAAATTTATACATAAGATATGATATTTAAAGATATACATGTACCAAACCTTAGCACTTCTGGGTTCAGGAAACAAACAATAATAGATATAGAAGGACAGACAGAATGACAAACATATATTTCAGTTTAATATTTTTATGGAATCTTCAATGTGGAAACAAATGGGTCTCTGATCCTTGTGCCTTCTCTGAGCTCTTTTCTTTCTGTTGATTTGTCTTTTGCAATTTTGATGTGATGGTTTTTGTTTTATTTTATTATGTTTAATTTTGTTACATTATAAAATGAATGAATGAATGGATAAATAAAAACCTAGCAACTAGAGTAAAGATTAACAACTGAACTGTCCATTATGCCTGCTAAGAAAGGTAAAAATTAACTTTCTCAATAGACTGATACTGCCTGTATCAATAACTTCAGTACAGACCTCATGTTCAAAGGTAGTTGACAAATGTGCAGAGAACCCCATAGATGTGTGTGAGTTGTGTTCATTACAGTTTTTTCTTATGAATGTGGTTTTATCTATCTATCTATCTATCTATCTATCTATCTATCTATCTATCTACCTTTTATTGTTTGAGAGGTTTTGTTGTAGTATTGGGTCTTATTTGTTTTTGAGAGAGAACTAAAACTTCAGTGGATTGAGAACCTGGAAGGACTTGGGGGAGAAAAAGAATATAAACAAAATTTATTTAAATTTAAAAATAGTTTGAAATATTAAAAAGTAATATTTAAATTAATTTTCCATTGGAAGTAAACATGCCTTCCATGGAAATACTTTCTTTCATCTTTTAATAGTATTGAGCAGATTAATAAGTACTTATTTGATTTAAAAGAGTAAATTTTTGTTTTTATTGTTCTATTGCATCCTCTCTGAGCACCATGGACTTAAGCTGCTATCAATAATAGAAATAGAAGAAAGGGTACAACTTCATGGAACCTGAAAAACTCACTGATGAATAAAAATTGGGTAATTAGGAGGAAGAGAGTTCCAAGCACAGGCAGAAGAGTCAGAGCTACACTCACTTTCACCATTTTGTGCCTCACAAAAGACAGAGCTAACAGCCATTACAAGGACCTAGTACAGATCTATGCAATGCCCCCGTGCTTGTGGCGTCAGTGTCTGTGAGCCCCTAGGTGCCCTGCTTAGTTGGTTCAGTTGGCCATGTTCTCCTGATGTCCTCCATTCCTTCTGACTCTTAAATTCTTTTCTCACACTTATTCACAGAGCTCTCCAAGTCCTGAGGGGAGAGACATGATGGAGACATAAGATTTAGAGTCTCTCTCTCATAATGTCTGACTGCAGGCCTTGTCTAGCTCCAGTCTGAGGGCTTTTGTTTTGTTTTATTGTATCTTGTTTTGATATGCTGTTGTTGCCCCTGAAAGCCTGCTCTTTTCTAAAGGAAACATGGGTCTCATGGAAAGTGAAGATGACAAGAAGCTGGAAGGAGCAGAGGGAGGAAAAGCTGTAGTATGGGTGCACTGTATAAGAAAAGGGTCTATTTTTAGTATAAAAAATTGGGTAAAGAGATAAATCAAAAATAACATGAAACTCTGTTTAGAAGTCTATGAAAATAAACACACAATATAACCAAATGTCAGGGTCACAATGAATGAAGGCATTTCTAGGAGGTAAGTTCAATAGTACTAAGTATTACATCAAGAAACTGGAGACACCTCATATTATCAATTTAATGATGCATTTTAAAGCTCTAGACACATAAGAAGAAATTATACTCATAAAAAATAAATGGGAAAAGTAAATATAGGTTAAAATATATAAATAGAAACAAACAAAACAAAAGCAAAGAAAACAACAAATTAAGAAAAGAAGTTGGTTCTATAAGAAAAGCTGTAAGAATAACAAATTCTTAGCCAAATTACTCAAAATATACTTATAGGAAATTTTAATTAATAAAATTAGAGATTCAATTGGAGACATTAGGGCAGACTCCAAGAAAATTCAGAGAATTGGGAATGTATATTAAGAATCTGTACTATATTTTAAGAATATTTAAAAATTAGAACATTAAATGTACATACTTAAAAAATTCACCAAACTGTAAAAACTAAAAAGAATAAATTTTTTGATAAATAAGATCCCGCAGAGTTAAATGAAAATTAAATAAGCAATTTAAACTGGCTGATAACTGTTACTAAAATAAAGGCAATAATTTAAAAGATTCTAATGAAAACAGCCCAAGATCATGTAGATTCAGTGCAGAATTCAAAGAAGAATTAGTGCCAACACTGCTTAAGTTATTTTGCAATATTGAAACATAAGGGAGATGTTCTAATTATTTTTATAAAGTCACCAATGCCCTGTTACCTATATCAAACACAAAAGAACCAACTGGAAAAGAAAATTGTAAATCAACACTCCTTAACAACATAGATGCAAAAATTCTCAATAAAATACCTGCAAAAGGATCATTCACCATGATCAAATTGGCTTCATCTCACAGATGCAAGGATGGTTTGAAATATGTAAATCAATAAATGAAATCAACCATATAAACAGGCCAAATTACAAAAACCATGTGATTATCATTACCTTCTTATATGCAGAAATGTCCTTTGACAAAATCCAGCACCCCATTATGATAGAAAGTCCTATTAGGGAAACAAGGGACATACCTCAACATAACATTTACAGCAAGCCCACAGTAAACATCAACCTAAATGGAGAGAAACACAAAGCATTTCCTCTAAAATAAGGAACATGATATGGATGTTCCTCCTTTCCAGATTCATTTAATATGGCACTCGAAGTCTTAGCTAGAGCAATAAGACAGTTGAAGAAGATCCAAGGGATACAAATAGGAAATGAAATCAAAGTATCTATATTTGATATAATTTTATACATAGTTATTTTTACATACTAAAAACTCCATCAGGAAACCTCTACAGCTGATAAACACTTGGAACAAAGTAACAGGATACAAAATCAACTCATGAAAATCAGATACCTTCCTAAATACAAATGACAGGCAGACTTCAAAAGAAATCAGGGAAACAGTACCATCTTCAATATCTTCAAAAAATAAAATATTTTGGGATAACTCAACGTTAACAAAAAAATCTTGCATAACAGAAATTTAAGGCACTGAAAGACAAAATTGAAGAAGACACCACAATATGGAAACATCTCCTTTGCTCAAGTATTAGTAGTATTAATTTAGTAAAAATTGCCATCCTACCAAAAATGAAATGCACACAGACAAAACTAAAGACAGGATAGGTAAAACAATTATAAACAATGACCAAAAGAACTTCTAGATTACTTGGAGTTTCACCATCCTATATTTCATGTTGTACAAATTTATAGTAATAAATTCAACAAGGTAGCAGCATATAACAGATAAGTTGATAGGTGGAATATAATTGAAGATCCAGACAAATTATACACACCTAATCTTTAACAATGTCAGAAAACCAGCATTTCCAACAAATGGTGCTTGTTAAACTAGATGGCTGCATATAGAAAAAGAAAAATAAATACCTTTATACCACCCTACACAAAACTCAACTTCAAGTGGACCAAAGTATGTACAGAGGAGTACATACTCTGAATTTGATAGAAAAAAAATGTGGGAAATGTTCTTCAGCTTATTGGCACAGGAAATGACTTTCTTGGATAGTATATCAAAGGCATATGTACTAAGAACAATTGATAAATCAGACATCTTAAAAATAAAAAAGCTTCTGTGTGGCAAAAGACATTATCATTCAAGCAAAGGAACAGCCTACAGAACAGCAAGAGAATTTTTAATCCAATTACACATCTAATAGAGGGTTAATATCTAAAATATATAAAGAAATAAAGAAGGTAGACATTAAGAAAACAACCCAATTAAAGATGGACTACAGAGATAAGCATAGAATTTTCAAAAATATAAATGGCCTAGGAGCACTTAAATGTTGTAGTAGGGTTCCTTGGTCCCGGGTGGCCAGAGGCCCAGACACACAGACCTGCCGCGCCAGACTCTTTAGCAGCCTGCCACTGGTGCTCAGGCCCCCAGAAATGACTCAGATGCTTATATTAACTTCATGCTGTTTGGCCTATGGCTCAGGCACATTGCTAGCTAGCTCTTACATCTTAAATCAACCTATTTCTATTAATCTGTCTGCCACGTGGCCCGTGGCTCACCTGTGTTCCTTACATGTTGCTCCTTGGGTCCTTGGGTGATGGGGTCGATCTGCCTGACTCCATCCTGCTTCTCCTACCTATGCTCTGATTTCTCCTCCTACTTCTTCTATGGTGCCTGTCATGGCCCAAAACAGCTCCTTTATTTAAAGATTGATATTTACAGCATACAGAAAGGCATTCCCACATCACTTAAAGAAATGATAAACCTCCGTAGTTATGAAATGAAGATTAAAGATTTGAGATTTCATCTTATTCCAATTGGAATGGCCAAGATCAATGAAACATGACAGTACATACTGGCACAGATGTTGGGAGTGGTGAACACTTATTTATTGCTGGTGGGAGTGCAAACTGTTATAGCCATTATGGAAATTTGTATGGAGGTTCTTCAGAAAAGTAGAAATAAATCTATCTGTAGATCTAGCTAGGTCACTGCTGTATATATACCAAAAGGATTATACCTCCTGTTATATGATACTTGCCCATCCATATTTGTTATACCTCTATTCATAATAGCCAGAATTTGGAAATGACGATGTGATACAGTGTTATAATATGAGGTTTCGGCCCCCTTACAGAGTCCAAACCCACAGACCTGCTGTCCCAGAGTGCCTAGACATTCTCCGCTGCTTAGGCCCCCCAAAATGACTCAGCCATCTATATTATTTTTAGGCTGTTTGGCCTATGGCTTAGGCACATTGCTAGCTTGCTCTCACATCTTACCCCATTTCCATTAGTTTGTCTTGCCATGTGGCCTGTGGCTCACCTGTGTTCCTTCCATGTTTCTTCTTTGGTCATCTTGCTCAATCTGTCTCAGACTCCACCCTCTTTCTCATACCTATGCTCTGATTTCTCTGCCTACCTCTATGATGTCTGCCATGGCCAAAACAGTCCATTATTCACAATGTATAGAAAGACATTTCCACATCAATACAGTTATGAAATTGACATAGTCTATGAAGAAAATGACATTTTCAGGTAAATGGATGAAACCAAGGAAAACAATCATTCCAGGTGTGGTAACTCAGACCCTAAAGACAAATAGCATGTATTTCCCCTGTATATAATTATTACTCTTTAACCTTTCAATATGTTTTCTATAATACAACAACCATAGAGGATTAGGTACACAGTAAGTGGCCAGAGTGGAGGAGAAGATATTTAAGAAGGGATCATAGAATGCAGAAGTTATGGAGAGATAAAGAAAAAACAGAATAGGAAGGTGTGACAGAAGGATAGAGGAGGAAATAAAGGGAGGAAGAACTAACAATAAAGGACATTTGAAAAACCACATAGAAGCATACCACTATATAATCTTTCTAATACACATCATCATCTAATAAGGTAGACAATTCTAAAGCTAGACATCATACGCTACCAAGTAAAACCTCTAGTCCTAAGAATGTGTTATATCTTATTGAGTCATTGGCCAAGGGAGTCCCATGGAACTCCACCCACCGCCAGCATCAGCTGCTATTACCAAGGCTACTGATTATTTTCTGCAACCCAACAGTAAGCCCTTATTTTGGAGACAACACTTACTTTGTCCTTGAGCATGGGGAATTTAAGTTTGTGCCTAACGAGAAGATATACCCTTATTGACCAGTAGTCATGGTACTGAAAGGCACTTTTATCGCATAAATTTGATTTGGTATTATAATAAGACATGGAGCCAGATAATGGGAGAAAGCTGAAATATGAGAGAGTCAGGAAACAAACAACAGCCAATTCTCACCCTGCCAACTCCTCAGGCTGAACTGGGTAGGTACTATCTCCAGGACTCTCCGGAGTCTTCAGACTGACTGTGCACACAGGCAAAGGGAAGTACTTCTGCCTTTTCCTCTCTTCTCTTTCTTTCCATGCCTAGCTAGTTAAATTTCTGGACCAACTTCCTAGTGCTAGGACTAAACTGACTCTGTGCTTCCTGACTCTGTTTGGCCTTGAACTCATAGACTTTCAGAGGACGTTGGCCTCTTGAGGGATGGGGTTAAAAACAAGGATCACTACTCTCTGACCTTCATATCACCTGGGAGATGTCACCCAGCCACAAACTCCATGACCTAAAAAAATGTCCTTTCTTCAAGATATGCTAGTGAAATAGTGACATAAGTTAAATGACTAAGAAACCACTTTTTGGAGACATTTAAGGTACAACTCTGTGAAACAGAGCTCGTACCTGACATTGCTAAAATAGCCAAAAATCTGAAACTCGATAGGACCTGGGCCTACAGGAAAATCTAATACTATTATTCTGTTAAAGAAACATAGCAAGAAAATTACATTTAATGACATTCTGTTACACTCCTTGCTCATCACCAGAGAAGCTTCCTCTTGCAGTAGATGAGAACAAATACAGAGATCAAAATGGAGCAATGTGAAGTGAAGAGAATGACTTTGAAATTGTTAAACAATTTTACCAAAGTAGCAGCGAAGAAGCAGAACCAGGTGCCACCTTGGAAAACAGGCCTGAGATAACTGGTGACCGAGGGCTGAACTCAAGCCCCAAGAAAACAGTGAAACAATAGGAATAAAGGACATATATCCTGGAATCAGCAAACATAGGATACAGGCATAAAGTAAAAAAAAAAAAAAAAAAAAAGACCAGATGTTCCTTTAAGTTATCTCATATCCTATCAGACCATTATAGTTCCCCTACAGATATCCTGGTAAGGTACACTGACTTCTTTAACACCTACCTCATCTTTAGTTTTCCTGTCTAATCACACACGTTGTC
The DNA here is from genome assembly GCA_033318265.1 of Phyllotis vaccarum. Lineage (NCBI taxonomy): Eukaryota > Metazoa > Chordata > Mammalia > Rodentia > Cricetidae > Phyllotis > Phyllotis vaccarum. Next base: position 129,881,678 of record JARWLC010000005.1, on the reverse strand, counting down.
AAGACACATAATCCACTGCTTGAAACTTTATATAAACCCCTTGTAAACAAACAAACAAACAAACAAAAACAAAACAAAACAAAACTCAAAGCCTTCCTTCCTCATTCTAGTAGAAAGAGTATTGGAGGAGGTCTCTGTCTTAGCTTGAATAAAGAAACCTTTGTTCTTACATCAGAAAGTTGGCTCCATGGTGATCTGGTTGGGGGTCTTGAGACTTGGGTATAGCAGCAGGATTCAGCATGAGCTTAAAAATAATTGGTGACCTTTGTTTGTACTAAGAAAATATTCTAGGAAAGAAATTAATATACCATCCTAATCACAATAGCTTAATAAGTCATAAAACATCAGAATAAATCAAACCAAGAAAGCAAAAGTCATTTACAATGAAACCTTTGAAACACCCAATAAAGAAATTGAAAAGAAACACAAGATAATGGAACAATCTCTCATGGTCATGAATTAACATGATTCATATTATGAAAAAGTTTCTTCCTAAAGGTGACCTATATATACAAAGTAGTTTCTATTGACATTCAAGTGACAATCGTTATTGGGGAAATAATACTAAAATACATATGAAAGTAACAAATATTCTAAAGAGACAAAAAACACATAAGCAGAAAGATAGAAGGAACCAAATGCTATATCTCAAATCACTCTACAGAGCCACATTTAAAAAAAGTACATAGGTAAGTTAATATGATATTGGCATAATAACAGACATAGTAAAGCATAGTATATACAGAAATAAAGCCACAAAGCTACAGCCTCTTTATTTTTTACAAAGAGATAAAAAACATTCATTGAACAAAACATACCCTCATCAAAAAATTGAACAGGATCAGGTAGACAGTAGAAGAACAAAATTACATCCCTATTTATCACCCTGTGAAAAAATTCATTAGGAGTGTAATTGAGATATTAATATATGGCCTGAAATGCTGACATTACTGGGAAAACATGAAAATGACTTTAACATATAGATTTAGGCCAGGGATTTCTGAAAGAATTCAAGTATCACAGGCATGCACATATCAAGAAAAGACAAGTGGAACTCTGTCAGATTTTATTGTTTCCATCTTCAACTTAAGGAGACAGTCAGAACTCCTGCCAAGGAAGAAGGTAATGACTTCAGATGTTCTAAGTCCTTCAGATCCAATCCCCTAGTTGCATCCCCAAAGATGTAGAGCATCTCCGTTTCCTCCGTGATTCCATCTCCAATCGATCACAAAGATACTCTTCTTCAACTTTTGTGGGATATATAGACCCTAGAGGCTTCTAAGGTCCTGGAGACCAGTCTTTCCTCAGCCAGTTCAGACTGATTATAACTGGTATCAGACAAGAAAAAAAAAATCTAGTCCCTATTAACTCACCTCATTCCTGAACCCCTGATTTTACTGTAAGCCCCAAAGCCAGATGAATGGACTCTATGAAAAATTAAATATAAAATTAATAAGAAAATGGAAAGGAGAAGAATCTCAGCTCAAAGACTCAAAAATATTTTCAATAAAGTAACAGAATAAAAATTTCCTAACCTGAAGAAAGAAATGCCAATAAAGCAAAATTAAAACATACAGAACACCAAATCGACTGGAACAGAAAGGAAAGTTTCTTTGACACATAATCAAAACACTAAATATAAGGAACAAAGAAAGAATATTAAATCTACAAGAGAAAAAAAGACCAAGAAACATATAAAAGTAGAGCTCTCCAAACCGCACCTGATTTCTTAGTAGATACTCTAGAAGCCGGAGGGGTTGGGACAGAAATGCTACAGACTCAGGCTACAAGATGTCAGCCCAGAATACTATTCTCAGCAAAGCTTTCAATTACCAAAGTTGGAGAAAACATTGCAATTCTTAATCTCTATGCCCCAAACGTAAGGGTACTTAAGTTTGTAAAATAAATACTACTACAACTTAAATAACATATAGGCCCTTGTACACTGATAATGGGAGACTTCAGTAACCCACTCTCACCAGGAAATCATCTAGACAAAACTGAAACAGAGAAATGCTGGAGCCTATAAAGGCCAAAAGGATCTAACATATTTACAGAACATTTACCCAAACACAAAATAATATACCTTCTTCTCAACGCCTCAAAAATTGACCATATATTTAGACCTAAACCAAGTCTCAACAGATGCAAGAAAATTAAAATAACCTTTAGCATCCTATCAGACTGCCACAGGTTAGGGGTAGATATCTACAGTAGAAACAACAGAAAACTCAAAATTATCATGGAAACTGAACAACTCTTTACTTAATGAAAGAATGAATCAAGAAAGAAATTATAGAGATAATAGAGAATAATATCCAAATTAACAAAAGTAGAAACAAAAATGGGACATAACAACATATACTAAGGAAATCTAGAAAATCATAAGACACACTTTAAAAGCTGTATTCCATAAAATTAGAAAATCTAAGAGGAGTGGACAATTTTCTCAATAGATACCACAATATAATAGAGACGGTTTACAGCAAGCCCATAGGCAACATCAACTTAAATGGACAGAAACTTGAAAGGAGACAACTAAAATTAGGAATAAGACAAATTTGTTCACTCTCTCCATAAGTATTAGAACAATTTCTTGAAGAAAGTATGTGTTTTCCTGTGTCATCAATTTAGAAACATAAAAAATGATAATATGTTTTTCAATAACCCGTTTTTGTCAGATCTGTGTGGATTTCCCCTGTCCCTGTCCAATTGATTTAAGATATCATAATTTGAAAGCTTCATTTGCTGTTTGGTTTCAGAAGTCTTTTCTGGTCACAGAAAACCACAGCTGTAGCTTGTGGCTGTGGTTTTGAAAGTCTTCTCACCTTGTCATGCATAGTACATTGTCTTTGTGGAGGGTACAGTAGCCAGTAGCAGTTATCAACTTCAACTCCCTGAATGTTTGGAGACATTTGAGGTGCTGTCCCCATAATTTGATTTCTTAGGAGCCTGATGATATGAATAACCTCCAAGGTTGCTCACTCTCTTACATTCTTCCACACAAGTAGCATTACTTTTCTTAATAAACCTGTAATGATTTTAGTGAGAGTTAGGCCACCAACTGAAAAGCTTAGGCTGTTGAGAACAGAGCATAGATCCTAATGTCAATGAAAGCAGCTTGCTGCTTCCCAGAGAACAGCTTGAATGGTTTCTTGGGAGATGCACTGCTGTGCTTCTTAAAAAGAAATTCAAATACACAGGTGGAATTCTTGATGGAGGAAATTGAACATAAGGTCATTCTAGAACAGCCCTGTATAGAACAAATAGAACACCAGCAAATATCATTAAGATTATGGATTCTCTTGCTGCGAAGTTAATTAGTAAACTTAATGCATTCATTCAATCTCATGGCTGGAAAACTTCAATTAGGAACAAAATTAGAATGATAAGGAATTTAGGTGATATTTGCAATGGTTCAAAAGATAAAATCAGATTTAACATCATGTCTGTCACTGTTTCCTTGTCCTAACAAAATAGTAATTCCTGGTTTTGGTTATTTTTACATAATAAAATAAAATTGCACTTTCAATTAAATGATAATGGATGAAGTTTTACCTGACTTTTCAAATAGTATCAGAGAAATTTAAAATATATTTAGAAAACACACTGTCCTATTAAAAGGAAGTAAAGACTTATTACATTGCTATACTAGATATTTTTGTAACTTCCTTTTTTAAAAAATCAAAAGAATCTATGAAAATACACAAAATAATTTCTCTTTTCACAAAGATTGTCTTTTTATATAAGATATATATATCTTGAACCATAAACTAACGGTTGATTCAATGAGAAATTGTGTATAAAATACTTCAGCATGTTCTTGAATTTGAAGGGCATTATAACAGACCTATATTTGATTTTAAGATGTAAGTGGGCATCCAGAATGTCCTCAAATCCCCTGTCAGTTTGTCCAAAAGTTCTAGACCCTTCACTCAAAACAATAGGTCTCTGAATGGAAATAAAGAAAAAAGGAAAAGAAAGCAGAACAACCATATAGAAAAAAATTGGATGGATTCCCCCCCCCCCCCAAACAACCAAACAAAAATAACTGGCTGAGCTGCAACAGTCACTTTGTACTCAAGGTCTCAGATTTCCCATCTTTGTAGAATTATTGTGACAGCCTTGGTTTACCTAACTCTGAATTTTTGTAGATGATGTAATATCTGTTAAGCCACCATGTTGGCTTTTTCTGTAATATCACATCTAGTATACTGCAAATTGGTAAACTTTAAAGTTTATGCACATGGCAGCTGGAATAATACTAAAACATCTATCTGTCTCACAGAACGCTCTTCATTACTCACAGCCATATAGCCTGATGAAACCATGGTAATGTGCCTAGGCATGCAGACTAGCGTAGTTCTTGCTTAGCCAATTTGGAGTTTGCCACTGTGCCTGGTGGATGTTGACACTTGATCATTGAGATGCTGGAGGCCAAGGAGAGAGAGACAACAAAGCTAGGGAATCTACAACAGCCAATTGGGAATTGGGAGGGTATGTATAGGTTTACCCTATATGTACAATAAACAAGTCTGTGGGTCTACCTTTTGTTTTAAATGGCAGTCTGTGTCTGCTCCTCACCTGATTCCTGGAGTCTGCACCATAGACTCTGTGTCTTCTCACCCCTTCCTACAAGGGGTGCCCAGTTAGAAGGCCTACAACATCACAGAACTGGCAATTTTAGTTAGCAATCAGCAATGGGATAGGAGGCTTTTCTAGAATTTTGAACACACAGGGGTGTGAAACACATTCATTCCAACAAGCAAAGTCTCTCTGCAAAAGAAAAGTAGGTATTTTGACATTTTAGCATTTAAGAAGCAGGTCAATGTGACTTTATATCGTACTGACCTGTTTTGTGTGTTAACTCAACACAGGCTGGAGTCACTGTAGAGGAAGGAACTTCAGTTGAGGAAAGGCCTCCATGATATCCAACTGTAAGGCATTTTCTCAATTAGTGACCAATGCGAGGGCTCAGGCCATAATGGGTGGTACCATCCCTGTGCTGTTGTTCCTGGATTCTATAAGAACACAGGCTGAACAATAAGGAAGCAAGTCAGAAAGCAACACCCTTCATGGCCTCTGTATAAGCTTCTGTCTGTAGGATCCTGTGTTACATTGTGTTTTTTCGGTCCAGGCAGCCAGAGGCCCAGACTCACAGACCCTGCAGCCCCAGACCTCTTAGCTGCCTCCTGATGTTTAGGCCTCCAGAAATGACTCAGACACTTATGTTAACTTTATGCTGTTTGGCCTATGGCTCAGGCACATTGCTAGCTAGCTCTTTTATCTTAACTTAACCCATTTCTATTAATCTGTCTGCCATGTGGCCCGTGGCTCACCTGTGTTCTTTACATGTTGCTCCTTTAGGCTTTTGGCTCAGTCTGTCTCTCCTTACATATTGATCTTTTGGGCTTCTGGCTCCTTCTGTCTCTGACTCCGCCTCTGCTCCTCCTACCTATTCTGATTCCTCCTACTACTTTTTCTATGGTGCCTGTCATGGGCCAAAACAGCTCCTTTATTTAAAGCTTGCTATTCACAGCATACAGAAAGGCATTCTCACATCAATCCTGCCCTGTTTAGCTTCCTGACCTGACTTCTTTTAGGGATAAAAAGCAATATAGAAGTGTAAGAGATGCAAAGGCATAGATTTGTCATTGCAGAGCTTTGTTTTAGTGGAAAGCCATTTGGTGCTTGAGGGCAGGGCCCAGGTCTAGGAGGAATCTGGGAAAAATCTCAGGAATGTGCCTGACAGTCAATAGATCCAAAATTTGATTTTGCTCTGAAAGTCCGTAGATTCAAAACTTGGGTTTGCATCACAAGTCTAGACAATAGTTTCCAAGAATTACTGTACCCTATATCACTTTACCCAATCCTGAAATGTGAAAATGTGTAACACCTTCCTTATGTATCTTTTTCTTTAAAAACCCTCTCACCCTTGAGCTTGGGGTGATTTCTATCCGCTGTGTCAGAACGTAAGATTTCAACCCAGGTTTGTTTGAACCTGCCAAAAAGAATAAACAGACCCTTGTGTCTTTTCACAGCTCCCTGGTGATCTTTGAGGGTCTCACAACATGGGTACACAACAATAGAAACTCTAGCAAAGACAAATATATAATGAATTACTTTGGCTTTGCTTTTTTGTTTGTTTGCATTTTGAATCAGTCTCATTGTGGAGCTAGGGCCTCAAACCTATTCTAGAACAACGTAGCCTCAAACATGTGATTCAACTGCTTCAGCCTTCTGGGAGCTCCGATTCTAAAGTATACAACTCCACAGCATGCTAACAGTTAATTAGCTACATTGTAGTTTCTGTTCTTTGCTTTTCCTTGTGAAAAATATTTCTAAAGGATTGAAAACTCACAAGAAAAATTACCATAGAAAACTTAACTTTAAAATGATGAATCCAAAGAAGATCTGAAGAAAGCAGAAGGTAGTAAATGCAGTCATGTAGTAAGAAGTTTCGGGCCTGACTGTCCTGTGGTCTAGACCAACTGACCTGTAGTCCCACAGAATCAGAATCACAGAGATGCTTATATAAATTACACCATGCTTACTGATTGACCTGGAGCCCAGGCATATAACTTGCTAACTCTTTACTATTAAACTAACCCATGATTCTTAGTCCTGCAGCTTGGTACTTTTAAACAAAGTAGTATTTCAGCTTCTTTCCTCTGTATCTGCTGGCATCTCATCATGGTGTCTCTGTGGTGTCTCTCTGGCTTCTCTGCTCTGCTCTTCCTGTTTTCAGTTTTCCTAGTCTGGTAGCCCCCACCCACACTTCCTGTCTGCCTTCAGCCAATCAGAATTTTTATTAAACCAGTAGGTGGCACAATTATTTGCAATGTAACATAATCCCACTACAGAGTCTGAAAGTGCTGTAGTCATATTTCCTGTTACTGTAACAAAATAACTGACAAAAAACAACTAAAAGAAGTGATTTGGTTCACAGCTTGACCAGATAGTCAGTCCCTTGTAGTTGGGAAAGCCTGAAAGGAGGCATCTGGTCACACTATCTCCATAGGGAAGCTGAGAGATAACTACTGATATTCTACTCACTTATTCCTTTTTAGTCATCCTAGGACCCCAGCTCATGAAATGGTCTGCTCACATCCTTGGTTTGTCTTCTATGTTCACTTAAACCATTTTGAAAGCATCCTTATAGGCATTCTTAAATGGTTGTTCTCTGTCAGTGAACCTTGCCAGTGGCATCTGAATTCTGGTTTTCTCTCAATTAAATTTACCTTTTCACAAACAAGAAGTTTGGATAGAAGATAATCTTATCTCAAGGATGCCTTTTTATTCCCTTCTGAAAGTGCATGTCTATATTTCTCTTAGCTATGGTTTTCAGAACTACCCTGTAATAATATAGTAAGCTCTGTTCTCTACATTCTGCGGCTTCTTTACTACTACTACTACTACTACTACTACTACTACTACTACTACTACTACTCTCTCTCTCTCTCTCTCTCTCTCTCTCTCTCTCTCTCACACACACACACACACACACACACACACACACAAACAAAAATATCCACAAACCATTTCTGAAGTGTATCATAACAGTGACCCAGCTCTTCTAGTGCCAGGTTTATGCACTGGTTACTTTACTTTGACAAAATACTCAGGAAAACATCTTAAGGAAGAAAGAGACTAGTTGAGCTCACAATTTGTGGGTACAGTCCATCATGGCAGGAAAGGCATGAGGACAAAAATTAAGAGGTGATGAATCATATTGTAACCATGATGAGGAAGTAGGTAGAGATGAATGCTGGTATCCACTCAGTTCTCTCACTTTTATTCAACCAGGAAATAATGCCACCTATATTTCAGTTATATCTTTTCTGCTTACTTTTAAACTAGTACTTTACAATTAAGATCACAAAACATGTGAGAAAGAATACAGCCAAAATAGAATAGGGAAATTGATAATTAATAATAGTTTGAATTATTCATTCATATATGTTTGTAATACCTTTTTATCTAAAATAGCTGTTTTCTTTCTTATCTACATTTTCACTGACATCTCAAAGAATTATCTCAGATCTAAACAGTTGCTCTTTGTGTAAATTCAAAAATTCATTTCAGTAGTCCTCAGGATCATTTCAGTCCTTTGGATTATGAGTAAACTCCTGGCATTTGGGTTTACTCTCATTAGGTATCTTCACAGCTTTGACTTCCATTTCTGCTGACCCTTGGCAAGCACTTTGCACATCAGAAATAGTACTTCCAACACCAGCAATTCACAACCATCCAAGTTTCTACCCATCTTTATCACCATATTGTGTGTCAACTAAAGTGTATGTTTTCTAGAAAATACTCATAATCCTTTCTTATTATGTCTTTGGCAATGTCAACTTAGCATCATATGTTAAGAAACACAGTGAAAATTTCATCACAAAAAATAAATTCCTGGAGTATCCTCAATCTAAGAACTCTAACTTCTCATGACTAACTTTCAGCAGGAGCTTCTGCAATAGAAAACTCTTGATGGTGGTCATAGAAGCAGTTCCTGAGGATAACCTGGTAATTGTGCACAGAGTCTGGTTCTATGGCTCATCAGCCAGTTTGAAGGATCATAGAATGTATCACAGAAAGCAGAGCCGTCAGTGACACCCTCCACTCTCCACCACCACCTGTGCTCTCTTCAATAGTATCTGGCAGAAGTAGCCACTGGATTCCACCCAATGACTGCACAGTCATTAATACTATGATGGTTAAAGTTAATCATGGAAAGTGGTCGCATATGAGAGCCATGTTTTTTGTTTATTCTCAGCCACATATGAGATAAGTAGCATGTTCATCTATCTTCTGTAACAAATTCCTCTTTATTTCCTCATTTACCTCCAGTGCTTGCTCATTTTATAAAATTTTCTATTTGAAGTTCCTACTTGCAAAGAGACATTATGACAGACCAGAACCTGGGCCACTGTCCTTTAGAAATAGTATTTTTGAAATATACTATTATATAAAAGTTGTCTGCTGTGTACAGACCAGAGAACTACGATACATACTACTTCTGGGACTCCCTTTAAAAGGCCCTTGAGTTATGTTTTTGTGTAAATATTGACAAAAGTGCTTTTTAGATCTAAGATTCCTTCTGGTACAAAGGTATTATTTGACTTAGAGTTAATATCATTACTGTGTTAAGGGAAATCTAGAAGTGTTCTAATAGTCCTGCTTTAAAACAAGCTATCTTGTATCTTCATCAATAAATATAGCTATTCATTGCTTTGTTCTATTATTATAGAGCTGGTAGAGGAAAGAAATTCTCTGTATGTTATTCTGTATTTTTAGTAGATAACACTGAAGGAAGAGCTGCCTTGTGAGCAGATCAGGGCAGCAGGGACTAAGTGCATTAAAAAGCTGTGCTCACCTCTCTCTGAGATACTAAAAAAGTAGAAATTCTTATCTCTTACAATTTTAATTTTATATTTGAAAAGACTTAAAAGAATCAGATAACAAGTTTTACTAAAGTATAAAAGAATTACAGGTCCTAAAACCAATGACTGCCAATCAAAACCTAGACATTATTAGGTGATATGCACGAGTAATTAAAGACTGATTTCTTAGCTGCAGAAGTGAAGTTGCTCTGGCATAGAGATGCATTATCAATTTCCAGTAGTTTATTGTATTTTTGAAGATCACAGGCAGCAATTAATAGAAAAGATTAGGCCAGTTGCTTACTGTATACACGTGACATGTTTAGATTTAAGATGTAAATCTGGAAAGTTGTAAACTGATGTTGGGAGTTAAAAATGAGTTTACAAAGTTTATGAAGAACAGCTTTGTCCTGAAAATGTCCATTTTAGGCTCTGGGAGATTACTGAACCCACATATTCTGGCTATCTATGTGTATGCAAATGAGCATTCTCTCTGAAGACACCTTCTCTTGAGACCATTAAGCACCTTTGTAATGCTTAGTTCTCTAATTAGCATGCTTTTTCTTTGACTACCAGCTCACAAATAACAACACAGAGGCTTTTCACTAATTATCAAAGCTTGTTCAGTAGCGTAGGCTAGTCCTACTAGCTCTTACAACAAAGTATCCTGATTTTATTAATCTATGTTCTTCCTCATGACTCAATTGTCTCTTTTCTGTACCATATGTCTAACCTTGTCAGGGTCTCCCTGGCATCTCTGTACTACTTATCCTGCTTACTCAGTGTCTGACAGGTGACTCTACCTTTTTTTCCCCCAGAGTCCTTTTTGTCCCTAGAAGTCCCTCCTATGCTCTGCCTGTCTAGCTATTGACCATTCAGCACTTTGTTAAACTCATCACAGTGACACATCTTCAGAGCATAAAGAAATATTCCACAACACTAATGCAGTTGAAGTATATTAGAATACAGAAAGGAACTCTTGAGTGTTATTGAAGAGAAAACACTATGGCTCCATATAATATAGTCCTAGACAACACTGCTGAATACAATTACTTTTGTTATATGTCAGGATTCTTATTGGCTCTTACTGCTTTTCAAAAACAGTTAACCAATACATTATTACTAGAAACCATAGAGATAATTTTTGGGCAAATTCAACTAGTGTATACTAAAATTATTAAGCAAAACAGTCTAGAAAAAAAGCATTACTTCAAAGTATCACAATAAAAGTATTTGCATTTCCAGTGTTAGTTTTACCATACCTCTACATAGCCATTAGTATCTGCTTCTCAGGAAAATAAACTTAATTCTGCTTCATTTCTGGCTTAGTAATAAGTTTCCAAAGAATAGAGTGTGGAAATAAATGTGTATGTTGTAGCCTCACTGTGTCAAATATTTTCCAGAGATGAGCAAGGACCAACATGAAATGTGAAGAGATGCTATAGACAGACTGATACCTAACTCGCCTAACCTTACCTAGCTTGTATTTTTCTTCAGCTTCCAAATACTGCCATGCATCACAGTGCTAATCAGTATAGCTTTGTCAACTTCTTACAAGCTAGAGTCATTTCAGAAGAGGGAACCTCGATTGATAAAATACCCACCTCCATTAAATAGGTCTGCAGACAAGTTCTGGGGAAGAATTTTCTTGATTCATTATTAATGTAGAAAAGTCCAGGCCATTATGGGCAGTGCCACCGCTGGACAGGTAGTCCCAGGTTACATAAGCAAGCTCAGAAAGTGGTTGGGATCAAGTCAGAAAGCAGCTTCTTTCCAAAGTTCCTGCTTCCAGGTTCCTGCTTGAGTTCCTGCCCTGGCTTCCCTCAGTGATGGACTGTGATCAAGACATATTAATCAAGTAAACTCCCCTTTTCCAATTTGCTTTTGGTCACTGTGTTTATCACATTAATAGAAAACAAGCCAGAGAAATTACTTCCTGAAAGGGCTACTGGAACCCATGAACTTCATGTCAGCATTAATGGCACAGTGCTCTCAAATTGCCTTACTCACCACATCTCTTACCCACTCAAGAGCTCTGTAGGGAGTTACCTTGTTCTTTTGATCATTATGCTCCTGCTGACTGGCATAGAAAAGGCATCAAATAAAGTCAGAATTACATTTTGAAATTATGCAAAAAATACACAATCAACACACACACCCATACACACACCCACCACCACAAAAGTATCCATAATAACTTAAAATGTGTATGGCAAAGCCTTGAATTTTACCAGAGGACCTTGAGTCATCATCATTAGGGCTCTCTCTGTGAGTGCATCTGTCTAGAAACAGCAATCCCTTAACCCAGAACCATCACATGAATTGTTCAAAAGGAAAACTTAATTACTTCCATATAGCATACACAGAAGTGCCTGGTATAATTTTTCATAATGAAACTTCTATTCTTTTTATCTGGAAAAGACAGAGATCCCCAAAATTTTATTTTTGGAAATGCTGAGTCTGGGTTTTAAATGAAAATGTTAATCAGCATAAAATTTGGACTTTTTTTCTAACTTTTAGTTCTGTTGATTGAATATATATATGAGCACATACATATATAATATTTACAAAGAATTTAAAGGATTGCATACTGACAAAAACTTTGTTATACATCTTTATTTCACAGATAAAACTCAGATGGTCTCAAAGGGTGAAAAAGAGGTAAATAAATTCACAATCCCCAACTGTAATACAAATTTTACTCTTTTCAAAGGGGACATATTTAATCAGTGTCATTGTGCTAGGAGAGGTCCAAGGATTGAGACAGAAAGGATCTTATTTGCAGAAGCAGAACAAAGGTTTCTTAAAGATTTCTAAGAAGATATGCAAGGAGATACCGTGGAACTCAGACTCCAGAGCCTGTTGCCATGCAACAGATGGATGACAGGGCAGCAATTCCAAACCCTCTGCATCCCAGTCTCTGTCAGTGAAAAGTAGTTGCAACCTTACAGAGTAAATTAAGATCCATAACACAGTGAATTCTTGCTGGGTTTTTAAAATTATACTTTCTTAGGGCTTCTATTGCTATAATAAAACACCATGACCAAAAAGAAAAAGGGTTTATTTAGCTTATGCTTCCACATCATAGCTTATCATCAGAGGAAGACAGGACAGAAACTCAAAATAGGGAGGGATCTAGAGACAGAAACTGACATAGATGTCATGAAGGAGTGCTGTTTACTGATTTGCTACACATGACTTGCTCATCCTGCTTTCTTATAGGACCACCAGCCCAACGATGGAACCATCCACAATGATCTGGATCATCTCCCATCAATCACCAATTAAGAAAATGCCATACAGCCTGATATTATGGAGATATTTTATTAACAGAAGTTCTCTCCTCTCTGGTGACTTTACCTTGTGTCAAGTTGACGGAAGCATAGCCAACACAATATTTTAGAAACAAATGTATCAAAAGTGGCATTCTCATGTAAGTATCTGTGATAATCTGTCCTTCATTCCTGTTGCTAGTGATGTTTCTCAATATTTCAGAGAAACCAGCTCTTTATGTTGATAAGTCCCTATTTGGAGATGGAGTTTTATATACAAAAAAAGGGTCAAATTTGTACCTGTAGTTCTGACTTTCTCTGAAGTCTGTTAGTTCTTGTATAAATTCCTCAAGATTAGTGAAAGCTCATTGGGTACATGTGCCATGTGCCATTTCTAGCTTTGCTGTGTGTGGTGATACGTTGTATATGATGTAAAGAAATAAAGTTTACTTGAAGATGAAAGGGCAGAGTCAGCCACAGAGGTAGCTATAAAAGTCAGAGAGGGGTGGCACACACCTTTAATCCAGCCCTCAGGATCCCATGCTTCTGCTCCCAGTACTTGAGAAACACACACACACCTTTAATCCCAGCACTTGGAACTTTTAACCAGGAAGTGATATCAGTATGCAGAGAAATTAATGTAAGGCAGGAGAAGACAGAGTTTACCCCTTTGTGTGAGAACTCAAATTTAGTCTGAGGATTCCTGAAGATGGGATCTTCCCCTTTCAGCCTGAGGAAGTGGCCAGGTGAGAAATGGCTGTGGCTTGTTCCTCTGTCTCTCTGATAATTAAGTTTTTCCCCAAATCTGGCTCCAAGTTTTAAATTATAAATTTAATTTATATATATTATATTATATATATAATTTATAATTATAAATTATAAATTCTTCCAAGAGCTGTGGTCCATCTGCCCTCTGCTGCTGTGGTATTAATTAGCCCTACATTCCTCTCTGGCTTTTTCATCTTCTTCTCTGAGCAGGGACACATTGTATATTGTTCCATATTGTCAATGAGCAATAGGCAGATGAATAAAAAAAACAAATGAATGACTGGAAGATAATACATTTTTATAAGATTGGAAATGACAACTACAAATGATACAGAAAAATGCCCCCCCCCCCACTCAGGAAAAATAAGGAGAAACTGTAGGAGGATTATGTTACATTGTAAATAATTGTTCAGCCTACTAGTTTGATTAAAAATCTGATTGGCTGAAGGCAAACAGGAAGTGTGGGTGGAGCTACCAGACTGGGAAAACTCGGGGAACAGGAAGAATGGAGCAGAAATGCCACAGAGAAGCCATGCAGACACCATGATGAGATGCCAATAGTTTCAGAGGAAAGAAGTTGATATGCTGCTTTGGAGAAAAGATACTGAGCCACATGGCCGAACAAGATAAGAGTCATGGGTTAGTTTAAAATCAAGAGCTAGCAAGTTATATGTCTGGGCCCCAGGACAATCAGCATACAGTTAATATAAGTGTCAGTGTGATTCAGTGGGGCTATGGGTCTATGGATCTGAAAGTCTGGGCCACCAGGCTAGGCAGAAAATCCTGGCTATGAGACTAGACTGGAAAATCTGTTGCAGGAGGCTAGGCTGGAATTTCTGGGCCAGAAACCTAATACAACAAGAAACTTTTTAAAAGACAATATGATTCTAGCTCTGGCTGATGCTTAAATAGGAGCCAGGCTTGATCAGGAGATTTTGCTTATATATACTTTAGTCCTATGCATTTGGCATATGATATCATCCTTAGGGATCCTTGCCTCAGATTATACTCAGAACAATTTAAATAGACAGGAAACTGTAAGTCTGCCTACCCAGGTATATGGTAGATTCATTCTGAAGAGGTATTATAAGAATTATTTCTTAACCACATTGTTTGTCTGATTTATCTTGTAGTTGTTAACCAGAGTCATATTGCCCACCTAACAGAACTGTGCTTTTTCTGATAAGAGTCTGGGGACTTAATGTCAGATCAAGATTTAATGATGCTACTAACCTTGCACTGACACCTTGAGCTGCCCCTTAGAAGCAAGTTTAAGATGTTGGGATGGAGCCAATGGTCTGTTGTTAAGGCATGGATGTTTCCCTTTGTTATGGTGACTGCGCCTACCTGGAGGTCAAATTCTGTGAACAAAAAAACTAACAAAAACCTTCTGTGGGTGCTGCCCCAGTTATATTTTCTCTCAGAACTTCAGGAAGAGGTGCTTTTGTTGGCAGGTAATCTCTTTTGGAATCTTTGCACAGGAATCAAACTTAGAGCAGTTCCTTTTTGATACATGTTTATTGGCACAGCAATGGCATGGCACAATGTGATGGCATGGCCACACAAAGGCATAGGTTTTATGTACCCTAATAGGGCCAGTCCCTGGACAAAGCAAACATATACAACTTTCTCTAGAAACAGACGAAACTTTTTGACAAGATTAACAAAACTTTTAAACCAGAAACAGAACCAGATGGGCAGGTACACTGTCCATCAACAAAGACAAAGTAGCTCAGTGTACAACCCAGTCATTTTTATCCTCAGCACAGACCATTGCTTATACTCTGGGCCAGAGAGAAAGGGAGCAAGGAAGGGGTCTGGGGGGGAGGGGAGGCAGGGCAGCCCTCATTTCTCATCCTTTCCAGTAGCACTTGCCTCCTTGCAATGAAACACAGAAAACAGATAATTATGACATACACAGTTCTGGAAGAAGAAACCTGAGAATCCCTTTCAATCAAAAGGACCCTTCCTCTGGCCATCTGTCCCTAAAGGCTGGCCATGTATAGTTTTTATCTGGAATCACAAAACACATACACAATCCAAGAATTAAACATGCATATTGTGGCCTCATTGGTCATGCATTCACACATTCATATCAGGAACACTTTTAAGGGAGTAAGACAACTATTAGCTTGGCTTATGATTTAAAAATTGCTCTAGCCACCACAACAAGAGAACCAATGAGATACAAACAGAAATGTAACAAATCACAGTTATTAACAAGGCAATCAGGCAAGATGGAAGAACAAGGGTCCATAGCAGAGTACCGTGATTCAGAGGCCTTGTCCATTGGAGGTCCAGAGAAGGAGCTTCAATAAGCCTAAAACGATATAGATGGGACAGAGTTGGCCCAGTAGGGTGTCCTTGTCTCCAGAGTTCAGAGGGCACCCTGCTGCTTTGTTAGTAGAATGATGATAAGTGGTTGGGAGTCTGAATTTGTTTTATTTTCTCACGGCCTTTTGGTGAGCCCTCTAAAATCCCCTTCTAGGTTTACTTTCCACCCTAACCCACCCTAAGTGTTGTATCCTGGTCGCAAGTAGCCCAAAGAGACCACCAGAGACATGAACTCTTTGAAATGCAAGAGCAAGGCTTGTGGAAAAGTAGTACAAACTGCAGCAAGGACCTCCTCAAGTGCACCATAGCAGACTCTAGAGGAGGTAACCGCCCCTCTGCAAGCTCAGTTTTTAAAGGCAAAAACTACAAAGTTACATCAATTAGAGGTCTCAGTATGGGTGCAATTCTGATTGGTTCATTGTTAGAGACTTTCCAGAATTCCTCTGCTACCTTAGTTTTCAGTTCGTCTGGTTGTTTGACAAATCTTTTTATTTTATTTTTTTTACAGACTAGGAGTGCTGGGATATTCTGTGGTTAATCAGTTGCTATCAGATGGCCCTAGGATATCTTCTGTTTGGGACATTCTGACTTTGTACTTTTATCAATAGTTCTGAAAATTCAAAACTCAGGCCTGTTTCAAGCTGGGGAGGGGTAGGTGTTTGCTTAAAATGGAGGTGCTTCCCTCATTCTTCAGACATTATCATGGCCTCAGATCAGGTCCCTCAAATCTGTATGGCCTCGGCTGCAGCATGAGTATTAGAAACCAACCTGGCCTCAGGTGGCAGACCAGACTATGGATATCTGAAGGGCTTTCAGTGTTAATCTGAACATGGCCCAGATGTCATCATGTTCCCAGTGGCCACACAGGCCACGCAACTCATCATGACACCTACAATTTCATAGTCCATGGCCACAGGTGGTGGCCATGTGGCTTTTGGTAGCAAAATGAGCCATGGAAATCAACACAAAGCCTGCTCTAATATAAACATGTTCCTTCACAACATCCTGGGCCTGGACATCACCATGATCCTGGGTGGCAAGCAAAACACCCAGATCAGCTTGTCCCTCACAGCCTTCTATGTTTTTCATTCTGCCTCTTTTCATAGCCCACAAACAAGTCCACTTTTCTCTTTCTTTCCCCTCTTAATTCTCTACCATGTATTTGCTCATCATTATGGCACCTACCTACTCAGTGCAACAAGATACCAGGGTATTGGGTAGTACTGGACATCTTTATCCATCCCAGACTGAGAAAATCCAGGCAGGCCTATGACTGTTTTCAGCCATCCCGAGGCATAGGACACAAATGATCCTGTGGATGACTTCTACTGGCCTGGGCTTTGAAGACACAGGTGAACCGGTGACCACCTTCTACTTTCCCAGACTGTTGAGAACCCGGGTGGTCTTGTGTCTGTTTACAATCAGCCCACTTGGCTGGGTCTTGAAGACTCAGGCAGGCCTGTAACTGTCTTCCACTTTGCTGGGCCTTAAGGACCCAGGTGGGCCTGTGGCTGTCATCTACCTTCCTGGGCTTTGAGGCCACTGGCAGACCTGTATCCCACTGCACTTTCTTACATTTATCATTTTAGACGACAATCTTCTCCTTTTATTCTCCTCATGGATTTATACTTATCTTTCTATGTTGCACAAATAAAGGAAACTCAGGGCCAGATCTCTGGGAAAAGCGGAGATATTAGAGAGAGTAAACACCACAGTCTGATCTCACCCAGCTGTCTTCCAGCTTCCTCAGGGTCGATCCTCCTGGCTTCTTCTGCCTGCCCTGTCTTTCTAATGCCTGCTTTAAGTACTTTCTCTGCTCAGTTAAGGTGTGGCACCACCACTGCCCGCCTGGGAGCCTGGAACTCCTGTAAACTAAACTGACCTCCAGCTCAGATTGGATTAATAATGTAGCTCACCACTCCCAGGATATTCTCTGTGCTGGGATTAATGGTGTGAATCACCACTCTCTGATCCTCCTAGAGGAACTGTGAGTAGATAGATCCCTCCGTTATCTACAAATGTTTTATTATATCCCCATATTTCTAGATCTTTTTTGGCTAGAAACTGATCTCCTGCTTTTCAGGACTAGGAGGTAGATGGAACCAAAAAATTGGAGATACATGGGAGTAAGACTAGCTGAAAGATACCTTAGGATGAGTCATAGTCTGTCATAATCTTCCTGCATGCAGACATTGCCTAGAGCACCTCAGATCTGCTAAGTCAGAGCCCCTAGCAAATCCTCAAAGCTGAGTGCTTCACAGGTAGAACAGGGTGGCAAATTTCAATCTCTGTGAATACTTATGACAATTTTCTTTTCTTAAACCTATTCCAAGTTAGTTCTAACAATAAAACAGATAGACCAACTTGTTTTTTTCTGCCATTACAATGATAGAAGAGAGATGAGGAAGAATAAAATGATATTATAATGGATCCAATGAGATTGTTTAGGAAATAAGAAGTTATACAAGGCAGAATGTCAGTAAAGAGGTATTTGAGAATGAGTAGTACATTAACCAGACTTGCTAGAAGCTGTGGGAAGGAAAAATCTGTACCTCTAACACATCTAAGCTTGGGTTTTCTGAGAATATATTTCTGTTCATATTTTTTTACTAAGATGGTTTTAAATTGAACCCTATTTCCATAACAAAAAGAGACACTTCTGGCTCATAGATGGTCCTTAGGACCATCCTCATGTCAATGAACATACCTTTATAGGGCAGATCAAAAGGAATAGCACTGGGTGTAGGCCATTAAGTCCTCATCTAACAGAAGTCTGAGTTTACTTATCAGAAAGAGCATTGTTTTGCTAGCCAGGCAAGAGGGCTTGGTCCACAGCTGCCTGGGAAAAGCAGCTCTGATCTGTCCTGAGATAACTATGGCGGTTTTTTAATTGCAAATCTCCTTGTTCTTCTGAACAACCAAATCTTGAAACTTTTGTCTCTGAGAAACATGTTTATAATCTCTCAACATGTAACTTGGGGCCAGTATAGGCTGAGGGGAATTTCTATTCAGAGCTTCATTCCCCTTTTTGCATTAGCTGGAACTAGACCTGCACTATTATTAAATCATTTTTCTTTTATTAATCATCAAGGGTTGGAATAATTTCTCACTTGGAAGCTATATTAATTCTATAATATTATCATTGCAGTATTAAAGGACTGTTGACTGTTTTCCCCATGGTAAAAACTTTTTTTCAACTGAGAAAATCAATCACCAGTTCTCACATAATGCAGCCTGGTGGTTCTGATTGCTGTGAATTTGTATGAAGAAACAGCTAATCCATAACCTTTGTGCTTCCAGTCACCAACTTTCTTAGTTGTTCTTTAATCTATGTTGATATTAAAAGAGATTCCTACTCTATTACCCTTGTAACATGATACAGTACAAAGTGCATGCCTATGAATTGAACACTAAGGAATTCAGGAAGCTGAGGTAGGACAATTATAAATTCAAGGTCAGCCTGCCCTAAATAAGAAATTCTGTCCCTAAACAACAAACATAAAACATGAAACCTTTCAAATTCTGATGCACGAATGTGAAAAGGGCCCTGTCACTATAAACATGCATTCATACCATAGCATTCTATGAGGAAAATGATATCTCTGTTCAAGGTGTTGGTCAGTGAGGGATCACAATCACAGACATCACACAGGCTATTGCCAAGATTCTTCATTATCCTCCAAACTAACCAAAATCTTTGACTATCATCTCTAAAAAGGCTTTCTCTCTGGATCCAAGAAAGACAAAATCACCAGGTGGATCTAATGGAATATTAATGAAAATACTCACACCATTTTCTTTAGTTCATCATTTTATTGGCATGACCCCAAAACAGTAAAGGCAAGTGAAGTCATAGGCTTATACACCCATGCAAACAGTAATTATTTGGCAAGGCAATGCAGGGCTTGAATTTCTCAGAGTCACAGAGAGAGGTGATAAGATTCACACACAGGACTGTAACTGCTAGCTTTCATTTATGGCACAAGGTGGAAATACCTAGTAGAAAGGTTTCTGGTGGAGGTCAACTAAAGACTATATTATCAAAGCAATCTAAAGGGGGCAAATCCTGTGCTCCAATGACATTCCTAAATGTGGCTAGGTATAAGGTTAAAAGCTTATTGATCAGCAAAAAAAAAAAAAAAAAAAAAAAAGACATGAACAAGGTAAAAATCTCTGTGCTGTTTTCATTAGAGTCTCATGCTGACAGATTTTTTTGGCAGGCAGGGCAAGTGTCCTTGGTTGCCCTGGTGACCTGTGTGAGCAATGGAGGAAAGTGTGCAACATTTTTTATTTTTTAGCACTTTTGCTAGGAAGTTGTCAAAAGAGGTCTTAGACCAAAATGTTTACATCTAAGCTGTGGGGCAAAGAGAGGCTAAAGCTCAGTTTGCACAAGAAATGGAACCTGTCATCTTCTAGTGCTCTGGCCACTGTTGTGGTGGGATTCAGGTGTCAGCTGATAAGATCCAAGGATGCTTATCCAGGGTCCTGAGCTCCTGAAGGGGGAGTGGCCAACCCCATTCATAAAATGCTGCTGGGATCTTGAGGTCCCGTGGTGATGTGGGAATGCCTTTGTGTATGCTGTGAATATCAATCTTTAAATAAAGGAGCTGTTTTGGCCCATGACAGGCACCATAGAAAAAGTAGGAGGAGGAATCAGAACATAGGAGAAGCAGGACAGAGTCAGACAGACTGAGCTGAAGCCCAAGAGATAGAATGGAAGGAACACAGGTGAGCCACGGGCCACGTGGCAGACAGATTAATAAAAATGGGTTGAGTTAAGATGTAAGAGCAAGCTAGCAATGTGCCTGAGCCATAGGCCAAACAGCATGAAGTGTTTGAGTCATTTCTGGGGGTCTGAGCAGCAGCAGGCGGCTAAGGGGTCTGGGGCTGCAGATCTGTGGGTCTGGGCCTCTGGCTGCCTGGGACCAAGAAACCTCATTACAACACACTGGTGTAGCTCTCCAGAGCAAATGCTTGTTTTTATACCTGCAACTAGAAGTTGGCTGATTACCTTTTTTTTTTTTTTTCTTTTTTATTGCTTGCTAGCTCTTTTTTAAATAGTATAGTCTATTTATTTTCCCCTCCTTTACCTTTCTCTCTTATGCCTTCTTCTCTCATCCCTCCCTCCATGCATTTCTTTTTTTTTTTACTTTTTATTTTGTTTTAGAATTTTTTTTCCATACCCACTACTCTCCCCTCTCCCCTTCCTCACAGCCCTCCCCCAGCCTCTCCACTTCCCTCTCACTCTCTCCAGGCTCCCTTCACTCTGTGGAGAAGGCAAGGAATCCCAAGTTGAATCAATTTGGTTTGACATATCCAGTTGAGGTAGGACCACGTCCCTCCCCAAAGTATTAAGGCTGAGAAAGGTGTTTTCCTGTTAGGCATGGGCCTCAAGAACCCAATACATGGACTCAGGATAGACTCTGGTCTTATTGCAAGAAGTTCCTGAAACTACCCATGCCTTTCAACTGCCATCCACACAAAGAGGGTCCAGATCCATTCCATGAAGGTCCATCAGCTGTTATTTCAGAGTCAGTGAGCTCCCAACAGCATGGACTGCCTATTCCATGGGTCTCCCCATCATGAACCTGATCCCTTCCCTCATGTAATCTCTCCTTCCTCTCTTCAGCTGGACCAGTAGTAGCTCAGCCCAGTGTTTAGCTATGAATCTCTGCATCTGCCTCCATCAGCTGCTGAATGAAGGTTCTATAATGACAATTATGGTGATTATTTGTATGATAATAGCGAAAGGACAGTTTGGGCACCCTGTCCATTATTGCTTGGAATCTAGCTGGGTTCATCCTGTGGGTTCTTGAGTGTTCCCTAATATCAGGTTTCTCTCTCATCCCACAAAGTTTCCTTTTATCAGGATATCCACTTCTTTTCTCTCCCTCTCTATTGCTCTCCCTCTCCACTCTACACCTGGTACCTTTTTTTCTGTATCACAAACAATAATACTTTAAGCTAGGATCTTGTGGTAATGAATCCAGGTGTAAGTAAATATAGTGAGTTAAGAGTTTAAGATTGGTAGCTTTAGATCCAGATAGTTCTCTTATCTGTAGGGAAGGTGAGCTTAGGGCATTCTAGTATTTCATCTATCTGTAGCTGTTCTTGGATGTCTGAGAAATGTTTCAAATGAAATACTTTGTCAGAAGGCTGACTCTGTCCAGGTGTCTACTAATAAAGATAATTGTAGGGAGTAGAGAAGAGTCTAAGTCTGCTCTGGAAAAAGAAACAAAGACCTCATAAGTGAAAAAGAGATTTTGTCCATGTGACTGTTCTCACACGGAGTTAGGGAAAGTAATTCATATGCCCAGAAGTATGGGGGAAATTGTGCCTAAAAAATGATCAACCATATTGCTAGATGTTACTGGGAAATGAATTCCAAAGAAATAACAAATGACAAAGCTATAATTACACACAAATTCATTGGAGGAAGCAGTTAATAAGTTCAAAAGCCAATTAACACCAAAACTCCTTCAGTTTTGGCTTATCTTCATCAGGAATTTTGCCTCTGATGGGTCAGCCTTGGTAGCAAATGAGTTCCTGATACATATTTTGTAACTTCCAGGACCAAATCATTATAGTAACATGATTTTACTAAATACACCTCATTCATTCTTGAGTCATATGACATGGAGATTGGTATTGAGTAAAATCTTCATACCTTCTGGCTATCTTCATAGTGCTGGAAAGTTATACTTAATCTAATGTAGGAGAAAAGACATCAACCATTTCGTGTAGTTGTGAGTCCAAGTAATAAGTGGCCTTGTAAGATACAACCATAGTACAACAGTGGCATGGATATTATGGGGGTAGCCATTCATTTTCTTATTTAAAGCCCACTTCGCAAGAGGGAAACTCATACTCAACATTATTAATTAGGTCAACAATATTCTTGGGTAGTTAACACCATAGAGATAAGCTACTACTAAATTCTGCTTAATGAACATAGTATTAGTCTACCCCCTAAGTATTTATCTTTATACCCATAGATTACTGTGTTGATCAGATATGATCAGAAAAGTTTCCTTTTTACACAAAATGGTGATTAACACAGAGAGCTACTATAGTAATGTGAATAGAATAAAAGACTTTGGGAGCTCAGCTACAAACAGGTGATCTATATCATATCATCTTTCTCTAAGACTCAGGGATCACTGCAGAAGAAAGTATAGAAATATTACAAAAGCCAGATATAATGGACCTCTTTAATGAAACAGCATTTTCCAAACATATCATGGTCATGGCATATGAACTGTGAACATTTGTGACTGTATCAACAAGACTTGAACAGGTTCAAACCAGCCAGAGTCCTATCATGGATGGGAAAGGTAGTTCTGAAGTCTCATCTTTAGCTGAGGAAATATTAGCCAACCATTTCTGGTTGTGTAGAATGGAAAGTCCATTTTCTTTATGAATGCAGTTTCTGGGAGGCTACCTATCTCCTAGTTTATGTTTCTATACTTGTGTACATACAGGCAGCACTAAGTGGACTCAGATTTTTACAAATAACATGTGAAAAGTTGCAAGGAGAATATGGGAAATAAGGAGAAAAACTGAAAGGGACAGAATGGTGTGGATTTGACCTAAATACATTATATGCATGTATGACATTCTGAAACAAAAAAATAAACATAAAAAAGGCAAACAGCTGAGCATGGTGGTACACACCAAATCCAAGAACTCCAAAGGCACAAGCAGGTGGATCTTTATGAGTTTGAGGCTAGCCTGGTCTACACAGTGCATTCTATGACAACAAGATCTAGATGTTGTCTCAAAAACAGACAGCTGTCAAACAACTGACTTAACAGTTCTAGAATATAAGAAATAAGAGCCCAAACTTAGTTCCCTATAATAAATAATTTATCATTTCAATTTGGCATTTAAGTAAAACATTCTTATAAAAATCTAGAAAACACCTTCCAGGTTCAGATGGGAAGGTGAATAATGTGCCCTTGGTATGCAATTGTATCTTTCTATGGGAAAAACTTGTAAATACAGGTCATTCAAGTTGTTCATGTTCAGAAAACGTTGCAAACTTAGAAAGTTTGGTATTCACAAATCTCCCTGGCTCCTTCCTAGGTTTGTAATTCTTTCCCTTTCAGACCTTCCAGTTGCAAGTCCTTTGGTGCCATCCTCTGTCCCTGAGTGAACTCACAACCCTCCCCTAACTCCACCTCTCTCTTTGATAAAGAGTATCTGTCACCATTTCTTTGCTTTAGGTGCCATTTATTTTCCTTTCCACTCCTGGCCAATATGATTGTGAAATTTAAGGATAATTAGCTTTAGCTGAGAACAGTGAGGGTTATTTGCCTTCTGGTACATTATCGGAATATTTCATGCTTGTTTCTTTATTTGAAAGTGTTCATCTGGATAACTGTTTGCTTCAAAGACATACCCAGACAAGCATCTGACTTCGTCTCAATTCTTTCCCAGTTTCTAGACATTCAGGATCATGCTTCTGAAACTCATTGAAAGATTCATTGGTTCAGACAATCATCTGACAAGGTCAGAGAGCTGGAGAGGACTATAAAGGGAATGTCCATTATTACTAAAAGCAAAATAATGGCTAGTATTGATC
Source organism: Phyllotis vaccarum (assembly GCA_033318265.1). Classification (NCBI taxonomy): domain Eukaryota; kingdom Metazoa; phylum Chordata; class Mammalia; order Rodentia; family Cricetidae; genus Phyllotis; species Phyllotis vaccarum. The sequence goes on along the minus strand of JARWLC010000005.1, from coordinate 129,857,340 downwards.
TCAAGAATTGATCCTGCCCTTTTCTTTCTGAATGATTTTACAGTGTTTATTTAAAATAGTTTCCCCACATCAATAAAAATTTTAAAAGCTTTCATTTCATCTCGACCTCAGCACTAGCACCTTAGGCATAAGGTAAAGGATTTAATTTCAACATTACACATAAATCTGTTCAGTTTTATAACATGCAAATCTCTGTATAGTTGTATATGCACTGCCATTCATGACTTTATATTTATATAAGTCTATCAGTACACATGTAAGCAAACTTACATAAAATTAATAAGTCACATGAATGCACCAAAAAGACGTGGAAATGGCAAGGAGACTAGATAGGAAACAGGGGTTCAGTGGAGCAGGAAAGGAGAAGAAGGTGGTAATGGAGGTGCTTATGATCAAAATACATTATATATACATGAAATTGTCAAAATTTTAATTAAAAATATGACTCACATTTTCCTCATTCAATTACCTAAAATAATATCAAGAGAAGAAATGCACAGCAAGAAATCTTCACCACTGCTATCTTTTTTCTGTGACCTGACAGTTAGGATATATTCACTCGTATTCAACAATAAGGCCAGCGCTGTGTTAGGTCCCAGCTAAAGATAGACACAAAATACAGCCCACATGTTTCAAGTCATTTCTTTCAGAATGTTTTCTCTAATTCCTAACAAAAAAAATCTATGGCCTTTCATATTATACTGAGGGATAGAAGTGAATTTCAAATACTGGAACATAACATTCAGAGGAAATAAAGTAGAAACAGACACAGGTGTTTGTTTATGCTTTACAGTGTTTAATGAGCAGATAACACACCTATCCAGAACTCGCCTCAGGGTTCTGGGTGATATAACCACATGGATTCATGGATTCATGGATGATATAACCACACCCAGACTCTGGATATGAACCCAGCCTCAAAGAGTAATGCAGGTAGGTGTTTGTTGTATAAGAGTCACATGTAGGCCAGAAAGGAGTTATTTTATATTATGAGGTAAGAAAAAGCAAGCCTCTTTTCTTCTGAGGAGTTTGGGGTGGGTTTTTCTTCATTTTCCTTTGTCTTTTTATGAGAGCAGCTCCTGCATATTATCACTCCCTGTTCCCAGGTTGCATTACCATCTCCTTCCAATTGCTTGGGGAATTCAAGTTTTCCCATTCACTTTCAGCCTGTGGTAGGCCTCATGAAAAAAGATGGCAGAGGTGAGAATTGGTAGCCTATGATAAGCTCTGACAGTGGCAAGTAGGATACAAAGTTGGGACAACATGAGCCACAATCAGAGTTATTTGGTGCAAGATCAGAGCATAGTGCTGACACCCAGGGAGTAGCAACAGTGGAGTGATCTAACACTGATATACAATCAGCTGTGAATGGCACAGACTGTATGGCAGTGTGCTCAGAAAAGGCCAGGGGTGAAATAAAATTTAAAGAGTGTCAAAGAAGTTGTATCAGTCAAGGTTATCTAGGAGAATGGCACCAACAAGAAGAATGAGTGTGTGTGTGTGTGTGTGTTACATTAATTCAGCTCACATTAAAATACTATCAAAGGGAGATAACCTTCCTCCTTTCTTAGCTGGGCTTCTATAAGGGGGTGACTCCCACACTCAGAAAGGGTCTACCGACATTAGTTAAGGGAAGCAGGACAAGTCTTTAGTTGGTGTTATCCACTCAGATGAGCCAAATTTATAACAAGTTGACTCGTAAAAATAATTATCACTAAAGGTAAAGAAAGAAGTATTTCAGAACCAGGTCACAGGGGTCACTGTTTTTGACAACTCCAGTCAGAAATGGTAGGTTTTCTGATCTCTTTTTTAAAAGTTATTTTTATTTTACATGTATGGAGGTATGCTGCATGCATGCTTTATGATCAAAGAAGCTAGGAGAAGGGTCTAGGTCTCCAGAAACTGGAGGTACAGTTGTTAGCTCTTGGGTGGGTGCTGTGAATACAGCTTGGCTCCTCTGAAATAACAAGTGTTCTTAACCATTCATTTATCAACCAATGTTGAATCCTGTTGGTTCGTTACTGAAACATAATCTCATTATGCACTATTGTTAGCATTAATGAATTATCTTCATTCAGGCAGGATTCAGAATTTTTCTATTCTGGCCTCATATGCTTTATGTTGAGGTCAATCCAATCAATGGCCCTAGGTTGGGAGTGTGATCCAGTTGCATACCATTAGGAAGTCAATGACCTCAGGGACAGTATGTAACCTTACTATGAAATACAATCCCTGCACACCCAGGTTCCTTAGCAGGACTTCTGTCACTTTCAACGTAGAGACTCTTAGCAGCTACAATAATGAGGTATCTATCAGATCTTATTCAATCACTAGAGGTCTTTTAAACAAAAATATGGTGAGTAATGATCTGGAAAAAGGCAGGGTACATGAGAAACTTCTTTCTCTTGTTTTTGAACAGTTGGGTCAATAGTTCATCTTCTGGAAAAAAGTATGGCAAATTTAAATGTGCCAGTACCTGAAGAAGAGACATTCTATGAGCACTTAGGCTAACATATGAGCAACATATGAGATGCCATTGTTGAAGTAAGGTGATAGGGGCAGCTTAACTATGCTGGACTGTCCCTGGTGTTCACCCAGAGTGACTGTTAATTATTCTCTTTGCAAAGAAAATTCTTCTCGAAACCTCCATTTGAATATGCTACCTCCTTTCTCTGGGCACTCCAACTGACAGAAATGTCAGACTTTCATTCTTTCTCATTCTAATGTTTGAAAAAAATAAAAAAAAAAAACACCATTCTAGTTACAGAGTACAGCTGGTTTGTTGATGCTTCAATAATACTGTTTGGGTTGTTCTTAAGGAAGCTCAGCTACAGCCAAACTCCTCAAAATGAAACTCTTAAGTCTATGCAAAGAATGTATCACTGTTAACGCATCTTTTTTGATGCTTCTTTTCCTTCCACTTTATTAAAAGTAAGTATTTTTTTCATGCAATATTTCCTGAATACAGTCCTTCTCTCTGCATCTCCTAGTTCTGCCACACCTTCCATCACACCTGGATTCACTCTCTTTCTGTTTCTCATTATAAAAGAACAGATGTCTAAGAGATAACAAACATAACACATAAAATATAAGATAAAACAAAACCCATCACATAAAAGTTGGACAATGCATGCCAACTGAAGGTAAACAGCCCCAAGAGAAGGCACAAAACTCAGACATCCACTCACTCAAACATGCAAGAACCCTCCCTCCATATAGGCTAAATATTTATGCACAGGACCTGGTGCAAACTCATGCACACCCCGTGCATCCTGCTTCTGTCTCTGTCAGTTCATATGAGGTTTGCTCAATTAATTGAGAGGACCTTGTTTTCCTGATGTTCTCCATTCCCTGGGGCTCTTGCACTATTTTTGTCTCCTCTTCCTTGGTGTTCCCTGAGCTTTGAGGAAAGGCATTTCTCATTTAGGGCTGTGTGTTTCAAATATTTTCTCATCTTGCATAATGTTTGGCTGTGGCTCACTATATTTGTTCCCATATGCTACAGAAGAAATGTTCTTTGATGAGGACTAAATGGGGCACTGATCTATTCATATAATATAATATCATAAGAAGTTATTATTACTTTTTTATACTTTTTATTTATCTTCTTTTTTTTTAAACCTTCATTGTTTCCTCATCCATTATTACCCTAGATTTCTCAGTCACTTGGTCTCTGACTCTTGGTTACCAAAACAGGGTTAGGTATGGCTTCTATCCCATGGAGTGAGCCTTAAGTCAAGTTAGATATTGATTGGTTACTCCCCCACACTTTTGTGTTATCATTGTTCCAACATATTTTTTCATGTGGGACAAATAATAAGTCAAAGGTTTTGTGGCTGAGTTGGTGTTCATATTTTTCATTTCTTAGCCTGTGGGAACAAAGACACAAGATGATGTATAGGTTTATTGTAGGCTGGACAACTTCATGTTACATGAGTGGTGAAGGTATTCTCTTCAACAACGGGACCTTGCTGTCCATTTACAGAAACAATCTATTATCTTGGCAACTGCCTGGGCTATTCAGAAATTTAAATGGGATCTCATTGGCCAACAACCCAATTGAACATAACCCAAGTCTGGCACTGGAAAATTTGTTTGGTGACAAGAGATGGCCTGTTGGAACTCTATCTCCCCTGTTATTTGGAGACTTTATTAAAATTGCCTTCATCTATTTTAGGAAGTTTCATTGTACTAGTTTTCCACACCACCCCTCAAATGTTACTCAATTCCAGTTGTCTCTTTCAGCAGTTCTTTTCTTCAATGACATCACTCCTTACTCTCCCCACTGGATTATCTCACTTTCATTCCTCCACCCTGTCCCTATCTACCCAAAAATCTATCCTATTTCCCCATCCCCTGGATATCCCTCTGTTTACCCCAGTCCCTCTTTTTAGATCTGACTTCTCTAGAACTATAGATTGTAGGTTGGTTATCACTTATTTAATATCTAATGCCCATATATAAGTGAATATATGCCATATATATCTTTTTAGAATTTGTGCTAATTCAAAATATTTTTTCCTAGTTCAATTTGCCTGAAAATTTTATGATATAGTTTTAATAGTTGATTAATACATTGTGTAAATGTACCACATTTTCTTTATTCATTCTTTTGTTGAGGGACATCTAGGTTGTTTTCAGTTTCTGGCTAGCTATTATAAAAAAAATAAGCAATGAGTATGGTTTAACAAGGGTCCTTGTGATAGGATGGAGTGTCCTTTGGGTATATGCCCAAGAGTAGTATATGTGGATCTTGAGGTAGATTGACTCCTGTCTTCCTGAGGAACCATCACATTGATTTCCACAGCTGCTAATCAAGTTTGCACTCCCCAGTACAGGATGAGAGATTCCTTATTCCACACAGGACCCTGTAGTATTAACTTAGTCAGCACACAGTTAAAAGAGTAGAAAAGACAGACACAGTAATTAATTTTTAACCCAGATAAAAACTGAGCTCTTACTAGATTTGACTTTAATATCAGTTCCCCCTTTTAAAATACAATTTGAGGTTCCTCCCTCCTCAAAACCAGTGTTTTAGAGCCAGAAAAAAAGATAGGCCACCTTCCAGTGGAACTCATCTTACTCCCTTTCTTGGGTTTCAAAAGACACAATGCACTGCTACCCCTTACCTTCCTGCAGGGTTCAATCTGGGACAATATGAAAAGACCAAATGTAAAAATAATAGGAACAGAAGAAAGAGAAGAATCACAGCTTAAAGGCCTAGAAAATAGCTCCAACAATATCATAAAAGAAATTGTTCCTTACTTGAAGGAGATGGGTATAAAAGTACAAAAAGCATAAAACACCCCAAATAACTAAGAGCAAGAAAGTCACTTTGGCACATAATAATCAAAATGCTAAACATACAGAACAAGGAAAGAATATTAAAAGCTACAAGGGAAAAACTCCAAGTAACATACATATAAAAGTAGACCTATTAGAATTATACTCAAATTTTCATTGAAGAATATAACAACCAGAAGGATCTGGAAAGATGACATGCCGACTCAAAGAGACCAAGATGCCAGCCCAGACTAATATACCCAGTAAAACTTTCAATCACCATAGATATAGAAAACAACAAATTTTATTATAATATTAAACAAACAAAATATAGACCTATAGAAGATAGGATAAAGAAAACTGTACCTCAAGGAGGTTAACTACACCCATGAATGCAGAAAATAAGTTCACACCACAAAACCAAAAGAAGAGAAACACACACACACACATACAAACACACATTCATAATACACACACATATATACACACACACACACACACACACACACACACACACACACACATATACACTCATATGAGCACACCAGTAACAACTGCAAAATATCTAGAATTAACAACCATTGGTCATTGATATCTTTCAATATCAATGGGTTATATCCCCCACTAAAAAATTCAAGCAAACAGAATGCTCTAAAAACAGGATCCCTTTTTCTGTTGCAAACAAGAAACACACCTTGGCATTAAAGATAGACATTACTTCTGAAAAGGGTTTGAATTTTTTGTAATGAATGAATCTGAGAAGTCGGATGGTGTAGCCATTCTAACATCTACCAAAATAGGCTTCAAAATAAAATCAATCCACAGTGACTGGGAAGGACAATTCATGCTTAAAGTAAAAATCAACAAAGATAATATTTCAATTCTTAGCATCTAGTCCCCAAGTACAAGGGCACCTAAGTTTGTAAATCAAATACTACCAAAGCTTAAATTACATAGCAATCATCTCACGTTGATAATGGGAGACTTCAATATCATGCTTTCACCAATGGACAAAACCTTAACAGAAAAATATTGAATCTAACAGACTTTATGAAACTACCAAATCATCTATAGAACATTTCACACAAACACAGAAACATATATCATCTCTGCACCTTATGGAACTTTATCAAATCTGATCGCATTCTTGAGTACAAAGCCAGTCCAGCAGGGTTAAAAGTATTGAAATAATCCCCTGTATCCTATCAGGCTATCATGGATTAAAGATGGATTTAAATAACAGCAGAAACAACAGAGAGCCTGCAAACTCATGGAAACTAAACAATTCTCTACTAAATGCCTACTGGGTCAAGGCAGAAATAAATAAAATAATAAAAGACTTACTAAAATCTAATGAAAAGAATGTACAACATACCTAAAGCTATGGGACACAACTACAGATATGCTAAGAGGAAATTTAATAGCATTAAATGTCTACATAAAGAAACTGAAGGTTTTATACTCATGCGTTATTTCCCAACAGATCCTTGAAGTTACTCCCTTATTTTCTTCAGGTTTCTACTCTGCTAACACTTTATCAGACTACTGCATCTAAAATTACAATATTTTTTGGACTAGAAGTGCTGTTAGCAAGAGTGTATAAAGTTGGCAGCAAGACAGAAAGCAAAGCTTTGGGAGGAGGTAGAGAAGGAGTGGGGTTGGTACACAAATAGAAAATTCTGTAAGAATAAATAAAGCATATTAAAAATGCCAATCTTGTTTTCACTAAGAAAAGAAAGAAACCGGAGAGATCTCACACTAGAAACTTAGCAGCAAAACCAAAACAACAACAAAAAGGAAGCAGACCCAAGAGAAGTAGATTGCAGAAAATAATAAAACTGAGGGCTGGATTCAATTAGAAACAAAGAGAACAACACAAAGAATCAATGAAACAAAAAGTTATTTCTTTGAGAAAATTAACAACATATACAAAACTTTTTTCAAACTAATAAAAAGTCACAAAATATACAAATTATCAAAATCAGAAATAAAAAGGGGGACATAACAACAGAAACCAAGGAATTCAAAACTTTAAAAACTTAAAAAATACCATATTGTACAAAATTAGGAAGTATGAAAGAAATGGAAAATTTTCTTGATATATACCACGTACCAAAGTTAAATCAAGATCAGATAAACAATAAAGGAACCACAGGAAATAGAAACATTCATCCAAAAACTTTCCCAAGCAAAAAAATGGGGGGGGGGGCAGATGGTTTTAACACAAAATTTTATCAAATTGTCCAAGAAGAGCTAATGACAATAATCCTTGAGATTATTCAACAAAATCAATCAAGAAGAAACATTGCCAAATTCATTAATGAGGCCACAGTCACCCTGATACCCACAAAACAACAAAAGAGAATTACAGATCAACTTTTTTTTATGAACATTGGTGCAAAAGTACTTGCAAACTGAATCAATGAACATACAAAAAAAGAGATTATCCACCATGATCAAGTAGGTTTCATCGTAGAGGTGTAAGGATGGTTCAACATACAACAATCCATCAATATAATAAGCCATGGAAACTTCAAACTGAAAGATCACCTTATAATCATCTCATTAGATGCTGAAAAGCCTTTGAGAAAATTCAACATGCCTTCATGATAAAAGTCTTTGTGGTATCAGGGATACAAGTAACACACTTAAATATAAGAAAGGCAAATTATAGCAAGCCAATTTCCAGCATCAAATTAAGTGGAGATTCTCAAGTGATTCTACAAAAATCAGGAGCAAGACAAGGCTCCCAATCTCTCCATATCTATTCAATACAGCACTTGAAATTCTAGCTGGAGACAACCAAAGAGATCAAGGTGAATACAAATTGAAAAGTCAGATTATCACTACTCATAAATGATAATATGCATAAACTAAAAAGTTATAGGAGGTACTAATAGCTGGTAAACACCTTCAGTGAAGTGGTTAGATAAAAATTAACTAAAAAATTTCAGTTGCTCTTTTACATACAAAGTACAAATGTATGAGAAAATCAGTGAAACAATACCCTTCACAGTAGTCCAAAATAATATAAAATATCTTTGAGTATATAACTCTGACAAAGCAAGTGAAAGACTTGTAAGACAAAAGTTTCAGGTCTTTAAAGAAATAAATAGAAGAAGCTTTCAGAAGATATAAAGGTCTCCTGTGTTCATGGATTGGTAGGATTGATATAGTAAAAGTGGCCATTTTACCAAAAGCAATCTACAGATTCAACACAATCTTCATCAAAATTCCAATACATTTCATTCAGAACTTGAAAAGACAATGCTCAATGTAGTGGGATTGTGTTGTTACATTGTAAATAATTGTCCCACCTACTAGTTTAATAAAAATACTGATTGGCTGAAGGTAGACAGGAAGTATGCATGGGGATACTACACTAAGAAAACTATGGGAACAGGAAGAACAGAGCAGAGATGCCACAGAGATGCCAGAGAAGCTGGCAGATGCAGAGGACAACTATGCTGCTCTGAGAAAAGCTACCAAGCAGCATGGCTGAACAGGATAAGAATCATGGGTTAGTTTAAAAGCAAGAACTTGCTAGAAATATGCCAGAGCCATAAGCTGATCAGCATAAAATTAATACAAACATCTGTGTGTTACTGTGGGACTGTAGGACTGAAGGACTGTAGTACTGCAGGACTGTGGGTCTGTGGGTCTGGACCACAGGGTGTACACGCCAGAAACCTCATACAACAAATGGCAGCACAACCTGGGTGATATATACTCACATAAATCTGGAGAGAGATTAAAAAGGGCTCTAGAGCACAGAATCAGAGCCAAAAAAACACTTCTGAGTTGTGTCTCTTACATGGTACAGAAATGCCCTGGTAAGTTTTGTGGGCTTGAGCTAAAAAATGGTGGGCTTTTGGAGCACAATTTATCATAGCCAGTTCCTGAAGTTTCACAATAATCTAAATTTAAGCAACAAGTTGTAAATGATGTACTTAAACTTTCTGTTTATGTAGACAGAAAAAGAAACAGAGTCAAGGACTGCAGCAGTGTTTTCTTGGGTCAGTCTTGTTTGCTGGAAGCAAGCTAAGGCACAGCTTTTTAAAGAGAAGCTTCCTGATTCAGCCTTAGAGGCAAAATACTTGTGAGTCCTTTAAGAGGTCTTGCTGCCAGATACTTAGATGGAGTTAATGAGCAGCAGATGACAGTGATTTCCTTGGTGATTATATGGACTCTAAAATCCTCTAGAGTAGTAACTGTGGATTCTACTAGTTCCTCTGCTAAAAAGATAAATCCTATGAAGCTAGATTAGGATTGGATGGAGCCAGTCACCCACACCAGTGAAGCCTTTAATCCTTAGCCACACCTTGGTAGATTAAAGGTGTGGTCAGAAACAGAAATAGATAGAGGAAGCTGGGTGGAGTCAGTCACCCTAGCCAAGCAAAGGTGTGGTCAGAAACAGAATAAGATAAGAAATAAGAGATATACAGTAAAGACAGATTCAAAAAACACTGAAAGAAAAGAAAAGGGAAAAAGGATAAAGAAAGTTCTTAAAAATAGAATACAGAAAAATAATAAGCCACATAAAGATAAAAATTACAAAGAGTATCTGGATACTGTTTGCTGTTATCCTGTCTAAGTTTTTTGACTGCAAATAAAATAATAAAAGTTGCTAAAAAGCCACTTGATTACAAGTGCTCTTGGATTAATCCAACCTATGTATTTTATAAATGAGTTGACTTTAACATTGAAATCAAAAGTTATGTTACTTTGGGGAAGAGATTTTCTTTCTATTTCCACAGAAAATGTGAGCCTGTGGATTTATTCCTGGTGAAAGAAACTAAGGTTTGAAGAGGAAGACCCCCTGAGAAGTCTCCAATGGAACCGGATAGCTCAGATGACTCAGCATTTCAGAGCACCTCTTTTGAAATTTTATCTGGAGTTCTGAATCCACAACTTTAAGAAGATTGGCTGAGCTGACCTAGCCTTACAGACTATTTTACCAAGGATTTGTCCATGATCTTAAATTTTAATATGGATCCTCATGGGATTGCCAGCACTCCCATTCAATGGGAAATAGCCTAGAGAACTATGCCCACATTCCCCCCAAAATGGATTGTGGATGTTTGTGTTTGTTTACAGTGTTGTTTGTAAGTTGTTATAGATAATGGAAAAGGGGGATATTAGATTTGGGGTTCTTGTTTTAAAAAATGAAAAGGGGATATGTAGGGGGATTATGCTGTTAAATTGTAAATCATTGTCCTGCCTATTGGTTTAATAAGTATGCTAATTGGCCAAAGGCAGACAGGAAGTGTGGGTAGGGCTACTAGACTAAGAAAACTCTGAAAACAGGAAGAGCAGAGAAGAAACACCACAGAAATGCCACAGAGAAGGCAGAAGCAGAGGACAACTATGCTGCTCTGAGAAAAGGTACCGAGCCCACATGGCTGAACAGGATAAGAATCATGGGTTAGTTTAAAGGTAAAGAGTCAACAAGTTATATGACTGGGCCCCAGGTCAACCAGTGTACAATTAATACAAGCATCTGTGCATTTCAATGGAACTGTGAGACTGTAGGTCTGAAAGTCTGGGCCACCAGGCTAGGCTGGAAAGTCTAGGCCATGAGACTAGATCATAAAATCCAGGCCAGGAGACTAGGCTGGAAAGTCTGGGCCAGAAAACTCATACAATAACTCAACTAACTTCATATTGAAAAAAAGCCTCACATTAGCTATAGCTATTTTATATAATAAAAGAATTTCCAGAAGTATCACCATCACTGATTTCCAGCTGTACCACAGTGCTATAGAAATAAAAACTGCATTGTATTGTCCAAAAATACAGATAGGTTGAATACTAGGATTTAATTTAATACCTGGGCATACCTCCACAGACCTATGTATACCTAATTTTTGATAAAGGTCCCAGAAATACACACTGGAAAAAGAAAAACACCTACAACAAATGGTGTCTGTCTAACTGAATGTCTGTATGTAGAACAATGAAAATAGGTCTGCATCTATCACTCTGCATAAAACTCAAGTCCAAGTGGATCAGAGAGGACATCACAAAACCAGATTCAGAAAAACAGCTATAATATATATGTAGAGAACGTAAACTCAGTCCAAAAAGTTTCCTTGGTTATTGCTTCAGTCTCTGTGAGCTTCTATAAGCTCTGTTATGATCCCAATTTTCTAAGGAGGTCTTTCCTACTTTCTCTTCTTAGGGGAATCTCTAGATATCTCTCTTAAGTTCCTTCTGATCCCAAGCTGTTCAAGGGTTCTGGATTGCAGCTTGGGTATTCTTTGCTTTTTGTCTAAACTCCATTATGACATTACATGCAATGCCTCTCTTTCTGTGCTTGTGATACCTCAGTCAGGAGCATATTTTCCAAATCCATCCATTTGCCTGCAAATTTTAGGATGTCATTTTCTTTACTGCTTCTTTACCAACTTCTCAGGGTAAAAGCTATCTTCTAGAGTCCTAAGCCTGGTTTTTCACTTATACAGCATCCCACACTGTCTGCCTATGGCTCCTTACATACCTTTTTGTTTTGCCTAGTTGTTTTACTTCTGGGTTCAGCTCTGCATCATAATTCTAGGGTTAAGACTGAAGGTGTATGCTACTACTACCTTTAGCAAGGACTTGAACTCACAGAAATACAGAAAGTTTGTCTCTGTAATTATGGGATTAAAGGCATAGGTCACCGTTCAGTCTTTCGTGTTAAATTAAATTAAAGGAATTAATGGCATGAGTTACCACTTTCTGACACTTCTGGCTTGATTGTGAATATATATGTTTTCTGATATTCCAGACTGATTTTATTGAATATAAATTATATCACCACAGGTATTAGCTCAACCTATGTTCATAGCAGGATTATTCATAATAGCCAGAACCTAGAAACAACTTGGACATCCCTCAAATGAAGAATAGATATGTTGCAGGAATAAATAAAACTCAGGGTTAGATTTCTGAGAATGTCAGAGATATTAGAGAGAGTAAACACCACAGTCAGATCTTACCAACCTGTCTTCCAGCTTCCTCAGCCTGGCTTCTCTTGGCTTCCTATCCCTTCTGTCTTTCTATGCCCGCCTTAAATACTCTCTTGGTAAATTGCCTGGCCCCAACACTGCCTGCCTGAGAGCCTGGAATTCCTGTAAACTAAAATGACCTCAACTCAGTTGAGATTAAGGGCATAGGTCACCACTTCCAGGATACTCCCTGTTCTGGGATTAATGGTGTGAATCACCACTCTCTGATCCTCCTAGACTGACTATATATCTTCTTATATCTCTGAAACTTCTGGAACTTTTATTAAATACCCACAGAGGCTGTGAGTAGATTCCCTCTGATATCTGTGAAACTTTTGGAGCTTTTATTAAATCCCCACATAGATTAAATACTATGGTACATTTACACAATGGAATACAACTCAGCAGTAAAAAAAAAAAAAAATGACATCCTAAAATTTGTAGGCAAATGGATGGATTTGGAGAGTATCATTCTGCGTGAGGTAACACAGGCCCGGGTAGATATACATGATATGTACTCATGCATAAGTGGATTTAAGACATAAAGCAAAGAATAACCAGACTGCAAACCACAACTAATGAATAACTTGCTAACAGAAGGAACTTAAGATAGGCATCCAGGGATCCACTTGGGAAAGGGAAATAGAAAAGTAAATGATTCCTTGATTCCTGAGTAAATTGAGATCATAATGGAGAGGGAACAAGGGGAGGTGGGAACAAATCATGAGAGAAGGAGATGGTTGAGTGAGAGGAGAAACTAAGAGAGAGAACAAAGAAATGGATTATCTTGATAGAGGGAGCTACTGTGGGTTAGAAAGAAACCTGGTGCTAAGGAAACCTCCAAGTACCACCAAGATATCCCTGACTAGGACTCCAAGCAGTAGTGGAGAGGGTGCCTAAACAGGACTTCACCTGTAATCAAATGAATGACTACCCTAACTGTCATTATAGAACCTTTATCCAGCAGTGGACAGAGGCAGAAGCAGAGATCCATAGCTAAGCACCAGGTTGAACTCCCAGTCCAGCTGAAGAGAGAGAGAGGAGAGTATATGAGCAAAGAGACCAGGACCATGAGGAGGAGACCCACAGAGATGGCTGACCAGAGCTATGGGAGCTCACTGGCTCTGAAATAATTTCTAAGGAACATTCATGGAAAGGAACTAAACCCTCTGAAGGTAGATGATAGTCAGATGGTATTGGCAGTTTGTGGAGCCTCTTGCAGTAGGGCCAGAGTATGTTCCTGGTACATGAACTGACAACTTGGAGCCCATTCCCTACAGAGGAACACCTTACTCAGCCTTGATACTGGGATGAAGGACTTGGACCTACCTCAACTAGATATCCCAGACTAAACTGACTCACCTTGGGATTTCTTGCTCTCCTTGGGGAAGGGATGGAAGGATGGCGTGGGATGAGGCTGAGAGAGGACTGGAAGGAGGTAGGGGAAGGGGAGCAGTGGTAGATATGAGAAAAAACTTTTAAATAAATTTTAAAAGGAACATTTAAAAATGTAAAACATAAACTTTGGATTTTATTTCCCTAGATTAAGAAGGTAATGTCTAGGATGTGTTCATAACAAATGCTACTTCTAAAAATATATCTAACATGCACTCTTCTCCTCCTGCCCCATAAGTAACCCAATTCACATATTTAAACAGCTAAAGGCTTAGAAATAATTTTCAAAGACTTAATAACCTGTCATAATCAAAAAAAAATCAGTTACAAGATAATCTATTTACACATCAAAATGTTTTTATTTTAAACCTTTAACAACTTTTCCTGAATATAAAACTGAAAGAAAAAATTAATTTACAATTTTAAATGTTTATTTACCTCAATTATGATAATAATTTTTATTAGACATTCATATTTTTAATTTTTATGTATAAGGGTATATGGCTGCATATAAACTGTGTACCAGATAGTGCCTTGTGCCTGTAGAAGCCCAAAGAATGTATGAGATTCCAGACATATGAGATTCCTGGGATTGAATTTATAGCTAGTTGTGATCCACCATGAGGGTGCTGGGAATCAAACCCGGGTCCTCTGGAAGAGAAGCCAATACTTATAGCCACTAAGCCATATATCCAGTCCCCAGACTTCTTTTTAAAAAGTTGGTTTCTTTAGAAATGTTAATCTCTCAAATTATACTCCATTTTAGTAACCCACAAAAAATGCCAGCAATAGCTTTGATTCATCAGACGATAAACTTCATAGTTCTCACAGTTGCTCTTGAACAGTAAATGGAATGGAAATAAACTACAGCTTTACATGAAGGGACACAGAATCTCACAGGTGCACACACAATGGACCATTAAAATTCTAGATAAGGGCAGAGCGTGATGAAGGAGCTGGAAAGTCAGACTTGTACCTTAGCTACTGTAGCTGCAGGTGTTGTCAGTGCCACTGTCCTTCCAACACCTGCAGGCTTGCACATACCTGCAGAACCGCACTCACCTTCACCAAGTGCACTTAGCTGAAGACAGTCCAGAGAACTGTTGCAATCCTCACATAGGTGAGCATCAGGACTCGCAAGGGACACCTGCCTGGGCAGACAGAAATCTCCTCCTAAATGTCCTCAACCTCTTGAGTGATTGGTTAGCCTTCCTCTGAGGATCACTCATGGGATTTCTTTTATGCGCTCAGCTATTGACTATTTTACTGGAAGAACAAAGTGACATTGACCTTATAGCTCCTGGTTATTCCATGGAAAATCATTCAAATGATAGCAGAGAGCATGATCAGAAAGGATTGGTGACCTTGAAAATGAAAACTGGATGTAAATATGACAATGCAGACATGCTGCAAAATTCTACCAGAAGGTGAATATTCTTTGCTGGATAAAGACAAGACCACAAAATCTTCAGGTAAGAACCAAACACATTAGTGCCACATGGTCCCAGCACTGTAATAAAGCACTTTTTATGAGCTCAGAAGAAAATCCAAACTTCCTGCCTGTGGGCTGAAACACTGAAAAGAGCAGTGATCAGTTTTGCATGTTCATGACCACCACCTAGATGATGCAGCTTGAGCTTGGTTGGTGAAAGCAGATGATGACACATATGTTTATAGTAGGCAACATGAGATGGCTTCTGGCAAATCACAATCCAGAGCAACCTGTATATTTTTGGAGAAGATTCAAGCTCCATGTAGATTGGGGCAACACAGACGATGATGTCCTCAGCAAAGAATCCTTGAGGAGACTGGTAAATAGGATAAAAGGAAATGAGTGTGAACCTTTATCGCCTTTGAAGAACTATTCATCATGGGACCGTGTTCACAAGCTGTCAAAGTGAAGCCAGACTACTCCAGAGATCCCACTGGGAAATAAACTTTCCATCCCATTTTGCCAGAAAATCACTTAATTTTGGGTTTTTAGTTCAAATTCTTTGGGTATACAAATATAATTGTTACCTTCTCATATATGGACCCAACTGCTGCTCTTATTTTGCAGTTTCCTTTCACTATGAAAATGCTATAGTCATTTATGAGTTGGAAAAACTCACTTATCATCTCTGACCATATGGCTATGCATATAGATATCAGCCTACCTTACCTGAAAATTTACTAGAGAAAAAGAAACAAATAAAGCAAAACGAAGATGTAAAAAAATTAACCCATAAATTTCTTGAGATATATGTAAGAGTGAAGGCAGAATGACTGACCTTGCCTAAAAAAGGAACACTTGGCCAAACAAGCCTTTTTAAGTGAATAAGTAAATCAACACTGAATTAAAAAACCCACAACACAGTTCCCGTGTATAATCTGAGGTAAAAGCAGTAGCTACAACCTGTATTAAGTTGCCTTGCTTACACATATATATCTGATAATGTTTTAAAAATAGTAGTTGGATAGAAGATTTTGTATCTGTTCCTGACTACACTCATGAAGCAAATTTAAAACTTTACTGGACCAAGTAAGTGAACTGCTCATGATAATCTATAGGTCTAACTGAATACTGAAAGGAGAGTTAGCATAGTCTTTTATAGTCTTCTCATGAGTGAGAGTGTGGTACAATAACCCCAAATCTCCCTGGCACACAATGTTTTTGTTTAATGAAAAATTCTTGCTTATAATTTATCAGTGGTGGAATTTCTTCCAGAATTAGAGTGCTATCTGCCCTAAAAGTCACCAGTAAAGTCACACTGTGACGTTATTACAGGTCTTGGCTATGTTGTATACTTGGGTCTAATGCATGCTTACTTTCTACTATGGTGAGCTATAGTGTTTATTGTGTTCTCTTTCTATGTGAAATAGTTCTTGGATGTCACTCTCCACCATTCATACTTATTCAGTACATAACAATTTTCTAGCACAATTCATTTAAAAACATTTTTTTCTTAAATTTGATTGTTAGCTAAGTATAATCAATTAAGAAAATTCAATGCTGCTTCCTAGATTAGGAATATGTAATATGTTTCGTATATTACTGCTAGTCTCAGTTTCTTCAAGGTTATTTTTCTTGGTCACTTGTGTGTTGTGGAGTTATGATCACATGATCAAATAAATTGGGGATATAATTATAATTCCACTTTCATTATTCTGGAAGGAATAAACTTATTTGTGTGACTTGTTTGAACTAATTTAAAATCCTTCTTTCTTAGTATAATTAAACCAGCAAAATCATTTGAATGCAGGATTTTGACAGGAATACATATAATCACTATATTACGAGAAGGAAATTTACCCTCAAGCTAAATAGTGTTTTATGATACAGTACATGTTGAGGTGTGTTCACTTTAAAATGTGCATTGTTATTGTAAAATTTTGAAGGTGTTGTGACCTATGTATTTACTGGAAAATGAAAGAGGTGTTTTTTGGCTGTTTTAAAGTAATAAATTTAAAATATAATGTAAATATGGCCTAAAATATTTCCATGGTAATATATTTTCAGAAGCTATGTAAAACACATACATATACAGGGAGGGAGGGAGAGAGAGGGAGAGAAGGAGAGAGAGAAAGAGAGAGATAGAAAGAGAGATCATAAGTGACACTTTAGTCAAAATGCTGACACAAATACATAAATACTGGGTGTGTCCAAACTCTGTACATGAGGGATACCCTGGCCAGCAATGACAATGAGCATTGTAGTTCATCTCTATGCAGTGAAATAATTTTTCAGGGCTATTTTTTATCTCTATTTCAGTATAAAATAAATCATAAAACAGAGTACAACAAACGCAAATACATAATAGCAATTTCACTTACATCCGTATGGTAATATTTCTTACAAGTATCCTATGATAGAATTGAGATAAAGCTTCGCTGTCTTAAAACTCATTATAAAGTCTGTCTGTATGTAAGGATGTAAGGAACATGGCTGAAAGAAACGACAAAGGCAAGAGAGCATACACCAATTTTTTTCTGAAATTCTCGGAAAAGGAAACTGGGTGTTCTGAACTTGACACAATGTTCAATCAGAAACACATATTAAGTGTATTGATGCACCAGACACATTTTAAAGCCAATTATCAGGGCCAGTTCTGAGGCAAGCAGCTACCAGAATACACTGATCAACCCCTAAGCAAAATGGAAAGAAGGATAAAAAGGCCCTTCTGTGAAATACTCTCTTACAATGGAAGCAGTGGTACTGGAGATTTAGGAAGAACCTCCATCTGTCCTGGAAGAATGGCCGGGAGGGGTCTTTGAGGAAGTGATATCCAGAAAGCAGAATGAGCAGAAAGCAGAATGAAGTGAGACTAGTAACAGATGAAACCGCTTATATGAAGATTCAAGGGACACAGAGAATATAAGCCCCACCCTCCAAGTAAAATATCAGCAGGGCTGGAGCCCAGGTCTTCTTGATTGGGGATGAGCAAACAATGAATCTGAAATTACAGGAATGACATATGACATAATTGTACAACCCAGGACATTGAACCTTTACTTAAACATTTTCAAACATTTGAGATTGCTATTTCAGAAGCACTATACTTCACAGAAGGACTGAGAAGCACAGAGGATATGGATTGTGAGGTCATGGCAGTGAATAAGGAGTGCAATTGTTGAGGTCAGGTTGTATTTGTCAAGCACGGAGAGGACGGATAGGCAGAGTGACAAATGTCGAGGAGGGAGGAGGAGAGGAATTTTAGGGTTCCTGGCATAGGCAACTGGAGCGTGGTGTTTCTCTTAGGGTTTCTATGGCTGTGACGAAACAGTGACCAAAAGGAAGGCAGGGAGAAAGGGCTTATTTTATTTATACTTGCAGGTAAGAATCCATCACAGAGGGAAGTCAGAGCGGGGAACCTGGAGTCAAGAACTGATGCAGAGGAAGAATGTTGCTTTACTGGTTTGCTCCTCAGAGATTGCTCAATCTGATTTTTTTTCAGCACCTAAGACCACCAGCCCAGGAATGGAAGCACCCACAATGGCTTGGGCCCTTCTACTTCAATCATTGATTGAGAAAATGCCTTATTGGCTTTCCTTCAGTCCAATCTTAGGGAAGCATCTTCTTAACTGAGGTTCTCAGCTCTCACCTTAGCTAGTCAAATGTTGTCTTGACACTAGCCAGAACAGCAAGGACAGCTACTAAAACAGAAGAGGCGACATGTTGAGTTAGACATACCTGTGAGGGCCTCCAATGATGAATCACAGTAAAATGAGGATCTGCGTGTCTGGATCTAGCAGCAGGCTAGCTGGAGCCAGAGTTCTAAGCATAACCAGATTACAACAGGTATTTGAAATGCATACAGTAGATAATAGTTTTCAGAGGAATGTGTGATGTGAGAAGAGAGATGACCTAAGAAGAAACCTAAGGGGTATCAAAAATGTACTCTGAGCAGGAAAAGATAGTCTTGTGTCTTAGCCATCTGTTTTTCTTCTTTCTTTGCTTACTGAAAATATTTTTCCCATATGATTTATACTGACCATGGATTCTTCTACCTCATCTCCTTCAAGAGTCTCTCCACCTCCTCACCTACCCAACTCTACACTGTCTTTGTCTTTATTTTAAAACAAAACAAAACAAAAAAACCAGAACACCACCCCAGCTACACAACCATCAACCCATACCTGTCCTACTGGCAAAATGGGAGGGGCAAGGGTGGTTCAGGTTGTAGGAGTGGACAAATGACTGGTCTAACTTGAGGCTCAAGCCACAAGAGGGCGCCCATGCCCAGCACTGCCTGGATGGTCAGAGACCAGAAGCTAGATGGCTCAGAGACCAAGATAAATATTAGCGGCAAACAGAGCCTGCATGGATCTGTGCTAGGTCCTCTACACATACTGTGGTTGATTGGTTTTGTGTGGGACTCCTAACAGGGGGAGTGGATCTGTCTCTGCTTTGTGTGCCTGTTCTTGGGACCTCCCCCTTTTTTTCTATTGGGTTGTTTTGATATGAGGATTTGTACCAAGTTATTGCATCTTGTTATGCTGTGTTTGGTTGATATCACTGGGAAGCCTGCTCTTTTATGTAGGTAAAAAAAGGAAGAGTGATCTTGGGGAGACAGAAAGTGGGGAAGATTGGAGGAAGAGAGAGAGAGAGAGAGAGAGAGAGAGAGAGAGAGAGAGAGAGAGAGAGAGAGAGAGAGAGAGAGAGAAAAGCTGGAGAAGATAGGGAAGAGAACAGAGAGGAGTGGAGAGAGGGGAGGTTATTGTCTCAATATATTGTATGAGAGAAGAACAAATTAAACAGTTAAATAAAAATAAGAATTAAACAAAAATTATACATACACACAACGGAAAAAAAGAAAAAGTTCCAGAAACATACGTGGACAGAGACAGATACATAGAAAACCCATAAGAGCACAAAATTGGATACCATGATACTTAAGAAAAAAGTTTATTTCGTCTTGGTCGTCTACTGTTGAGCATGAGGCTTACCCTGAACATGGCTTTGTGTACTCTGTGAGACTCTATTGGAGAAAATTGTTTTTCCTTTGCAGGAGGATAACACTTAGAGATAACTCTGGGTTAGGGTGGGGCTCCTGTCCACTTCCCTTTTCAGTGCTGGGACCACATCTTTCTCAGATATGTGCTGCCACAGCCTCTGTTAGTTCACCTGTACATGGGCCTCTTTGTGTTTCTTGGTGTCTTCCATTTGCATTGACTCTTGAAATCTTTGCCAATCTCCGAGGGAAGGGATTGGATGAAGACAGCCCATTTAGAACTGAGCGTTCTAACTAATCTCACTCTCAAACATTGTCCAGTTGTGAGTGTCTGTATTAGTTCATCACTCCTGCAAAGGAAACTGCTCTGATGATGAGCAAGACACTGATCTATGGATAGAGTAGAATTAGGAATTGTTGTATTTCTGTGGTTCTCAACTTTCTTAATGCTGAGACCCTTTTAATACAGTTTCTCATGTGGTCATAGTGAGACCAAACCATAAAATTATTTTTATTGATACTTTAAAAATATAATTTTTCTACTGTTATGAATCATAATATAAATATCTGTTAAATAATACAGAATGTCATTAAGAGTCAGTTCATTGCTAATTTTTTTTCTTAAGAGCAGTAGTATTTGGTTTTATTCTAGATCCCTGTGCTCAGGTTATTGCTCCAAGCATGGATTCTATAAGTCAAATAAGACACAAGTTGGTTACTTCTACGAGTTTTGTAACACTATTTACCTAGCATATATTGCAGGTGGGACACTATTGTAGATGAAAGGGTTCCAGCTCAACTTCTCCATGTTCAGTCATGTGTGCAAGTGCTGTCCGCTAAGTGTGGCCTTGTTCTCAGATGGTGTGAAACAACCTATAATCTTGCTAACAGTCTTAATTGTTTGGGAATTCCCATAGGACCTGTTTGGCCAACAACAAAATTAGACGTAATACAATCCCAGTATGGAAAGCTTCATTTAGTAACAGCAAATGTCCAGTTTGGACTCTGTCTTCCCCATTGCTTGGCAATTTTATTTAGATCATCTTCGTAATTGTATATATTTTAGGAAGCTTTTACTATGTTAGGTTTTCATACTATCCCTTAAAAGTGACCCTTACTTTTAGCTGTCTCTTTCCTTATTTTCTCTCTTATAGTCCTTTTCCTCACCTAATCTTCTCCTTCCAGGCTCCCTGTCCATCCTTATCTATCTATTCCATTTCCCTTTCCTAAAGAAATCTATCCGCACTCCTGAGTACCTTACTCCATACCTAACCTGTGTGCTTCTCTGGGATGTAGTTTACTTATCACTGACTTAAAATTAATATTCACATATCAGTGAATACATACCATATTTTCTTTCCGGATGTAGAATACCTCACTTGGGATATAGTTTCTAGTTCTATATATTTACCTGAGAACTTCATGATTTCGTTATTTTTTTAATGGCTGAGTCATACTCCACTGTATTTACTATATTTTCTTTATCTTTCCGAGTAATATATAACCTGTTTCTTTATCTTTCTGAGTAATATCTAGGTTATATACCTAATCTAAATACAACAACAATGAATGTGGCTGAATCACTGTTTCTCTCTTCAGATAAAACTTAAGAGTGGTATAACTGGATCTTGGGGCAGGTTGACTCTCATATTCCTGAGAAACCACCACACTGATTTTGATAGTGACTGCTGTACCCCATTTTTAACTGGTTTATTTGTTTTCTTTCTGCCCAGGCTTTTTGTTCAGTTTTTAATTTCGTTACATATGTGTGATATTATCTCTTTATCAGATGTATAATTGGTAAAGATCTTTCGCTATTCTGTAGCCTGCGGCTTTGTCCAGATGACGGTACCTCTTACCACCTGAAAAGTCTGCAGTTTCATACGGTCCCATTTATTAGTTGTTGTTTTTACTGTGTCTGGGCTATTGGTTTCCCTTGTAGGAAGTTTTTCCTGTGCCAATGAGTTCAGGACTGTTCCACGTTTCCTCTTCTATCAGATAACTGACATTTGTAAGGTCCTTGATCCCCTGGGAGTTAGGTTGTGTTTATCTGTATTTCTTAAGAAGTAAGGCTGCATTCTTACTTTTTACTGGCCAAGGAGAGACAAGTAGAAGTGATAAGGAAGGAAAGTCTTATGTAGCACTGTGCTCTAGTGTGTGCCACCTCAGAGAACACAAAGCCTAGCATTTAGTCAGGAATGATATCTATGAAACCACTGACTGAATTAGCCCAGCTTCATGCCACTTGCTGATTTTTTTGGCCTCCTGTGCATTAATTTTCCTGTGTCTCTTTATTGTACTAAGCTGTCCTTCCAGAACCCATAAAGGACTCAAAGTCTACCCTGCATCCATTGTTCTCTCATCCTGAGCTACAGCTTTGCCTCTTGAACTTCTGAGGCACAGTGCAGAGTCAGGAGGTACAGTCCTGGTGTGTGTAAGTGTGCGTAGTGGTGATGAGTTTTGACAGTGATGAAATAATGTGGCCCTCAGTGGGCTTCTCCCGCAAGGAATCAAGCAAGGCAAGTTACCAAAAGAAAAGAATAATTTTTAAATTATAGAAGGAATTATTGAAGTGAAAAATGCAATTGGATTTGCTACGGCCTAGAAATGGCCCAAGAAAGAGTAGAAAAGCTTAAATAATAACCAGGATTGAAAGGAAAAATGTTTCATGAAATGGTTCAATGAGTCCAACTGTAAACTGTACCCTTGGACTGTGAGCTGAATAGACCATTTTTCCTTTAGTTGCTTCATCAGTTGGTGTTAATCAAACAACAGATAGAGAAGCTAAATTAAAACTATAGCACATGATCTTCAACTACACACTGCTGAGCACAGCAATGACTTGAGCAATAATTCACTCACGAGGTCCCATATCGGGCACTTTGCTGAATAAGTTTCAGAGAATTAGAACCTTGGACTTTTACATTTTATGATGCAATAAATGACTTTTCTAGTGAAGTCACTTAAAATCTTTTCATTGCTGTATTTCTGTTTCTTCTACTTCTATAGGGAAGAGATGAATCCTTGTGGGTAGAAGAAACTCAAGTTAATAGAATTGATGTTAGCAGGAATTTACTAACAGATATGCTGAGGAGATATTAAATCATTATGATTTAGCCAAGGGGACATTGCCCTTTAAATATAATCAGGTATGTTGCAAGCAAGTGAAACTTTCAATTCTAGTATGTAAATTTTTTTTTTTTTTAACAAGAAGTCACCAACCACTAGACCCATGTGCATACCTCTAATAGCCAACTCAAGAGAACCATCTTCACAGGATCACAATTAATGCTAAGCCCTGGCCTGCAGTAAAACCCCAGTTCTCTTCTTGAGGAAAACATTATTCTTCCAGATAGGCATGATGATCATGATTAACAGCTATTCAAAAAGAGTAACATGGCTGTCCTTAAGAAATAATTCTGGCAATATCTTTGCTGTGTAAATTTTCTTTCTGTCTAAGTATCCAGACTTGCAGTCTCCCATATCCGTTTAATTGTCAATGTGTATTCTGGAGTCAAAGCTTAAAAGAGATTTAAGGATAACAGCATTTGTCAAATGCATAATCCTGTGGTGTATATAAGTTATTGACCTCTTCTATTAGAGGCTGACTCTTATTGAGGTATTAGCCCCAGCCTGCTATCTACTTTAGTTAAGAATTGTTCTTTCACCTCTAAGTGTGCAGAGTAAGCAATTTCTTGGAAGACATTATTTCTGTAATACTTGGACCTTGTGAGCAACCTTGGTGAGAAACATATCAGTGGAGTATCCCAGGCAAAGATCACGATGATGCTTACTTCTACATCTTCTGTCTTCAACATGCAGAGCACTGTTCCTTGTGAAAAAAGCTGGGCTCCATGTTTAGAGCATCTGCAGAGACATCCACCCCAGACTCTTTCTCTGGTCTAGAGACATATTTCCAAAGCTTATGACAAATAGAGAATTTAAAATTAACTATTAAAGCATGCCCAGAAAACATATTAGCTTGCTTATTATTTCCCTCCATCTTAACTAAGATGAACTATTATAGCTTGTTCTTGATTTCAAAGTATTCAAAGGATATATAACTCAAAATCAGGATAGATAACTAACAATATGACTATTGGTACATATAAAATTATTTTATAGTATTTTTATTTGTTATTATTATCAGTATTTGGGTGTGTATATACCCAAGAATTCCACAGCATACATGGTTGGTCATCCAAGAATTAGGTTCTTTCTTTCCACCATGTAGGTCCCAGGGAATGAACTCAGGTTATCAGGTTTGACAAGGACCTTTAGAGTCATCTCTTTAGAACAGCTTTTTCTGAAAATACTTCTTATTTTCAGAAACTGAACTTTTGCCAACCAAATCTTGCATCTAAGTTAATAGTATGCCTTGAGATCATTAGCACCAGGTACTCAATGTAATTCCCTATTGTATTCAGACTGTTTAATTTTCCTTTAAGAAGATGTTACCATCACTATGCCTTTGACTTTCGATGCAAACAGTTTTTACAACTTAAGCTAAAGTTTAGTTTTAAAGTATGTATTCTTCCATGTTCCTGACCCAGAATAATGTGTGTGTGTGTGTGTGTGTGTGTGTGTGTGTGTGTGTTTGTGTGTGTGTGTGTGTTGTAATCATTTGCTAAAAGCACCCAGTGGGTTGAAATCAACTCCAAGAAGACAAAATATCTACCATACATGTTGTAAACAACATGCGGCTATAGGCTGATAACATCTCATGCAGCTTCTAGTTTTATTCTGGTTCAGTAAAATGACTTCTTCCTTTGTAAAACTTTTTTGTATATTTCTGTAAAATCAAATACCTCGTTCCTTTATCATACCATGTTTTCTTTTCTATTTCTCCTAAAGTTTAGCTTTTCTGTAAGACAACTACTTTAAATAAATGTTGCCAAAGAAATGCTGAACAAAATATGCTCTAGTCTGCTGAATGTTCAGTTTAAATGTCCATACCTAATTATTCACGTGCATCAAAATCACCATAGAGCTGGTTTGAGTTTTAACCCTAATGAAAACTACTCAGGACTCTTAATTTCATTAAATGTGTTTACAAGCAATAATAAATTCTTACCCACTGTATTATGCAACACATATCTCTGGAAAGCAACATAAAACAATGAGATCAGACCAGTATAAATACACACACAGTTAAAAGAAATACACAAAGTACTATAGTTTTATTAAAAGCTACTACTTGAGAATGAAATCTCCTTTCCACAGATAGCATAAAAGTGCATAATGGTAAAATGATTTGGGAAAGCTTTACAAAAGCCTAATTCCAACTGTATCTTCCTGAGGGTGGTGGCAAAGGGTATTTCCTTTCTTCTCTGGGATATCCCAGTCTCCCCACCTCGATCATCATGTCTGGGCAGATGTCCTCCAGGCCCATGCAGTATCTGGTACTGGTTTGGTTGAAAGGCATGAAAGGCAGGTGGTGGCGCAGTGTTGTTGTAAACACCAGTCCCTGAGCCTCTTTGTATAATATGGCCTAAAGTTCTAAAGGTTGCTCGGTCCCCATGAACAGGCCACAAGTCTGGATTAAAGCCACTGCTGCTCATTGCTGGGTTTTTTCCAATCATCAGTATTCAGAACTCTGCTGGCTTCCTTGCTTTTGGAAGTATACCATGTTTTCTGTGTTGTTCAGTAAAGACAGAGCAAACCCAACACCCAGCAGACAACAGCAAACAGACCACAGACAACAGGCAGATTGAAGACACGTGGAGAGTAGCAAAGAATTTCAACTTGAATTTGCTCTTGGTCTAAACTGCTCAAGAGAAAGATTCTCTTCATTCACTAATGTGATACCAACTCAGGCCCTGATCTAATTTTTATTCACATTATCACATTTGTATAAAATGAGGCTACATCATTTGAAACATTTTTTTTTAAATTACTGAATTAAAGAAAAAGAGTTAAGGAGCCAAATAGAATAAGGACTTTGAAATCTCTTATTATAGCAGCCACTCTAATCCTTCAGAATTCTGCATAAATTAGCGGTGGTGGAGATTTCCTCATTGTGGATAGTTTGAGATGAATATTTATCATAATCTTCACTTTTTCCCTCAGTGCAGTAATGTCAGTGCATCCCTTTACTTTTTTATTGAAGATTTTAAATCTTATTATAATGATTTTTGTGTATGCATATGCACATAGACCTGTACATTGTGGAGACCACACGTATACCACAGTACACATGTAAAGGTCAGAGAGGACCACTTGTGAGAGACACCTTTCTCCTTCCACTGGGTGGGTTGGGATCCTAAACAAAGGTTGTCAGTCTTGGAAGCATGGGGCCTATAGTCACTGATCCATCTTGCCAACCCTCCTCTTTTTCTCTTTCCTTCCTCTCCCTGTCTCCCTCTCCCTTCTCTCCTCTCTTTCTCCCTCTCTCTTTCTTCATAAATGCACAGTGCAATCAGTTTAACATCTCCTTAACTGAACTGAGCTTTCAAGTGTCTGCTACACCTGTTTAGCTGAAGTCTATATGAGGGTATTCTGGAGACGTTGGCAGTTATGACAATGTAAGTGGTCCAGTGTGTTCTGAAGCCTCCTTATGCATAGCATATTGAAGAGGAGCTTGTAGAAGTTTTGGTGTCGCATTTTCACATATAAGAAACCTAGACTACATTTAAAGGATCAAGAGTCTCTTCACAGTTTTTACTGGTTACAGCAAGAAACAGAGAGTGAAAAAAAATGTCTTCAAAATTGTTAGACAAAGTATCTAGCAGTTAGCTTACACAACAAACCATAGCAAACCAGGATGATGGAATGAGACACTCCCTCTTCAACAAGAAAGTTTTCAAAATGATGTTAAACAACAGCACTCACCATTTCTTGAGAGGCTGAGGCATGACAGAAATGAAAAGTGGAAGAAAAGAAAAGAGGGAATTTATATTGCAGGACATGAGATGGCACACAGAAGAGGAATCTCCATTGCTCTTGAATCCAAACTAGTGGGATTTCTCAGCTGTGAGCTGTTATGACAAGTGACAGCAGAAGTTTTAAGGACCTTGAGGGTTACAGTTGCCTTAATATTTCTCTTGGGACCCCTGCTTCCACACTGTGTGCAGCCTCAGGGCTTGAATGCTTGACAGTCAAGTGACTCAGTCAACTTGCCAACTACTTGGCTCCCAAAGCAGTATCTGGCTGGGCAGCACATGGACACCTGAGTGGAGGCAATTTAGATGAGCTGAGCCTCAACTGAGTGATGGATTAAGAAACTATTTGTAGCTGGGCATGGTGGTATACACTACACCTTTAATTCTACTCATTATGAGATAGAGTCAGAATAATCCTTTAATGTGTTCACAGCCAGACTGGTCTACTTCAGATCCAATAAAAACTAGCAAAAGAAGCAGGAAGATTTCTACGGCACAGTAGAAGAAACAAGTTAGTGAGTCATTCCAAGGAAAGAAGACTAAACTCTAATGTTAAGGAAAATCTGCCTATAGAGTAAGAAATTCTGGAAAATTTCAGAATTTCAGAAAAATTCAGAAATCTCAAGAACTTGTGAATGTCTTTGTTATAACTATGTGATAAAGAAGTACAGCAAGGTCTAGTATTGTGGTAAGTCTTTGTAGTATTCATGTGTAACCAGGGTGTGGTAGTTTAAATGAGAATGGCCCTTATAGGCTCATGGATAATTAGCAGCATTCCTTTATGGTTTCTGCTTTAAATCCTGCTTGGGTGACAGCCCTGAGTTCTTTCAGTGATGGCCTGTGATCTGGAAGTATAAGTCATACAAACTCCTTTCTTCCTAGATTGCCTACAGTATGATTGTGTATCAGTGCAACTGACTAAAACTAGGTCAGCTGAATTTGTGACTTATTCTGGGCTAGAGATAAATATAAACTCAGCAGAAAACTGAAAAATACATGTGTATTGGACATTCTTCCTGCTTCTCTGGGGACCATGTAAAGGACTCTGAACTATGCTGCAGAGTTTCAGAAATAGTCAGTTCTGCCCCACCTTTGTCGTAGCCAATGAGCCAGCTCTGTGAATCCTGTAGGCTAACCCAGTAATCTGGTATCTATCTCCTGACAGTAGTTAAATGATGAGTTCAACTACAAGCATAAGGACTGCCCAGCTGTGAGTAAAATAGTTTGCTGTCTTACGTATTGTGAGCTAATTATAGTTCAGGGGTAGTTTGTTACACGGGAACAGCTAATTGATATGAACAGCTCATTCTCAGCAAACTGCTCATTTCAGAACATGACATATTACCCACTCCTCTTTCCTATCTCTACTGGTCACATTTTATTGCCCACATGCCCCAATTTGGAAAAAACATACTCCTAAATGCTAAGCATGGGTAGAAAATCACTTAACAACTTGAAAAGAGCAGGTGAGTATTGATGTACAGACAAAAATTAAGAAGGAAGTAAAAAGAATGAAATTGTATCATTTATAAGAGAATTAACTGAAGATCATCATAGAAAGTAAAATAATCCAGCCAATAGAGATGAAACTTTATGACAGGAATGTGTATTGTAAGAATTATTCATTAGCAATTGATTATATAAAGAATTAACATTTATTAAGGGGTTATATAAACCCATACTGATACAATATTGAACCTTAAGGCAATTTTTGGAGAGTTGACTGTCCCACACAATGAGGATGCCAATCCTCTCTCTGAGAATGCAGGAACAAATAGGAACAGAGGACAGCATGCCACTGGGTCCTCAATGGGGGCTGGCCATGGTCCTGAGACCCCAAGACAATATCTCTAGGTCTCTCTCAGTAATGCCCGAATCCCACCACATTTCCTTCTTTTGTCTAACTAAGATAGTTATAAGCCTAAATATAAGAATATATATTATAAATAATTATAAAATAATGTCTAGGAGAGGTAAAGGCAATAACATAAACAAGGCCAAACTACAACTAACAAACAACGGACATAAGGTCTAGACTTAAGTGTCTAGAATATTGGTAAGTGGCACTATACAGAGATTACTTCAAAGCCGTTTATCTTGAATAATATGAATGCAATACCTGAATGCTCTTAGCTAAGACATGAGATGGTAGTAACAAAACTATCTAGTCTTCAACTCCATCAAAGACTTGAAAAGGAAAATATATTACCTGAATAAGCTGGAGGCATAAGAGAGTAACTTTCAAGATTTAGGAGAGGACAGCAACAGTCAGCTGCCTGG
The DNA here is from genome assembly GCA_033318265.1 of Phyllotis vaccarum. Taxonomy (NCBI): domain Eukaryota; kingdom Metazoa; phylum Chordata; class Mammalia; order Rodentia; family Cricetidae; genus Phyllotis; species Phyllotis vaccarum. Next base: position 129,828,081 of record JARWLC010000005.1, on the reverse strand, counting down.
ACAGTCACCCACAACTTTTCTGCAAAGTTTGAGCATTGATTTCTTTTTGGCTACAGGCCTAGGATATTTGATAGATACCACCAGAAGGGCTTTTTGAGAAATCATCTTATCCCATTTTGGAAAGTTTCAGCAATCTCTATCCTTCATCTTGCTCACCTGAATTGGACAGCATGCATATTGTCAGCAGTTGAGGCAAGAGCAGTTCTTTGCCCAATAGGCATTGTCTACCAAGGAAGACAAACTCCTTGCGGAGTTTCCTTGATGCCCAACACCATCTCAGGAAAGAAATAGCGATGTCAGGACTTATTGCATCTTTCATGGCCAAATTCTGAATAACAAAATATTAAATGTCGTATTCTCTAGGTCTATGAAGTAGATGAAGACTCCTGTCTATCTGATATATTCTACTATATATCTGAGAAACCTAAACATGACTATTACATGGCAAACCTAAGTAACTGTGATATGCGATTCATATCATTCTAAAGACTTAAGCTTACATTGTAAAAATCGACAATCTATAAATGGGTATACAGCTTTTGAATAATGACTTTAAGTATGAAAATCATATAAATATTAAACAAAGGTAAATGCATAGTGCAAGATAACAGTATCCTAAATATATATCATTATACAAAATATCTAGAGATATACAAAACATCTCAAATGGAAATAGAATACACGCACATATCATATAATCAAACAGAAGTAGAAATTACATAGAAGAATTGACAACGATATGATTAATATGCATTATTGTGCAAAATATTTTAAATAGAGGTAGAAGCCTGTTTAAAATATAGCAATTATAGATTCAGTTTGTATCAATATATAAATAACCTTAGACATATAAGATAGTTTCAGATTTGAATTTGTATTAATATACAAATCATCTCAAGCATAAATATAAAATAATTTCATATTTGTAACAACATACAAGCATTTAAACCAGTGAAAATCATGTAGGGCTAATATTTGGCTAATAGTTTTTACAGGTAAATACAGTAATCTACATATATCTGTCCAATCTATTTCCCTCTCTCTTCTTTAAAAGGGATTCCTGAGTCTATATTATTGTTTCATCCTCAACTAAAATATAACTTATAATCACCCTACCAGAATGCTAACTATCCATAACCCTTAGAGGACAAAACTTATTGGGGGAAGGGAATAAATTTTCATATGATTGCTTCCTTATCACTTGAGGGTGATGTGTCTCTGTGGGATCCTGTAAAAACTAAGACAGTGGTGAAGTCCTAATGGACTAACCATAAACATCTATAACCAGTTTCTGAATAGTAAGTAGGCCCATCTGTAATTCTTGTTAGAGATGTTATATGAAAGATAATCATAGAAAACTATCTTGCAAATGTCCTGAATAGTCATTATTTCAAAAGTAGTCATTGATGAGGTACACCAGTATTTTATGTTTTTCTTTCTTTCTCTCTCTCTTTCTTTCTCTCTTTCTCCCTTCCTTCCTTCCTTCCTTCCTTCCTTCCTTCCTTCCTTCCTTCCTCCCTCCCTCCCTCCCTCCCTCCCTCCCTCCCTCCCTCCCTCCCTCCCTCCCTGCCTCCCTGTCTCCCTCCCTCCCTCTCTCTCTCTCTCTCTTTTCTTTCTTTCTTTCTTTCTTTCTTTCTTTCTTTCTTTCTTTCTTTCTTTCTTTCTTTCTTTCTTTCTTTCTTTCTTTCTTTCTTTCTTTCTTTCTTTCTTTCTTTCTTTCTCACAGAGCAGGTAGAATTGTTGTGATGGGGCCTCATATTCTTTCTGGATGCCTTGATGATTGCTGGTAGGAGAATTTGTTTTTTTCAGTGGAAAACTTAAATATATTTAATATCAAATGGAGAATTTATGTTTTCAGGAGAAAATTGTATGTGAAGAAGGTTTTACTAGATCAATAAAAAATAAGTACACAGAGAGAAATAGAATTAGAAATAAAATTACAATAATATTTGTCCATGTTTATCTTGGCTGTCTGGCTGTCTTTGGTCCCACACCATGTGGCTTTCTGCCATGAGACAGAATCTTTTAAATTTATCTTTACCAACATGCTTGGGTTTAGAGAAGGAGAAAGCCACTTCCTCCAACTCCAAAGCCAGCTTGACTTATAATTAAATCAAGACCACATTCTTTTAAATGAGATATAGATGTTAAGAAATGAAAATTGAGAATTCACCCTGTATTGCATATTGGTACCAATAGCTCTTATATTCCTTTGCTTGTAATTCTTTTATTATTGATCTTTTTTCAGCTTTAGGTATCTAATCATCCAGCATCCATTCAACTTCTTGAAAATGTTTATGTTTACTCTTCTGTAAAGACAAAAAGAAACTCTTCCCATCCTTGTTAAGTGAGTTTCCTTACCTTGTATCCAATTGTTGTATTGACGGATGAGCTGTTACTTCTCCTCTTCAGGAGGTGTCTCCTTTTTGTATCAGATCTTTATTAATTCCATTGGTACTCACATCTTTTCTTCTTCCATGGAAACAAAAGCAAAACCCCTTCCCTACTGAAATACATATCCTGGCTTTCATTCTGAGGTCAGCACATCCTTGAAGGACATAAGTTGGTTTATATCGGAAGCTTTCTCTCCACAGTTGTTGCTCCTTTCTCATCAGTATTAAGAAAATTCGGTGTTAGTAAGGCATTATGTACTGTCTCTCTAGGTTTCATTGTTTCTGTTTATGAAGCATCTCTTTTAAGTTGCACTGAGATCTTTCCACAACTAGTTGTTTTGTAGGATTGTGTGGTGTACTTTAATATTTTATAATATAATATCCAAAGTCTGCTTCATCCTTTGGGAAACATATGCTGGAGCATTGTCAGTCATAATTTGAAAAGGAATTTCAATAATGGTTATGGCTTCCAAAAGGTGTGTAATTACAGAGTCGGCCCTTTCAGATCTTAGGGCCATTGTCCATTGTAGTCCTGAGTAAGTGTCAATGGCATGATGTACATATTTCATCTTTTCATATTCTGAAGAATGAAGCAATCCATCTGCCAAATCTTATTTCTTTGATTTAGAATTTATTCCAGCAGGTAATGATGTTAGTTTATAGAATAAGCATGTAGAACAATTCTTTACAATTTCCTTGGCCTGGTGCCAAGTATTTGGAAAGCTCTTTTTTAATCCTTTACATTAACATGATGTTTCATAAAATTCTGAGGCCTCCAGAACATTTCTTATTAATAACCAATCAATTTCACCATTGCCTTTTGTTAGAGAACCTGACAAATCCAATCCATCTGGGATCTGATATGTATTACACACACACACACACACACACACACACACACACACACACACACACACACACGCACACACACACACACACACACACACACACACACACTGAGTTCTATTTCTAATGGTATCTTGTAGTTGTATAAACACCAAGATTACTTCTTTATCATCAGGAATGAAATAAGCAGCTTCAATATGTAAAACAATTATTTCTGTGTACTGAAAATCCGTTATGATGTTAATAGATTCTGTAAAATCCATTAACTCCATGATAATGGCATATAATTCTGACTTCTGAACAGAATTATGTGGGTTTTGAGTTACTTTACTTACATTTTCTGATTTTAACCTGCTTTTATTTGTTTGTTTGCATCATTATAAAATGTAAGAGCTCCAGAAATTAGTTTATCCTGTACAACATGAGGAAGAATCCAATTAGTTTATTTTATAAATTGAATTTTCTTGCTTTGGATATATTTGTTATTAATCTTTACCCAGAAATTACTTTAGGATCTTTGGCAAGGTTCACTGTCTACCCATAATCAATCAATTTCTTCATTAGTTAAAGGTACAAAAATTTCTGCTGGGTCCTTTTCTATTAAGTGATGAGGTCTTATTCTTTCTTTAAAAATCAAATTGGAAATATGTTGTAGTGAGGTTTCCTGGTCCTGGGCAGCCAGAGGCCCAGACCCATGGACCTGCCGCACCAGATACATTAGCCGCCCGCAGCTGATCAGGCCCCAAAAATGATTCAGACGCTTATATTAAGTTCATGTTGTTTGGCCTATGGCTCAGGCACATTGCTAGCTAGCTGCTTCATCTTAACTCAACCCCCTTCCATTAATCTGTCTGCCACATGGCCTGTGGCTCACCTGTGTTCCTTACATGTTGCTGCTTTGGGCTTCTGACTTGGTCTCCCTTATTCCACCCTGCTTCTCCTACTTTTGCTCTTATTTCTCCTCCTACTTTTTCTATAGTGCCTGCCATGGGCCAAAACAGCTACTTTATTTAAAGATTGATATTTACAGCATACAGCAATACATTCCCAAATCAGAAATCTTTTCCACATATGTTTTTAATTTTTTAGTCATCCTATGTGGCAGAAATATCCATTTTAATTTAATATTTTCTCTTTTAATTATAACTCCTGTATAAGAATGCTTAGAGGGTGAAATAACCAGAATGCAATTGCTCCACAAGATTTGCATGTGCATTTTGTAATTTCTTTTCTAATAGAGCTAATTCTCTCTCAATTTCACCAGAAAAATTCTTTAAGACTATTTAAACCCTTATTACCATCTAATAATTAACTAGTTAATTAATTTTTATTCCAATAATGGGCAATATATAAAAAATATCTCCTAGCAGTTTTTAGAAATCATTAAGAGTTCTCAATCTATCTCTCCTGAGTTGTACCTTTTGGGGTCTTAATTTTTGTAGACCTATTTTATATCTTAAATAATTAATAGAATCTCTTGGTATTTTTTCAGGAGCAATTTGTAATCTCCAGTCAGCAAATTTTCCTTACTTCCTTAAACATTCTTTCTAATGTATCTATATTTGAGTCTGCCAATAAGATATCATCCATGTGATGGTAAGTGATAGATTGTAGGAATCATTTGCATATCACTTTTTATGGCTGGTGTACAAAATATTAGCCCAAGAAGTGACCATTCAACGTTCCTTGTGGGAGAACTCTTCTTTGAATCTCTTTACACACTGAAAATTATTATGAGTGGACACTGTAAAGGTACATTTTTTAATCTTGTTTTTGTAGAGGTATGGCAAATAAACAGTCTTTTAAATCAATAACTATAATAAGCCATCCCTTAGGTAACAGGGAAGGCAAGGGAAGATCAGATTGTATGGAGCCAATTGGTTGAATCACCCTATGTATTGCTCTTAAATCTGTTACCATTCTTCATTTTCTAGACTTCTTTTTGATGACAAATACAGGAGAGTTCCAAAGGTTGATTGACTTTTCAAAATGATGCTCATGTAACTGTTCCTGTACCATCTACTTTAAGGCCTGTAGTTTCTCTTTCATTAAGGACCATTGTTGAACCCAAATAGTTTGATCTTTAACTATTTTAAAGGTAATGCTGTGACTGTCTTTACAGGGTCAACAGCTGTTGTGCTATGATTTTGTACAACCTGAATGGCTGGTGACTGTTTTTTATAATATGTTAAAGTATTGTTTTCAGAAAGATAATTAAATCTATGGTTTATATCTGAGCCTGGAGAGATTTTTATCTGGGCATTTCATTATTATAGAAGGTCATGATCCCATAGATTCACTGCTATATTAGCCGTACATGGCTTTAGCCTTCCTCTCTGTCTTTTTGGTCCTATGCACTCAAGCCATCTTAAATTTTGTTTCACCTGAGATATGGTTCCAATTCCTAGAAATTGAACATCTAACTCCTTTAGAGGCTATTTTGGATGTCATGATTGTGGGGTTATGATCAAAATATCTGGCCACATGTTGACTAAGCCTTGGATAAAAATATTATCTATTTGTATTTTCAATTTTGACCTTTATTAATTTATGGAAGTCTTCCAGAATATTTGTTTTTGGGTTTTTCTTAGAAATTTTGATTCCTCCTTTAAAGTTGTTCTATTATCCAATGCTCTGTGGTTCTTTACATTAGGCATTGGATTTTCTAATTGTTCTGAGGAAGCTGTTCCTCCATTGTGACTGATATGATTGAACCATCTTTGATTTTGAGAGGCCCCAAGAGGCATTTCTCAATTGCCTTGTTTGTCTCTTGGAGATATTCACTCATTGGTCCAATGTCAGGCTTTCCCATATCTTCTGCATAATCTTTAGGCACCTTCTGGTTGAGTAATTCCTAGAAAAAAACCTTAGTTCTAGGAATGTCTTACAATTCATTCTTATAAGGCCTGGCTTACCACAATTAAAGCATTTGATATCTTGATTTCTTACTCTAACACTGAAAGGGATTGACCTACCCAATTCTCTTCACCATAATTGAGAGACTCAGCATTGATTGCATACTAAATCCATTCCTCTATGGGTGCAGATCTGATCTTTTGCAGCATAAGCATTCTATTACATTCCAAGTTTGCATGGTAAAAAGCCAAAGAAAGAATTAGTTGCTTTCTAACTTCCAGATCTGATACTGCTCTATGTATTGCCTTGGTAAATCTTTTCAGAAAGTTAGTACAAGGTTTTTTTAAGCCTTTCTTGACTTTAGTATATGGCTCAATTTTCTGTTCTTGGTCTAGAATTTTTCCCCAAGCATTTAAAGCAGCAGTATATCATAGCAACAATGTATGTTCATCATAAGTAGTCTGAACCATCAAATCATCAAAGAAGACTTCATCAAGGATTTGGTCTTGAAAGATGTTGAAACCTTTAACATTTCCTTGATGTTCAATGGCCCTAGCTTCTCCCCTCAGCCAATTTCTCCATTGTAAATGTTGGCTATAGTCCAATACAGTAGCTTTTAACTGCATCCAACCATTAGGATTTATTCTATTTTTTGTTCATCATGAATTTTATATTTGTTTTATATATATATATATATATATATATATATATATATATAAAACACACACACATATATGGATGAGAGAGAGGGGGGGGATTCCATGGAGTAATATGGTTTCTATGATGTCCATGAAATGAGGAAATTCATTATATGTATGTTTTTTCTCAATGGTAACTGCATAAATCATAATAGGTGATAAAGAAATACACTTCATGTTCACTGCCTTAGGCAAAACATCCCCATCACCATAAGATTTCAGTGATGGTTGTCCTGAACTGTTCTAGGTTATGGTGCCTTAATTTTCTTCTCAGTTATAGCAATATAGTCCTTCCATTGTTGAAATTTAGAATCCACTGATTTCTCTAAGGTTTGAATATCTTGAATAACCAATATAATCTAATGATTCCATTGATTTAATAAGTTTTTTATTCTTATCATTAACATAAAATTCTACAGATTTACACTTCTCTTATAAGGCCCTAATATTTATGTGCAAGTAGGAAGATCTGAATGTTTGCTGTGACCAATTTCCAGAAAATTAATCTTCCTGCCAATTTATCATTGACAGACTCCATATTACACATTTCAGAAAGCAATTTTTCATTCTTAGACTTCAAGTCTTCCATCAGGCCAATTTAGTCTCATATTTAGTGTAGGTATCAGATCACTTTTTTTGGAGATATAAAATGTAGAATCAAGCCAGGAACTCACAAGGCTGTAGAGTATAAAGCTCTCAAAAATATAATTATGTAAGATGTTCTTGGTCATAACAGTAAAAATTTTCTAAATTCCTCAGAATTTGTATTGTCATATACCATTGTTGAAATTATTATTATTAAAATTATATATGTTTTATATGAATAATTATTTATCTCAGAATAGATGTAATGGTGATGTTTGGCTAGGAGATGTCACCAGTGTCACTCAAAGTAGTCAAGGTGTGTGACTCAAATTTTCAAGTTTGGCCTTCTATGAAGATAACCTCATGAAAGGCAAATTTTCATAAAATTAGAACAATTTACTACAAATATACATTAAAAGACATGAAGATATCAGCCATGTCCCTTCTGGAGTTGGGGGGTGGTTCAACAGTGCCAAGTCATACTCTTGAGTAGCTCCAGGGGAAAGAGCATGCCAAACCTGTTTCACTGGATAGAAAATATTCTTTTTTAGAAGTAGCTGAAGTTTGGATTCTAGTCTGTCTCGTGGTGGATAGGCTCTAAGACCAAAGCTGTTTTGGACTGTGTGAGTGATCCTTGGTTTCTGCTGTATGAAGAGGCCAGACATGGCCTAGCACTGAGTTCTAGAAACCCATCTTGGTGCCAGGTATTGCATGAATTATTCTTTGGCAATTGATTATATAAAGGATTGATATTATCACTCACTGTTACAAAATTGAACCTTAAGGCAATTCTTGGAGAGTTGACTGTCCTGCATAGTGGTAGTGCCAGTTCTCTCCCTGAGAACACAGGAACAAACAGGAACAAAGGGCAGCATGCTACTAGGTCCTCAATGGGGGCTGGCCATGCCCCACCCAGGGTCCTGAGACCTCAAGGCTATGCCTCTAGGTCTCCCTCAATAACACCTGAATCTGACCACAAATATGGTATCCCTCCTCTTTTTATTTCTTTTTGTTTTTGCTTTCTGGTCACAAAGTGAATGACTTCATACTACCACTATGTCTGCTATGATGTACTCTTCCCCCAGAAACCTAAATATGTTTGACTGATAATGGGCATTAACCTCCAGAACTGTAATCCCAAAATAAATAAACCTTTTGTCTTTATATATTATCTCAGGCATTTGTTACAGTGAATAGAAAGCTAAAAAAATTGTTCTTTAATTTGTATCCGACTAATGTTATTGACAGGTACATAGTCCCTCTGACTTGGATAACTTTGTAGAAAACAAGGAAAATTGAGAATTCCCATAATGACTTCCTTCATTGCATGGATATGCATGTCCCACCTAATTTATCAGTATATGCTCTATTCTGGTCCAAGAGTAAGAAAGCTTGATCATACAGTAAGTGGCAGACTGAGCAGAAAATACTATTGAGAACACTTGAGAGGCAGTAAGATTTCATAGACTAAGAACAGGCTTGAACACTGGGACTTGTGATATTTTGGTAAAAGTATACCACTTCCTTCCTCTTGTCATTGGGGAAAAGTGATTGATCTGTGGTCACCACACAGCAATGTGGTGAAGATAAAAGCAGAACTTCTGGAGCTGCTTCAGAAGCTCTTCAGAGCACATTCGTTCTAAATTCCATAAGCACATCTATCAAAATTCAACATTAGACAATGACAATTTATTAAAAATACTTCGAAGGAGAACGAGGATTATTTCATTTTATTAGTAAAGAGAATAAACTGAGAAAAACAGACAGATCATGGCCTAGAGGGAGCCCTCATTTGTCTGGGCTTAGCAGTGAGATAACAAACCTGCAGATAGAGAAGACAGCATATACGTTAAAAGGTCAGGAGAGAATGAAAAACATTACTAGATAGGCACTAGCCACGTGGCATTATCAGATGTTTGGCTCCAACCTTCCACTTCAGAAACATTAATCAAAGCAATTATTCATGAAAAAGTGCTACAAAAGATTCAAGTAAATGGGATGAGCAGTGATACCACCTGGCTGTAGCTCAGAAATATTAAAAAATGATAATTGTCATGAGTGGGGAAGAGGAAACAAATACTGTACATTGTCCTAGAACCTCAAACTAGTGCCATTAATAAAGGACAGGGCTTTACAGATACAGATGGTAACTGTAGACTAAATTTTAACCCTTTCCTGATATTATGAAGAACCTTAAAGCCTCAGCCTTGAAGATGAAGGTAGATTCAGCATCTAGTATGGGCATTGCACACATGTATTCATGCAGGCAAAACTCTCAAACATACATTTAAAAAAATCTTATCTTATTTTCATTAAAAAATGTCATCTCCATCAATGTATCCTTCTGCTCCCCCTCCTTTCCCCCTCCCAACCCCTCCCAGTCAGCCTTCAGCCTCGGCCCTCCATATCCATCCATCCCTCCCCCGAAAAGGGCAAGAAGTCCCAAGGTGGGGCAGCCCAACAGGGCACATCCACTCCAGGCAAGTCAGATTCACTCATCCCAAAGTCAATGCTGGGCTGGGGTGTTCTTCTATAGGGAATGGGTTCCATGGTGCCAGCCCATGAATAGGAACACAGTCTGATCCCACCCCTAGTGACTCCACACACTCATGGCAGTCAAAAGTTGCCCAACCCCTGAGGGCCCAGTTCCCCCTCCCGATGGATCTCCAGTGGCACTTCCTGATTCAGTGAGCTCCCCAGAGCTCTAGCCAGCCATCACCATGGGAACCTTTCTCATAGTATCTATGCACCTGCTCATACAGACTCTCTTCTCCTGCTCTCAGTTGGACCAGGCGCTAAAAAAATCTTTTAAAAAGAATACTAGTTTCATTTATGCAGCATGAGGGATGAGTGTACACTAGAGATCTGATAATCAAACATAGTTATTCTAGTTAATGATAATGCTGAACTTTTGAAATTTCCTGACATTGGAGATTGTTGCACGAATGAAAGAAGCTTAGAGCCAAATCTCAGGGAAAAGCTGAGATATCAAAGAGAGTGAACACCACAGTCAAATCTCACCCAGCTGTCTTCCAGCCTCCTCTGGCTCGCTCCTACTGGCTTCTTCTGCCTCTCTGTCTTTTTATGCCTGCTTTAAATACCATCTTCACTCAGTTGTTTCACATCCAGATTGAGGTTAAAGGTGTGGCACCACCACTGCCTGACTGGGAGCCTAGAACTCCCTCTATAAACAAAGGTGGCCTCAAACTCAGATTTACTGGGATTAAGGGTGTAGGTCACCACTCCTGGATTTTCCCTGTGCTGGGATTAAAGATGTGGGTTACCACTGTCTGATCCTCCTAGACTTACTGTGGGTAGATCCCTCTGATACCTCAGACTGGTTTTTATTAAGTTTGAAACATATCCCCACAGGAGATCTGATGATGGACAACACAGTGACTATAGTTGACACTGTAATAAGCATTTTAAAACATACTAAAAGAGTGGGTTTTAAATACCTACACTGTAAATAATTTTTTTATGTGAAGGGATATGTACGTCAATTTATTCAATAATTATCAAAACTGAAGATGGAAATTAGCAAATTAACATTTATAACATTTACAGTAATACACAAATTATATTTCACAGTTGAGGTATTAACTAGTTCTAAGAGTTGGGAGAACTTGAAGCTAGTGCCGTGCTGTTACTTTCTATCTAGTAGCATTCCTACCTAACTGCTTGAGCTGTCTTTCTCAATATCAAATTAAACAAAAACATTAAAAATAGTTTTGTGTATTATAAATTGCACATATTTATGTAATATCCTGTGCTTCTATATCTGAATAAAAATAGACTTACATCAACTGATCTTATTAAACACTGATATGCACAGAATGTTTCATTTAAAAGTAAATAAACATAAAGGGGTAAGATTTCCATTCACACTGATAGTTTTATTTTTTCAATTTTTACTTGTAGATTTATAGTTGCTTGTATCTATGTTATTTATTGTTTCTCATGAATTTAGAAAATCTTTAAAGAAAACTTGTGATCCATATTTTAATAGACTTTTTAATTGAAATAAATGTTGAAATCAGACTTGACATCAACATTCTACATGAGTATAGCTTTAAACTACGTCCTTCAATAGCAAAACAAAAAATATCAGAACAAAGCTAGAAAGTGACAGATCTTTAACCTTAATTTTCAGATGGCTAATGGAACACAAATGGCTTTAATGCAGCTGTAGCCCATTTTTAATTTATACTTCTTACATTATAAGGAAGTGTCTTTTGTCATAGAAATAAAGTATATAATCACGAGGGGTACATACACATATAACAAAAGTTAGGAGAGAGAAATTATATTGAGAACTTATATTGAAGGGCCTAGGAGATTTTACATTGTACTTTCTCTCCCTTCTATTTTGCTGGTTGAATGACTGTCATTTTGTATCCATCAGTCTGAGGCAGTGACATAGTGAGGGCTGTATTATGATGGATGGAACTGTCAGAACCTCTTGAGTACTTAGATGGTGCACCTGTGAATTACATTTACAAAGGGCTGCATTATGGGAAAGTGTGATTGCTCCCTTCTCTTCCAGGTGTTAAGGAAATAGCTGGTAGTTAAAGAACAATAACACATTTCCCATGCCATCCTGTCATCTCTTTTGTGTTGCCTAGCTACTACTGAGACAAGGCCCAGTGCTTTTAGTTTGTGGGATTTAATTCTAAGACATTGAAATCACTCATTTTCAACTAACTTTTAATAACTTAATATAGAAAGAAAAAAGCCCTTGTAAACCAAGTTCATCTCACTAGATTCTGCAGATAAAAAAAATCTGCTGTAGACTGGAAACTCAGACAACAAAGACATGAAATAAACACACTACCTGCTTCTGTTGTTCATTGTTATTTTCCAAGAAAAGCATTTCCATGAATATAGTAACTTTCTCTGACTTTTTTCTTCAAAGATAGATTCAAAGAGTGAATACTTTGATCCTGGGAAGACTCTTCTGTTTCACTTACATGAAACTTAAGGAGCTGAATGCCTTTATGTGACAGAGCACAGACATATGTGTTGGGACCTGCCTGATCTTTCTGACAGTTTCTGGTATGAGGGGAATGTTGAATTAAAAAATATTAGGGATGTAAAGAATTAAGACAGAGACAGAAGCATAGCATCAGCAGGGCACTGAGTGAATACCCATTTGACCCAATTTTATTTCCCCTAGGCTTTTTATACCAAGCAAAGGCGAGGGGCAAATACAGATATTACAAGTATAAACACTTCTTCAATTCTCAAACATAAGACACTTGGTAATGATACCTTTGGCCAAAGCCTTTTATGCAGCCTTGTGGGGGAAAACAAACTCAAGTTTTCTGACCATAAGTCAAAATGAAAATAAGCCACAATCTAGAATTATTGTGGGCTCCCACATTTGCGCTTGGAATGTCAAACTTTGGGCTGGAAAGATGCTCAGTGGTTAAAAGCATGTAATGCTCTTGCAGACAGCCTGAGCTCAAATCACAGAATCTGTGTTGGGCAGTTCACATTTTACATTTGAGATAGATATCTCTAAAAACAATTTTAATTTTTGGACTAAAAAATAATCAATAATAGTACATATTACTTTACTATTCTATGTCTAAAATAAGAAGACTTTAATCCTTTAATTTTTTTTTATTTATTAGTGGAGCTGAGAATTACTTGAGTAAATTTGCTGTACCTGCTACAGCTCCCTTTTGCTGCATTTTTTTCCCCCTGCAGTTCTCTAGGGAAAGAATTCACATGTCTTCTTGTATAAGCTTGAGTAAAGGAAGCCAGACCTTCTCTTTCACTCCATTTTCTCATTTCACTGTTCCCAGTTAGCCGAAAGACCTGTGTATCTCAGGAATTTGCATCTTGACTATGTGGTGAAGTGGGCAGAACTCTCTGTGTTCTCATGCAGGCTGATGATGCTTACAAATGGGTATTCTGCTTCCTGGCTCCCATGTGCTTTCCTTCTCCCTTTATTTCTCTCTTTGCAAATATGTTAGCCACATATCAATTCTGTGAGACTCAGGTACGGGACCATAAATACATACATCCACTGTCCTTTCTCACAGACATTGTTTTTTTTGTGCATCAAAAGGAATTTATAGATTTAGCTGATAAAATATTTTTAAAAATGTATCTATTTATTATGTATATAGCACTCTGCCTGCTTGTATGCCTGAACACCAGAAGAAGAAACCAGATCTCCTTAAAGATGGCTGTGAGCCATCCTGTGGTTGCTGGGAATTGAACTCAGGACAGCCAGCGCTCTTAACCGCCAAGCCATCTCTCTAGACTCTGATACGATATTCTAATTGCTTTTAATATCATGACTAACATGTAGAAAGAGTAATAACAAAATCTTATTGTTTTAGTAAGGGTTTCTATGGCTGTGAAGTTACAACCTAATCATGGCAATTCTTACAAAGGAAAGCATTTAGCTGGGTATGGCTTACAGTTCAGTGGTTTAGTACATTATCATCATGGTGGGAAGCACGGTGGCATGCAGGCAGACACAGTGCTGCTGAAGTAGCTGAGGTTTCTCCATCCAGATCAGAAGGCTGCAGGAAGAGAGTGAAACAAAGGGCTGGCCTAATCATCTGAAACCCCCAAAAGCCTGCCCCCGGTGACATACTTTCTTCAGTGAGACCAGATGTACTCCAACAAAGCCACTTGTCCTAAAAATGCCATTCCCTATGGATCTATTGGGCCATTTTTATTTATACTACCACACCTATTATTTTCATATTTAATCCAGTTCTCAAAAAATGGATATTCATAACTAATTTTGTGAATTTCATATTTCATAAATATGGAAACTATATAAAACAATACAAATCATGTCCCAAACTAATAATACGGATAATGTAGAACTAGATCTCCAAGAGAGTGACCAATGAAACAGGAATTTCCTTTTGGTCCATGTTCTACAACTAAAATCCAATATTTAAATACCCAGGTAGTTTGCCTTCCCACTATAACTGAAAACTGAATATAAGAATTACTTTGCCAGCAAAACAATCTTACCCACCCCTGCCCACATACCACTTACTTCATAGGCTCTCAACAGAGCTTAAGAACAACATTTCACTTAATTTTAATTGTATATATTCATTATCTTTTGTACTTTGTTTCAAAAGGACACTTTCATACAAAGTCTAGAATCACATATGAGAGAAAAAAATATTTGTCTGGGACTAGATTGATTGAATTCATATGTTCACCTTCATTTGCATACATTTTTTCTATAAAAGACATAATAATTTTTATTCTTTACAGGAGAAAAATTCCCTTGCATTCTTTAAGTGATGTTTTTCAGCCTACAAGCAGACCAATAGAGCTAGAAGGTTCTCACAGACAATTTCAAGAGTCTGAGAAAGGTATTAACTAATCAGTCAGTATAGAAAGTTGTGCTGATATATAGTTTTTAATTTAAGAAGTAAAGCTTGTCTGAAGATCAGAGGACATACCCAGCCACAGAGTTAGCCACAGAGGTCAGTCAGTGATGGTACACACCTTTAGTCCTAGCACTTGGGAGGCAGAGACCTGTCTGGATCTCTGAGAGTTCAAGGCCACTGTGGACTACACAAAATTAATTCAATCTAAAAGAAAACAGAGCTAGGCAGTAGTGGCATATACCTTTAATCAAGGCATTAGGGAGAATGAGACAGGAAGTTTATATGGCTGAACTGAGAAAAAAATATAAGGCAGGAGGAGGCAGGAGTTTGGCCCCTGCATTTGCTTTCTCTTCGATTTCATCTGAGGACTCAGCACTGAGTCGAGGATTCCTGGATCTTTCCCTGTTAATCTGAGGATTCAGTAGTAGGGAGAAGTTCCTTTAGTGCCTTGTTACCTTGCTTCTCTGATCTTTAAGCATTTACCCCAATATCTGGCTCTCAGCTTTTATTAAGACCAATTATGATTCATACAACAGAAAGTGGAAGTACATCCTTTTATACCATGCCTTAAGAACTGAGTTGAAAAGAAAACTGGTGAGGATTTGAACCTTTATGCAATGTTGGTTGGAAAGTAAGCTAGTCCAGTGACTATGGATATCAGAATGTAGGAGTCTCCAAATTTAACAGTAGGTCTGCCATATGACCAAGCTATATCATTTTTTATGTATTTATTAAAACGAATTCAAGTCAATATATTAGATATATTTACACATCTACCACATCATTATTTACATCAAGCTATGGAAATGACCTAGTCATCTATAAGCAAAGGATGGATGAACAATATGTGTTTGTGTGTGTGTGTGTATGCACATACGTGCGTGTGAACATGAGCACATGGAGACTTTTCAATCCATTAAGAAACAAAGTGATATCCATTATAAAAAAGTTTGCAAATGAAAGTGAAAATATGAAGTGAATCAAGCCAGTTTCAGACAAATACCATGGGTATTTTACATGTGATTCCTAGACTTTGTATGAATATGTCCTTGCGTAACAAAGGACATATTCTAAGATAATGAATATACACAATGGAAATTAAAACAAGAGAAGTATTGTTCTCCAGATCTGGTGAGAGCCTGTAAAGTTAATAGACAAGAAATGGTATGTGGGCAGGGATGGGTAAGATTGTCTTACTGGCAAAGTGGTTTTTATTATAGGAAAATTTAAAATAGAAATTATTAAGTGAACAAATGGTGCCAATATTCCCATTAGTTTTGAGGAAAAAAAAAACAACTATGGTTGACATACATTAGTTTTACATTAAAAAAATCTAACACAATACAAATAGCTATCAGAGTATACTTCTATAAATTCAATTTAATTGTAGAACTAGATAATTGAGTTGTCATTTTAAGTTGAAAAAATTAAAAAGCACTATAAAATTAAGGGGTCTTAAAGTTGTTTTTTGCCTTTGTACTTTTATGAGATTCATTTATGCCAAGAACATTTTGTTATTTTCCTCCTGTGCTCTTCAAAGTAATTTGAGATAAAATGGCAAAAGCTCAATTTTAGTACCAAGATATTTATCAAGTTAATGACACAGATAAATAAATATCTTTGACATTAGAAGGTTTGTCAAACTGTAATAATCTTTTCTAAAATCATTCTTCAGTGAAAATATAATTCTAAAATTTTGACATAAATTTAAAACTTTCATTTCTTTTGAAATAATAGACTTGCACAGGATATTTCTGCCATTAGCATTGGGACTTTGTATCACAAAAGTTCAAACTAACCTTGTCTAACATAAACAATGTGTTCACGTGTTTAACTTGTATAACCCCAGATTTGAAGAGGCAAACACCTTGTCAAACCTGACTCGTTCTCAGTCTGGGGCTTTGGGCTTTGGTTCCATGGTTTTCCATCTTCATTTTCTACTCTTTTATACTGCCATTCTGTCCCAGTCCCCTGCATGACTAAACAAAATCCGGGACTCAATTATATTCACGTGGATTAACTCAACATGCCCAACTTTGAGTCTTGGCTAGATTACTGAGATACATTGCTTGGAAAGCCCTATATCACTTGTCTTAGAAGAAATAATAAGCAGACACATCTTTTCTAGACATTTATAAGTTCCCTTAAAAAATCAGGAGCTCATAGAGAGGAAAGGAGAGAATGGAGCTTAACAAGAGACTACTGCTATCCTGTTAGCCTCTATCATATTCCTATTCTAAGAAGATAGAACAAAAAACATTTAGAGATTTGATGTATCTTCATCATCCATCATTTCCTTCGTAGTGTGATAAACTAGCCAATGCTCAATATGGCAGGAAATTACTTTTTAACATTTCCAGGACATTTTACTCAAAATTATCCAATACAAAGGTCATAATATTTGTAATTAAAACCAGTCAGCACAACCCATTCTCTTCTTTGGATTTGTACCATGCAACATTTGTAGTAATTTTCATATGTATTAGGAATACTAAAGTTTCTAAATTTTGAAATGCAAAATAAATCAATCTACTGACCTAAGAAAGATAGTTGACTACTAAGTCCTATCAGGCTAAGGATTTAAATCTCAGTGTCTGTTGTCTTCAGTTCTTTACCTGTCACTTCTTTCCCGAGCATTGTGAGGCTCTACGCAGTATTTGGAGCTTGGTATGTATACTGAGGAGCTCATTCTGCCCCTCCCTTCATGGCCATGCAGCAATGGCTATAATGAGTTATACTTTCACAAACAGGGAGATATGGAGATCAGTTGTCTTGGAACTTTTTTTTCCTTTTTCTTTTCCACAGTTTCTCATCACTTTGAATTTCAGTATGCGTCAGAGGTATTGGAACAATATAGATTGATCCATGCTAACTGAACTCATGTAACATTAATGCATTATTCAAAAATATGATTCATTTTTAAAATGGAAAGTTTATTGACCAAGAAACTTAAGTGTAGTTAGTGTGAACTCACTTCCTGCTGTTATCAGATTTCAAGAAATGCTCAGTGATTCTCCAAATGTTGCCCCTTAAATGTCAAGCCAGAACAGGGTGACTCATTTGATGATTTCAGTATTTGGTGAGTCAGGCTGCATGCTCTTAGCCTGAGCACTGTCTTCTAGAACAAGGTGCAGGTAGATATTGGTCAGATTTGTGGCAGTGAATAGCGTCCCTCATCTCTCTGACTTGTAGCTAAACAATATTCTTTTTTATTTTCGAAGTTGTGCTTTCTTTAAAAAGTCTTTCATAAAAACTTCTGTCCCAGAAATTCTATATACATAAAAAATTCTCATATATTTAACCTATTATGTATGAAAGCCTATATAATTGAGTAAAATTTTACTGTTTCTTTTATATACTATATAATCAGATTTTACTACCAATATGTTCTTCCTACCTCATTGAAATGAACATAACTGATTAGGCATGTATAACTACTTGAGTTAGGCCTTTAACTTATATTATTCCTATATTATTTCACACATTAAAAGCTAGGAGAGTTACTTTAGAGTAGGGAATATTTAAGTCAAAAAGGTTATGAAGTCTGTGCATGATCAAACATGTAATTAATAATAAAGATAAGCTCTAACACTGTATATTTATGACTCTACCATCAATGCTCATAAGCATATACCATCATGGAGAACATATCCTGATAGGCTTTGGATTCTTCCATCATTCCTAATAGAATTAAGGTGTTAAAGTCTTGATAGTTGACCAAAGTTAAGATTCTGTTTTATTTTCCTCGTAAGTTATTAATTCATCAGTGTGGATTACTTTAACATCCCGTGTTAAAGTGGAAAAAAAAAGATACAAGACTTTGAAGCAAGTCCATGGGGAAAACGTTTAAAAAGAATATGGTACTTGATTGATGAACAGAGCATTATGTAGAGATCACACAGCAGTAAAGGACTGTGATCCCCGATATGAGCAAAGCTGGGAGAAGAGCACTGTAATTTGCCCCCAAATTTAATTCTTAAAGGCTATTCCCAGTCAGGGAGCAGAGCAGAGGTACAGGGACTAGAATTCTCCAGGAGAGGTTGAAGCTGAGAGCACAAGGCAAGTAGAAGGAGGAACCTATCAAGAAAAGGGAGAAGAAAGGAAGAGGGGAGTCAAAGACAGAGGGAGGAAGAGAGATGGGCAACTAGAGATCTATAGCTCCATGCTGACTTCGGTCCAAGGAGAGGATGAGAAGAGAAGCAAAGAAAGCAGCAGCCTAGATCATTTCTCAGGACTCAAACAGAAGTGAAAACAGCAGGTTTTTAATTAGTCAGAAAAGGATCTCAAGACACAAAAGTGCTTGGCAGATTGTGGTATGGAGAGATGGCCAAGAGTTGAACACTTAGTGTTCTTGCAGAGGACCCGGATTTTGATTCCCAGCACCTATATGGTGGGTCACAACTGTCTGTGACTCCAATTCCAAGAGACCCAAGAGATGTCCTCTTCGGAAGTTCACAGACACCAGTTAAGTGTTTGGTTAAATAAATAATAATAAACATATAAGCAAAATAAAATTAAGTAAAAAATAAATTGACATAATTATCAGAAGAGAGTAGTACTAGTAATAAGGATAAATTATTCCTGAGAGCTCTTTGTTCTTGCTAACAAAGCTCAAACACTGGCCTTTAAACAAAATGACTCCAAACAACTTTCAAAAACAAAACAAAACAAAAAAATCCAGTACTTTGAAAAGAATGAAACAAGACTCATTATCTACAATGTAATTGTCATGTTGTACGTAATTCAGTTGAGAAGTTCCTGACATTCAAGGAAGCAAGGTAGTTTGAATCATAACCCTATTAGGTCATGGATATAAAACAATGTTCACATACACACACACACACACACACACACACACACACACACACACACACATTTTATTTGTAGTATGAAACAGCACATACACAGAAATGTAACTTAGGGAGCATGTAGGTGGAAAAGTCCAGTGGTCATCAGGAATCCCTGCAACTTCCCGAGAAAATGGTACACTTCAGGACAATGAGTAATTTGAACTTTGAGATCAATTCACAGTCTAGATGGTTATCAAATCAGTACTGTGGTCTGTCTGTTATCCATGAGATTCTGCCCAGGATTCCAAAGAAGTTTGTGTGCTTCAAAAACTAACTAGTAGGTGAAGGCCTCTTGGCATCTTTAATGAAGTGCTCAAATAAATGTTTTTTTTTTTTTTTTTTTTTTTTTTTTTTTTTTTTTTTTTTTTTTTTTTGTGCCTAATGCATATCCTACCTGCCTCTGGGCCTAAAGTTCAGGCTCAGTGACACTACAAGAACTTTAATTGCCCTCTTTCTCTTCATACAGTATGTCGTGTTGGCAGTTGGTAATATGTCTTGTTTTTCTTTAGTGACATTCAAGAATACACCTTGGCTTTATTATTTTGGTTTGTTTATAGATTAGAAAAGAGAAATTGTTTGACATTTTCCCTATTGACATCTATAATAACTTTATTTGATTTAAAGTACTCACAAGGGAAAAAAAGTGGGCTTGCCTCCTCTTTTGAGCAAAGGATGCTCTAAAGAGGCCTTCTAAACAGAAGAGCTTTTCTGTCTGGGTGGAGGCAATAAAGGGGGACTTCTTACATGTAGGACCAGGATGACTCGAATAAACCTCTGCTCTGGATAGGACAATAGTGGCAGACAAAAATTAATGGTTCTAGTGATGTATAACTGAGAAAACCAATAAATTGCAAACAGGAATATGGTTAAGAGGCTCCATATAGGAGCATAATGACTCAAAGGCAGCTGCATCATGGAATATCCTTGCCAGCATGGGTAACAACTTATGAAAGCTGTAACCCTGGAGATCTCTGCAGAATTTTGACATGGATTGGCAGGTAGAAGAGTCTTCTTCAGGCAGCTAGGCTGGTTATAGATTCTTTTCCAGACAGCTTGGCTCATGCAAGTATATCCTTCAGGCAGCTTGGATGATGAGAAAATCTCCAGGCAACTTTCTTGGTCAGAGATTCTCATGCTTTAACTGTTGTTTATGCTTTGCATGCCCTTGGAGAAACAGAACTTTGTGAATATTGCGAATTTCAGAAACTTCCTAAGATACATGAATTATTTATTTGCTGTGGCTCATGAGCATGAGCTCTACCCCTCTGAGTGGAATATTTCAATTTCAAGAAAATTTCTGCAGATGACAGATTTGATTCCTTTATACACCCAGAATTTATGGATTTTAAATCTTTACCAGTAGCCTGAACCATATGCCTAAAATCTTCAGAAATATCCCTGAAAAATACTTACAGATAACATACCTAAGAGGATGACATAGGTATCAATCCTCCACCATGGCTAAGACACAATAACTTACTTAGTCTTTACTAATTTTTATTTTGTAACTTAACTATTCACAATTTGAAGTCTAGAAAGTCCGTGTTCAAAGTGTTACTAGGTTTCTGATCTACTCAGAGTCTGGTCCCTGATTCCACCTCACAGAAGAAAAGGAGGAGGCTAAACAATAGTTATCTGCTTGTCTCCAGTCACTATATGAAAGCACTAATCCCATTCCTAAAGGCAAAACATATTTAATACAGTCACACTGGAGTGTAAGCTTGAGCATGTACTTCGGATCATCACATCTTTTGCCTCCCCTGATTCACAGAGTGTACTAGTCAGAATCATAGCCAGACATAATCTGTTCAGGATACAATTCTGAATGAATCCTTACTGATTTGTACATTTGAGTTTATGTTTGGCTCAATATTATAATTAGTGATTATTATATTATATTAATTATATTATATTAATTATATTAATTATATTATATTAATTATATTATATTAATTATATTATATTAATTATATTATATTATATTATATTATATTATATTATATTATATTATATTATATTATATTATATCATATCATATCATATCATATCATATCATATTATATCATATTAATTATATTAATTATATTAATTATATTAATTATATTATATTATATTATATTATATTATATTATATTATATTATATTATATTATATTATATTATATTATATTATATTATATTATATTATATTATATTATATTATATTATATTATATTATATTATATTATATTATATTATATTAATTATATTAATTATATTTATTATATTTATTATATTTATTATATTTATTATATTTATTATATATTATATTATATTATGTTATATTATGTTATGTTATGTTATGTTATGTTATGTTATGTTATGTTATGTTATGTTATGTTATGTTATGTTATATTATATTATATTATATTATATTATATTATATTATTATCATATCATATCATATCATATCATATCATATTATATTATATTATGAGGTCTGTAAATGTAAGTGTAAAAGTACAAAAGATCTAAATGTTGTGTTATTGGTCATGTTTCTTGTTAAAAACTCTGAAACAAATTTGCTGCATGATGTTTGTTGATCAAGAAATACTCTCAAAATCAGTATCTCTGACAAAAAGGAAGCTAAAGTTTCCAAACTCTTTATGAGGCTACAGTCACCCTGATACCCAAATCACACAAAGAGGTAACAAAACAATCTCCTTCAAGAACTTTAATGTGAAAATACTCAATAAAATACTGGAAAACAGAATTCAGGATCACATCAAAGAAAGCATCCACCACGACCATGTTGGCCTCTTTCTGGAGAGGCAGAGATAGCTCAACATATGAAATCTGTCAGTGTCATCCACCATTTAGACAATCTGAAAAAAGCAAACCACATGATCATCTCATTAGATGCTGAAAGAGCCTGTGACAAAATCTAACATCCTTTCATGATAAAAGTCCTGGAGAGATCAGGGATACAAGGAACAAACCTAAACATAATAAAGGTCATTTATAGCAAACCAACATCCAACATTAAACTAACTGCAAACAAGACAAGGCTGCATACTCTCCCCATATCTTTTCAATATAATACTTAGAGTTCTTGCTAGAGCAATAAGAAAACAAAAGGAGATCAAGGGGATACAAATTAATACGATTTTGCTATTTGCAGATGATATGACAGCATACATAAGTAACCCCCAAAATCCTACCAGGGAGATCCTACAGCTGATAAAACCCATCAGCAATGTGGAAGCATAAAAGATTAATACAATAAAATCAATAGCCATCCTAAATACAAGTGATAAATGAGATGAGACAGAAGTCAGAGAAACATTGCTTTTTAGAGTAGCCACAAATAATATAAATTCCTTGGGGGTGACTAACAAAGCAAGTAAAAACTGTACGACAAAACTTTAAGTCTTTGAAGAAAAAGATTGAAGAAGATATTGAAAAATGGAAATATCTCCCATGCTCATTGATAGGTAGAAACAGTATATTAAAAATGACAATATTACCAAAAGCAATCTACAATTTCTATACAATCCCCATCAAAATCCTAACACAATACTTTACATACCTCAAAAGAACAATTCTCAACTTCATATCACAAAACAAATTACCAAGGATAGTTAAAAAAAAATCCTGTAGTTAAAACAATCCTGTACAATAAAGCAATTTCTGGAGACATCACCATTCCTGACTTCAAGCTATATTATAGAGCTATAGTAGTAAAAACTGACATATGGGCCAATGATAGCCAATTGAAGACCCTGACAATGAGCACACCTATCCATATCTGATTTTTGACAAAGAAGCCAAGAAGCTACAATGGAAAAAAGAAAGCATCTTCAGCAAATGGTGCTGGCATAGCTGGATGTCAGCATATAGAACAACGCAAATAAATCCATATCTTGTTGCACACAAAATTCAAGTCCAAGTGGGTCAAAGACTTCAACATAAATCCAGTTACAAGGAATCTGAAAGAAGAGAAATCAGGAAAATACCTTGAATGCATTGACACAGGGGGCCCTTTCCTAAATATTACACCAGTATCTTAGAGTAACAATTAATAAGTGGGACCTCTTGGAGCTGAGAAGCTTCTGTAAGACAAAGGATACAATAAATAAGACAAAATGACTGCCTACACAATGGGTAGATATCTTCACTAACTCCACATCTGACTGAGGGAGGATTTTCAAAATATATAAAGAATTCAAGAAACTAGACATCAAAATATCAACAATCGAATTTAAAAACTGATGTGCATATTTAAATAGAATGCTAAGCATTAGAATCTCAAATGACTGAAAGACATTTAAGGCATAGCTCAACATCCTTAGTCATCAAGGAAATGCAAATCAAAATGACTCTGAGATATCATCTTACACTATTCAGAATGGCTAAGATCAAAACCACTGATGACAATTTATGTTGGAGAGGATGTAAAGCAAGGGGAACACTCCTCCACAGTAAGTGGAAGTACAAACTTGTCTTGTACAGTCACTTTGAAATCAGTATGATGATTTCTCAGAAATTTTGGAATCAATATACCTCAAGACTCAATGATACCATTCTTGGGTATATACTCAAGGGATGTTCAATCATCAAGCAAGACCAAAAGGATATTTGCTAAATGATGTTCATAGCAGCATTATTTGGCTCCTCAGATTAACATAAAGTCCCATGTTAAAGGCTTTTTTGCATCAGTCAATGAAATGTGAGTAACTGGATTAAAATGTGCATTTTCATTAAATGAAGAGTCATTCAAGCAATAAGAATAGAATAAAATATTTTTAACATTTAAGGAACAAAATCACATTTACGGGTCTGTATTTTCTGAAATAATCTTTTGATGTTGAAGGAGAAGTAGATAATAGATAAATAAAACCTAAAATTACTTAAAATGGTCTTGTTCTTCAAAAGGTTGAGAGAAGTTCATCATGAAAACCATGCAGGTAAGCCAGGATCTCAGATAATCATGTAAATTGAAGAGTTTCAAAGTAAAATTATATATATATATATATATATATATATATATATATATATATATTTGTGTATGTGAATAAAATTTGTTTCAAGCAAAAATTAAAACAAGATACTGGATCATCATAATAATTGAATAGATGAAATTAATGTAAACAGTACAACAGACAAACACTCAATAGGTGAAGAAGTTTATATTTATTTGGGATGAATACAGATTAGTATAAATATATTCTACAAATTCTATAAAAACTACAGTGATCTTAAAGACAACTGAAGCTAAAATGTGGAACAAAGACAAATTCCATTATCTTTAATGCTCAGCTGAAGTTAGGGGTGGCATATGTGATCACTAATCTTAGTTGTCAACTTGACTAGTAGGAATCACATCTGAGATACACTTATGAATATGCCTTTGAAAAAGTTCCAGAGAGATTTAATTGAGGAAGAAAGACCCATGTGGGAGAGTGGTAGCACTTTTATACAGGCTATTCTAAACCAAATAAAAGAAAAAAGAAATTTGTATCAAGGCATCTAAGTTTCTGTTGCCATGCCTCTCCTGCTATTTAAGACTGGTACCTCTCAAACTACTACAAGCATAACTAACTCCCCAAGCTCTTCTAATCATGTATTTGGTCACATTGACAAAAATATAAGTATTGCATTATCAAAAGGGAGGGATATGAAAAAAAATTAAATGCTGTCAATAGATTTTTTATGCAGGATAAATACTAAGGAAATTATTAAAAATCTCTTAATGATAATGATCTAAACATATTATTTTGAATTCATGTGTGAAAGTATGTGTGTGTGTGTGTGTGCATGCGTGCATGTGAGGCATATGTATACATGTTCACATGGGTGCCTGAAGAGGCTATAGACTGATGTCAGATGGCTTTTTCTATTGCTTCTCACTTCATTATTTATCTGCAAGAGTCTCCTACTGAAGCAGCATCTATTGCTCTCCATTTTATTATTTATTTAAAAGAGTCTCTTACTGAAGCAGAAGCTCACAGAGTTGGCTTGACTTGATGGCAAATGATCTCCAGGGATCTGCCTATCTCCAGCTTCTCAAAAGTGGAGTTACAGAGACATTATTCAATGCTTAGTTTATCATCTAGGTATAGGGATTTTTAACTCAGGGTTTGTGATTACATGTCTTTGCTTACTGAACCATCTTTCAACCAATCTTATCATTTTATGATAATAAAATGATCATATAAAGGCAAGACTCAGCTATATGTTACTACAAACTCTAAATATAAAGATTCATATTGTTTAAAACTTAATGCTCTAAAGCATTCTATATTGTTACAATACTAAATAATTGGCATCAACTTTAATGCCATGCATATAAGACTTCAAAAGAAAATACTTATAGAGTAGTATTTTATACTAATGAAGATTCTAGTTTACATGAGTGGTTTAGTATTTTTTTCTGTGCAACAAATAACAGATTGTCAGAATGTGTGAGGAAATACAGAGCCACAGAGAGCAGTGTACAATTCTACCATTCCATCTGGAGATTTTAATACAGAACTTACAGTATTGGTAGTCATAGAAGAAAAATAATTAAGGCTATCATTCACTTGAACAATACCATCAATCAACTGAACTTAATTGACAGATATGCACTACTGCTCTAAAAAGCAGCAGAATAAACAATTTTTCTCAATTTTGCCCAAGATATTAACAACACAGACATCATTGTGGACAATAAAACAAATATGACACTAAGAAAGGACTAGAACCATGCAAAGTAGTTTCAGATCAACAGAAGTGAGTTAAAGATAAACACGGAAAGTCAGTGTGTATATGCTTAGCATTTGAACAGCAAACAGCACACCACAATGACATTGGTTAAAAACCTTCAAGAGAAACTTCATCACACTTTGAGGACAATAAAATAGAAAACACAATATGTCAAATTTGTGTAAGGAGTGGAAGAGTAATGTTCTGAAGGAAATTTATAGCACCACATAGAGCAAAGAAAGGAAATGCTGCAGTTGATAATTTATATTCTAGGGACCTAGAGGTAAGAATGGTCCTTCTTTGAAAGGAAGACATCTTTGCTTCATGTAAGGCAAGGAAAAACACCACCAATAGAAACTAAAGCAGAGGTCAAGCAAAACAAGAGCAGGATAGTAAGAGAGAAACAACTAGAAACCCTGAAGCTGGGTCACTAGAAGAAGGAGGAGGAGGAGGAGGAGGAGGAGGAGGAGGAGGAGGAGGAGGAGGAGGAGGAGGAGGAGGAGGAGGAGAAAAAAAACCAAAATAAAACAACTTAGACTTAATGGGTCAGTGGCTTAAAAATTCAGACTAGCAAAATCTCACTCAAGGAAGCAAGGACTTAATAGATCCTTTAAACTGAATCAGTAATTTATATACACACCAAGAAAAAAAGACAGCTTCCACAAAGAGTTGAAGTCTATCAACATTAATCAAGAATTCATACTAATTTTTCATGATCTCATCTAGAAAAATCAAATTAAAGGAACTAGTTTTTAATTCATTTAATACTTAATATTCACTGAAGGATACGCTGTAGTGTGTTTTAAAATCTCGATGTTTCTACGGCTGAATGATGTTCTATCATGTGCAGGTCACACATTTTATTTATCCTGTCCTGAGTACATGGACACCAGCCATTTCACCTTTTGGATCCTGTGAGCATAGCTTCTATAAAGCACTGCCAGACATGTTATCTGATTCATTCTTCTGACATTTGTTTATATACTATTGTTTATATAATCTTTTGTTACATGAAGCCAGCTTTTTCTTTGTTGTATCTTCTAATTTCATTTAAGTACTTTTTTCAATTTAGCTAAAATAAAATTTTTACATTGATTTAAATTTTCAGTTTTAATATTTACAAACAACTGTAAGATTCCTTTTATGGGTTGTTTCCTAAGAGTTGTATTCTGCTTCAGGTTTCATTGAATCTCAGATATTTTGGGGTTTTCTTTTGTGATTTCTTTAGGTAGGATGATATAAAATCATTTGGTTTCCTAATAATTTATGTTTTAAGATTTTAACTTAGTACTGCTGTCAGGCTGCATATTTGTATGATTTCAAGAATTTCAATTTTGTATCAGGATGTTAAAGTATATATAATATTTGAAATATTTAATTTAAAATCTCTAAGAACACTTGAAAAAAATGTGAGTTTCTCCCTTATAGGATACATATCTTTGTAAACATCAGATAGCCAGAGGGGTTGTTAGGGATTTTTCAAACTTCTCCCCAATTGTCTATTTACCTGGATAGAAGCTGAGAGCTCAGTGTTATGCTTATAATTGGGCATTTGTTGAGTTCTCTTTTTCTCTGTAAACCGTGTGCAGTTTCCTTTAAAGCTTTGTTATAATGTGAATTGTAATTGTATAATGCCCTTATAATATTTTGTATATTCATTATGTCCCTGGTAAAAGTTATTTTGCTGAACTCTACTCAACCTTAACATAACCAAATCAATTTTGTGTGATTAAAGTTTTCATGGTGAATCTTCACTATCAGTTTTCTTTAGAAGCTTTTATGTCTGTAATATTGCATAGTGCTGTTTGATAATGGTTTTTGGAGCAGTGTGGTAACTCCTGTCATTTTACTTCAAGTGTTGAGATAATATTGTCCAACAGAAGGATTTATGATGGCAGAGGTATTTCATGCCTTCACTCTCCAATTCTAGAACCACTAAACTTAAATAGATGCAGAACACTTGAAATGTTCTAAGAGCAGCTTAAAACTGACTTTAGCAATAATAGTATAGGCAGTAAAATAACTCACTCAAGCATGAGAAACTGAGTCTGATGCCCAGAACTCACATATAAGGCAAATTGTGTGGACTACAAAAGTGATTCATCAGTTATGAGCATTTGCTGCTTTTCTAGGAGATGTAGGTTCAATTCCCAGCACCTACATGGAGGGCCACAAACTCCAGTTCCAAGGGCTCTGGCACCATCTGTTGGCATCAGGAACCCATTCTGTCTCTCACTAGAAAACAAACAGCATCCAAGGAATAATAATAAAATAGAATAAGATAAAACAAAAATAGTCAAACCATAATAGAACAAAACAGAGGAAAGAGGAACAAAGGAGGAGCACAAGAAACACATGTGGATATACACACATATACACAAACAGACAAATGTTTTCACGCAGAGAAATCCCATAAAAACTTAAAACCAAAGCTGGAAGCCATAAAATAAACACTAAGAACGAGAGAGAGAGAGAGAGAGAGAGAGAGAGAGAGAGAGAGAGAGAGAGAGAGAGAGAGAGAGAGAGAGAGAGAGAGAGAGAGAGAGAGAGAAACTGAAAGAAAATCCAACAACAAAACAGGCTCATCATTATGAGACAAAGAGACAAAGAGCTTCCAAAGATGCCTTTGAAGTGTGTGTGTATGTGTATGTGTGTGCTAGCTATCTGCTTGGGGCCTACCCTTAAAAGTGAGTGGCTTGTTTTCCAAGTAGAGCTCTCTTGGAGAAAACTAATTTTTCATTTTTAAGTTTGAAATAACTTCTGGATTAGGGATGGGTGTGTCTGTCCATATCTTTCATCCCTAAGACCCTCTCCGATGTCATATTCAGTCCCTGAGCATGCTGCTAGTCTCTGTGAGTTAATTTGTTTATTGTGCTGTGTTTAGAAGGCCTTAATTTCTTGATGCCCTGTTGACTCTTACACTCTTTCCATGTCCTCTTCCACAGTTCCATGAGCCCATGTAAAGGAATTCATGTAAGACACAAGTCACGTGACAAGAAAGAAAGACAGATGAATGGAAATGGGTTGAGTTAACATGAGAGAGCTGGCTAGCTATAAGCCTGAGCCACAGGCTGAGTAGCAACATGTAATCAATTTAAGTGTCTGAATGATTTGGGGGGTCTGGACCACGGGGCTAGACTGGGTCAGAAACTCATACAGCACCGAACTTGCTTTTGGTCATGATGGTTTTTGTTTGTTTGTTTGTGTAGTCATAGCAATAGAAAGTAAACTAAGAGATGCATGCTGAAAAAAAAATCTAATATGTGGACCATGAATATTTAATTAATGTCTAGTTAGGTTATTTCTCTTAAAATGTTAGAGAATATGTGGAAAAATATGACGTAAAGTGTTACACAAAAGAGCTTTTATTTTCATAATAAATTTCAAGGAAGAAAAAAACCTTTGTTTTAATATAAAAATACTCCCCAGGACTGGAAAGATATTTCATTGGTCAAGAATACTATTGTAGTAGATTTGAGTTCATTTCCTAGCACTTGTACTAAGCATTACAAGCCTCCATTTGTATCCGCATGAATACACATGCCTATACAAAGTCACTCAGATTCACATGCACATAATTAAAAATAAAATTTAAAAAAAATTTAGCAAAATGACTATATTAATGTACGGATTTAATTATATTCTTTTGGTTTTGTCTGTTTCCTTAAAGGCTGAAAAATGAAGTAGTTCTAGATTGTGAAATTAAATATCTACAGGGTAACTTTTTTATAGTATTAGACAAAAATAAATCAGTGTAGTCCATTTCAGTTAGAGGTTTGCTTTGCTCTCATAAGTGAATCACAGCAGAGCAAGAAGTATTAAGACCTTGTCTTCCCTAGTTAGCAATTTACAGTGTTAATCTTAGGCTAAAAGTTCCAAGGCAACTGCCCCATGACTAAACCCATGAATCAGAAAGAGGCTGGGATTTCCACCCCTGGAACGATGGGGCCTTCACAGTGGCTACTATACTAGATGAGCCAGAAAGGTTATATTCTTTTGAAGAACTCAGCAATGAGGAATTCCAACAGGGAAAATTGGTTAGGAATATAAAAGATACTGTGTGTACCTGTCCAGCCATTTTCATTTGTCCTGTTGGCTGCTGCTCTGTTTTCAAGGTCATAGAACACACTGCTTCATTTTCTCTACTCTGAGTCTATAGGATTTTTATTATGAAGCGAGGATAATGGTTTCTCATGGATTTAAACATTAAAATAATTGTAATGCAGTCTTCTTGAGAGTCTATCTTCAGACATCTCTTTGGTATCTCTGTAGTCTGCTTGAAGACAACTCGGCTATATTCTAAGGGCGAATAATTTAACAGGAAATAAGATCAATTGTTAAAATAGCTGAAATTTATCATAAAGGGACCAGGAGAGGAAAAGTAACTAAATCCCAAAATGCTTCCCACTGTCTGTTTAGTTATTTTTTTCATTCCTAATATGAAAATTATCTTTCTTTTATCAAGGAACTGATTGCAACACAACAATACTTTATCTGTGATTTAATTGGATGTGTATAATTTTTAGGACAGGTTAATTTCGTCCATTTTATAACCCTCTCCTTCAGTTGTTCTCAGAGTATGTAAAAAAAGACAATTAAGCAAGATTTTTTCAAGACTTTTTTTTACTATGTTTGCAACTATTGACTACTAACAGGTAGCATAGACTTTTTCAGACCAACAGGGTGCTTTCAAATTCTTTGATATTCAGGGTATGGTGATAGCAATTACTATAGCAATGATTATTTTCAGACACTTGCTGGAATTAGGAAAACCCAAAGATGCTGTTCACTTGGATTTGTTATATTTCAATTTCTCTCTCAATGGACCCATGTACATCATATCCTACCACTCACAAATTCAGATACAGTAGTGTTTTACTGCAAATTTTATAACTCTATAAATTTTGACAAGTCTGTTTGCCTATACCTAAAGGCATATAAAATAATATGACTGCCATAGAAAATATATTAATATTTTTACTTTAAGTTGTAGGTAAGCTCTGTTTCTCTAAAGACTGGACTACTTGATGCATTCATATTAACTAATGATACTATTAAAAATGTTTTATTTTTCCTGAGTGAATAAAATTCAGAAAATTCAGAAAAAACTTTTTATAATCTAGACCCACAAACATTTAAAATTTAGATTTCAGAACTGAATTCCAATGAAAATGTTAGTCATTTGGGCAAATATTATGAAGACAGTACTAGGGCTTTCTGTGTAATTGAGAAAGAAGGAAAACTATAATTAGAATTCAAATATAGGTTTGCCACCATATCAGCTATTCTTTTTGGTAAAAGAGATTATTACATATTCAATAGATTTGTATTAAAGCACAATATATAACACCAAAGAACAAAGTTCATAAATAATTTCAGTATGGTCAATATTTCTTTCTTATTTACATATACAAAGAGGAAAATCTCTAAAATGATTATTTATTCAGGTTACAAATTTATGTATAAATAATCATACCCCCAAAAGGTCTTGAAAGATGATTTGGAACTGGTATTGGAACTGACTTTTGTGGCCAGTGTACAGGGCCTTTACTCTCAAATTTCTGTGTCGTCTATAGCATCACTTACCTATTCATGAAGAAACTAATTTAGAGTTAGCCCAATGCTTCTTGCCTATTCAATTGCACCACACACATATCCATATTAACATTGCTGAATTGATTCAGTCTTCTTGAGGAAAGCAACCCCCACTGATCTAATGAAGAAATATAATCTTTTAATTGAATCTTCTTGGTAGGAATTCTTTCTCCTACAAAGTCAAAGATTCTGAAAGAGGTCTTCCTGCAAAATAGTCACTTCTTT
Source organism: Phyllotis vaccarum (assembly GCA_033318265.1). Lineage (NCBI taxonomy): Eukaryota > Metazoa > Chordata > Mammalia > Rodentia > Cricetidae > Phyllotis > Phyllotis vaccarum. Next base: position 129,795,932 of record JARWLC010000005.1, on the reverse strand, counting down.
CTCATGAAAGACAGTCTGGGTCAGTGGATTCCAGGTCAGTGCCACAGCCTGAATAGATTGAAAGAGACCTTGACCTAAGAGAAATGGGACATATGGGAAAAAGATAACTCCAAGACTCCTGGCTGCTTCAGTCATACCCACCTACTTTCCATAGTACTATATATACTTTATAAATAACAGTAAGATTAAAGAACCTTGTCTATAAACTCAGCCACAAAACAGGGCTCAACACATACACACACAGAAATTAAATAACATCCTTCATCTTATCAGACAACCATGGATTAAAGCTGGATTTCAAAATCATCAGAAAGCCTACAAACTCGTGGAAAATGAATAACTCTGTACTAAGTTACCACTGGGTCAAGGAAGAAATAAAAAAAAAAAGTTAACATCTTCTTAAAATTTAACAAAAATGAGTGCAAAACATGCCAAAATTTATGGGACACAATAAAAGCAATGGCAAGAGGAAAGTTCATAGCACTAAATGCCTCATTGAAGAATCTTAAGAAATTTCACACTAGTGACTTAACTTAAATCTCTAGAACACAAAGAAGCATACATACCTGTGGGAATGCCTTTCTGTATGCTGTGAATCTCAATCTTTAAATAAAGGAGCTGTTTTTGGCCATGACAGGCACCATAGATGAAGTAGGAGGAGAAATCAGAGCATAGGTAGGAGAAGCAGGGCAGATTCAGGCAGATCGACCCAGTCACCCAAGGAGCAACATGTAAGGAACAGGTGAGCCATGGGCCACCTGGCAAAAAGATTAATAGAAATGGGTTGATCTAAGATTTAAGAGCAAGCTAGCAATGTACCTGAGCCATAGGTCAAACAGCATGAAGTTAATATAAGCATCTGAGTCATTTCTGGGGGCCTGAGCAACAGAGGTGGTTGGCTAAGGGGTCTGGCGCAGCAGGTCTGTGGGTCTGGACCTCTAGCCGCCCGGGACCGAAGAAACCCCACTATTACAGATGGTATCCAACATGGCTCGACTATCCATTTAAAGCCTGAGAAAAATTAGAAAGGGTTCTATATCACAGAAACTGAGCCAAGCCAGCTTCCAAATTGTATATACGAAATGGGTCATTGTACAAAGAAAGTGTGGCGCCTGGGTCACATTCAAAATGGTGCAGGCGGACTGGTGTCAGGCAGTGTAAGCTGCAATCAGGCGGGTTCCTGAAATCTCACAGAAGACTCAGTAGCATGTGATTGATTTTAGATTTCTGTTTATTTTGAACAAAAAGGAAACAAAGATGATTTCTTAGTAGCAGCATTTTCTTGGGTGTGCTCTGTTTGCTGGCCATGAACAGAGACATGGTCCCTTTAAGAGAACTTGCTCATTCGGCTGTATCTGTAAAAACTATGTGGCAAGAGAGTGAGAGTATTTTAAAAAGCTCTTCTAGTTAAAAAATGATTAAGGATTTACAATAAAACAGATTCAGATTTTAAAAAACCTGTAAATGGGTGTGTAAAAGGTACATAGTCTTCAGAGAGAAAATAAAGAAGGTAAAGAAAGTCTTTAAAAAGAGAAATAGAATAATAAAAATACAATAAGCCACATAAAGATGAAAAATAGACACAAAATCTGGATTTTGGCTGTTATTGTGATTTCTTTAAAATTTTTAACTGTTAATGAGCTAACTGCAGAAAGATAATGGATTGAAAATGCAAAGGCTACTAAGTTAAACAAGAATATATATTTTAAAGGTATTTTGATTTTGAAATTTGTGTCTAAGGATTTATTGCTTTGGAAGAGTTCTGCATTTGTTTCCACAGAAGATGAGAACCTGTGGATTGCTTCCAGGTAAATATGGTTTCATCAACCAAGACCCCCTGAAAAAACCTCTGATGGGAAGGGATGGCCATGCCAGCTTCAGGGCTACAGATTATGATCCAGTCTTAAAAACTCTTGAGATTTTCAACACCTGTACTCAGCAGGAAGTAGTATTGGAAAACTACGCCCCAATTCCAAAATTATTGTTTATAAACATTTTTCATTATAACTGGTTATTAGTTATAATTAATCTCTTTCTAAGAAGAAAAAGGGGATATGGTATATCAATGATTTTTTTAAAAAGTTACATTATTGAATTTACTTAGATCAGGAAATCAGCTGTTAATCTCAAAATGTTTTATATTGGTATGGATTTTGGTTTATTGATACAAATTTAAGGTCAACTCTCTTATGCTGTTTGTATTTCTCTACTCTTGTTTAAGATATGATGTTTATGTAACTGATTTAAAATTATAATGTATAATTAAGAAATGCATGTTAGTTAGATTTTTAGGTATACAAAGATATACTTCAATTAGATAGGTAATCTTCAAACACTTCTAAGACCTACAGAATATGGCATTTAAAATGTTTTAAGAGCTCCAACTTTTCTGGACAGTGGGACAGATTTGTTCCTGGCAGCACTAATTTACTTCAAGAGAAAAATGGCATCATCGAAGAAACTCCATATGGAGTCTATTTGTGGCAATGGTTAGCCACTGGACAAGAACCTGTTCTTATATTAACTGCTTGACTGTATGCTATTTAAACTGGACATACAGGTTCCATAGGAAGATGACCTCTGAACTTTAGCAGAACAAGCTGAGATGGTCATTCAGGTTCCTGCTTTACAGAGAAAACTGTCAGACATTCTTCAGGACTCGAGGAGAAGCAACTGATAAAGTGTGCCAGAATGGGCAGAGCAGATTTCCTGCTTCACTAAAATAAAAAGAGACTCTCGTCCTGTAGGCTGAAGAGAGATGCCCCAACTTTATAAAGGAACTTTGGGTGACTGTCCAGGCAGATGGTGTCATCTCTGTCCTTTCTAGATTTTAGAATTCGCTTGTACTTCTGGTTTACTTGGGTAAATATATCCTTCTGTGGTCTTTGATGTAGTTGAAGATTAGATAGTTATTGGTACAGTTTTTCTTAGTCATTTAAAAGGCATATTGGATATGAAACTTTAAATTCATAAAGATAAGTTAGATGATAAGAGTATTTTATTTAATTTTGCTAAATACAAATAGACTAGATATTATAACTATAATCCTTGCTTGATGGCTATTTTGTTTATGTAATTTTGCTATGTTAAAATTGAAACCTTCCTTTTTGATTAGACAGAAAGGGGGAAGTGATGTGGGAATGCCTTTCTGTATGCTGTGAATCTCAATCTTTAAATAAAGAGCTATTTTGGGCCATGACAGGCACCATAGAAGAAGTAGGAGGAGAAATCAGAGCATAGGTAGGATAAGCAGGGCAGAGTCAGGGAGATTGACCACATCTCCCAAGGAGCAACATGTAAGGAACACAGGTGAGCCACGGTCCACGTGGCAGAAAGATTAATAGAAATGGGTTGATCTAAGACGTAAGAGCAAGCTAGCAATGTGCCTGAGCCATAGGCCAAACAGCATGAAGTTAATATAAGCATCTGAGTCATTTCTAGGGGCCTGAGTGGTGGCAGCTGGTGGATTAGGGGTCTGGTGCAGCAAGTCTGTGGGTCTTGGTCTCTAGCCACCTGGGACCAAGAAATCTCTGATACAACACACACTAAGAAGAGTAGATGGCAGGAAGTAATCAAACTGAGGGCTAAAATCAATAACAAATAAGACAGAATCTCCCAGAAGTCTATAAGGAGGATGGACCCCAACTTAGATTCCTAACAAGAACAGATATGCCTCATGAACTGGCTATCTCCTATAAACAGATTGATGCCTACCCCAGTTGTCATTCAAGAAATGTATCATCTACCAACTGATAGAGACATGCTTTTGGAACCCTTATAGTGAGTCATCTTGCCCAGCATTAATTCATGGGGAGATGCTTAATCTTGTTGCAGCTTGATATACCATGCTTTGTTGATACTCATGGGAAATCTGTTCTTTCCTAAACAGAAACAGAGAAGGAATGGATTGGGGGTGGGAATAGAGAGAGTATTGGGAGGACTGGGGAAAATGCAGCTGGGATATTAAATGAATACATTTATTAAAAATTTTTAAAAATTAAGAAAAGAGAAATAATGTAAGGAATCAATGAATTTTAGAATTGATTCTTAGAGAAAAATTTAAAAACCAGATAAATCTTTATTTAAACTAACTAAAATAGAGAGAATATCCAAATCAATAAAATCAGAAACAAAAAGGGGATATAACAACAGACTCTGAGGACATCCAAAATATCAGTAGGTCATACTTCAAAAGCATGTACTCCACAAAATTGAAAAATCAAAAAGAAATGGACAATTTCCTGGATAGGTATCACCTACAAAAGTTAAATTAAGACCAGATAATCCAAATAAACTGATAATCCTAAGGAAATAGAAACAGTCATTAAACACCCCCCCACCAAATCTGAAAGCCAGACAGTTTTAACACAAATATAAATTAAAGGAGAGATAAAACCAATACTTTTCAAAATATTTCACAAAATATAGACAGAATAAACATTGCCAAATTCTTTCTATGAAGCTACAGTCACCTTGATACTCAAATCACACAAGGACTCAACAACTTCAACAAAGAGAATTACAGACAAATTTTACTCACGAATATTGATGCAAAAGTACTCAATAAAATACTAGCAAACCAAATTCAAGAACACATCAAAAACAATCATCCATTATGATCAAGTAGGCTTCATCCCAGAGATGCGAGCATTTCAACATGAAAATCTGTCAGTGTAATCCACCATACAAACAAACCGAAAGAAAAATAAGCCACATGGTCATCTCCTTAGATGTTAAAGAGTTTTGAAAAAAATGCACCAAACACTCTTTCATGATTAAAGTGTTTTAGAGAACAAGAACACAAGGAGATACATAAACATAATTAAAGTAATATATGGCAATCCAGTTGCCAACATCAAATTAAATGAAGAGAAACTCAAAGCAATTCCACTCAAAGAAGAAGCAAGACAAGGTTGTCCACTGTCTTCATAGCAATTCAATACAGTACTTGAAGTTCTGACTAGAGCGGTAAGACAACTAAAGGAAATCCAGGGAATACAAACCGGAAAGGACAAAGTTAAAATATCATTGTTTGCTCATGATAAGATAGTATATAGGAGCAACCCCAAAACTCTACAAAAGGAATTCCTACAGCTGATAAATATCTTTAGTCAAGTAGCTTGATACATGTCTAACTAAAACAAACAAACAAACAAACAAAAAACTGGTAAATCTTCTATATATAAACAATAAACTGGCTGAGGAAAAAAAAAAACAGAGATCTAACACCCTTTACAATAGCCTGAGATACTGTAAAACATCTTGGTGTAACTCTAACTAAGCAAGTGAAGGATCTTTGTGAAAAGAAATTTAAGTCTTTGAAGAACAAAATCAAAGACAATATGAAAAGATGAAAAGATCTCCTGTGTTCATGGATTGGTAGGATTAACATAATAAAAATGACCATCTTACCAAAAGATTCAGTGCAATCCCCATAAAAATCCCAACACAATTCTTTACAGACTTTACAAGAATAATAGTCAACTTCATATGGAAAAACAAAACAAATAAACAAAAATCTAGGATAGTAAAACAGTCCTGTATAATAAAAGAACTGCAGAGGTACCACCATCCCTGATCTCAAGCTCTACTGCAGAACTATACAAATAAAAATTCCATGGTATAGACATAAAACAGACAGGTGGATCAATGGAACTGAGTTACAGAACCAGACATAAATCCATACGTGTATGGACATCTGATTTTTCACAAAGAAGCCAAAATTATGCAGTGGAAAAAGACAGCATCTTCAACAAATGGTGTTGGTCTAACTGTATTTTGGCATGTAGATGAACGTAAATAGATAATTATCTATCACTCTGCATAAAACTCAAATCCAAGTGGTTGAAGACCTAAATATAAACCCAGACATACTGAACTTGATAGAAGAGAAAGTGAGAAATAATTTTGAATGCATTGAAACAAGAGACAACATTCTGAACAGAACACCAATGGCACAGGCCAAGATTAACAATTAATAAATGGGACCTTATGAAATTGAAAATTTTTTATAAGGCAAAGGACCCTGACAATAGGTCAAAACTACAGCCTATAGAATGGAAAAAGATCTTCACCAACTCACATTCAACATAGGGCTGATTTTCATCATATATAAAGAACTCAAGAAACTAGATATCAAAAAAAAAAACAAACAAATAATCTGATTAAAAATGGGATATAGAACTAAATAGAGAATTTTCAAAAGAACAATATCACCTGGCTGAGAAACACTTAAGGAGATATTCAATATCCCTAGATATCCCTAGTCATCAGAGAAATGTGAATCACTGAGATGTGACTCTGAGATTTCATCTTACACCTGTCAGAATGGCTGAGATCAAAAATGCAAGTGACAGCTCATGTTGAAGAGGATGTGGAGCAAGGGGAACACTCCTCTATTGCTGGTAGGAGTGTAAACTTGTAGTGCAGCTTTGAACGGTAGTAACATGTTTATCAGAAAACTGGAAATCAATCTACCACAAGACCCACCTTTGTCACTCTTGGACATATACCCAAAAGATGCTCAACCATACCACAAGGACACTTCTGCAACTATGTTCAAGCAGCTTTATTTGAAATAGCCATGACCTGGAAGTAATCGATATGTACTTTTTACTCAGGAGTGAATAAAGAAAATATGGTACATTTATACGGCGGAGAACTATTCAGCTGTTAAAAACAAGAGTGATTACCTGTAGGTAGATTTTATAAAATGCTTTCTCAATTAGATGTCTGAACGATCATAGAATTTTTATACTGAGTCTAACTATAGTAATACTGACTAAAAGCAATGTTATAGAATAAGGACTGGACTAATTGATGTTTTGCTATGCTACTCAAGAAAAGAAAAAGCAGTGTATACATGGCCAGAAATCTTGTATTGTGTATTCGTGGCCACTATTAAGTTATCAATGCAGAGACATTGAATATAGATTTAGGAAAATACATGAATGTGTGTATGTGTGTATATGTCTCTGTGTGTATGTGTGTGTGTGTGTGTGTTGTCTGATGTGGAAGGATTTTTGATTATCTTCACATTCTTTACATAATTAAATTTAATTTGTAAACTCTCATGTTAAGACTAGAGAATTTGCATAATAGCTCTAAAAGGATCTTCTTGTAAAGTCCACAGGTAATGTTCTCAAAAAGCAAAAAGAGACTTTAGTTTGGAAATTTTGGTGTTGCAACAATAAGTTGATTCAGAGTTTTGATAAGTTTTTCCCATGAAAAACTTACAGTTCTCTCTGTGTGTGTGTGTGGGAGGGTGTGTAGGAGGGTGGCTCCAAATTTTGAATAAAGACATTGAAGCCAACTTGGATGAAGTGAATACTCTATAGTAATTCTAATCTGTCTAAGTCAGCTGAAGGAATAAAATAAAATACCAGAAATAAAACTCATTTGTCCAACCACTGAGAAAATCAAACCTCTTTATTTGAACATATGACCTTAAAAATTCCTCTCCTTGGACCATTTGACCTTTCTCCTCAATGTTCTTTGGTATCTGACAGCACAGACTCAGTGAGCTGTTTTTTTTCCCTTAAAGAGGTCTTCCACACTGTCAAAGAAGCAACAGAATAACTGTAACACTACAGAGCTTGTCATTACTCAAAACTTCTGGATCCCCTACAGGACTTTAGACTCAGAAATTTGCAAGATTAACAATCTTTCTGTTATAATTTTCATCTGGATTTCCCTGGAAGGTTCATATGCAGAAGGCTTGGATCTGAGCTGAGGTTACACTTGAGAATGAGATGAGCATAAGGGAGGCATACGACATGCCTTTGATTGTAAGCTTTGTTTCCTGGTGTCTCTTTCTCTCTCTCTCTCCTCATTGACTGGCATAAGGTTACCAGCTGCCTACTCAACTCATACCACTGTGATGTTCTACATCCCTACAAGACAAAAGCAAAAGTGCAGGATACCTCTGCCTGTAATCCTGAAACCTGGAGTGAATGTAACATTTTCTTCTTTAACCATCTTTGTCATGGAGACAGAAAGCTGACTATCACATTCTTAAAGTGATTCTAATTCATGTTAAAGCTTGAGAACTACTGCTAAATCCCACCTTAAGTAACAGTTTTATTTCCCATGATTAGGGAAAGGGTTTAGCTATAATTAAATTTTTGTGTATTTATAAAATTATATATGTGTTCTAGAAGCTCAAATACATTGTTTATATAAGTACATACAATCATAAAATGATCTTATTATTCTTTTATGATATGAAGGTTGTGAGTAATGAAATAATTTGTCTCATCATCAAGTAATTACAAAATGTCTTGCATGTGTTGATTTGAGAGCTAAGCACCAGAGGATAAAAAGTAAGAATAATATACCCCCCCCCCAATTCTTAAAATGGCTTTCATTTATCACTTATGGTACCTCAGATAAATTTTCTTTAGTTGCACCCTAGTGAGGCTCATTGATTAACTTTAGGAAAAAGAGCATAAAAGCCAAACCAATTATGCCAGGTTGTGGTTGTCCATATCTTTAATCTCAGCACTCAGGAGGTGGAGTCAGGCAGATCTTTGAGTTTGAGGTCAGTGCTCTACAGACAGAACAAGTTTCAGGACATCCAGGGCTACACAGAGAAACCCTGTCTTGAAAAATAAACAAACAAAAAGTAGAATCAATTAGTAGTATAAAATATTATATAGTCAAGTAACATACAGTACAAATTATTAATGTTTTCTTTGTTACAAGGGGAGGATTATTCTGAGTTAAAGGAATGTGAAGGTTTCATTGAGTAGAATTGAACTGTGCCTTAAGCATGAGCAGAGTTATGGCAGACAGGTGGACAAATGTTGTAATAAGGTTTCCTGGTCCCGGGCGGCCAGAGGTCTGGGACCCACAGACCTGCAGCCCCCAGACCCCTTAGTTGCCCACCACTGCTCAAGCCCCCCAAATGATTCAGATGCTTATATTAAGTTCATGCTGTTTGGCCTATGGCTCAGGCACATTGCTAGCTTGCTCTTACATCTTAACCCATTTCCATTAATTTGTCTGCCATGTGGCCCGTGGCTCACCTGTGTTTCTTACATGTTGCTCCCCTGGGCTTCTGGGCTTGGCCTGTCTCCGACTCTGCCCCGCTTCTCCTACCTATGCTCTGATTTCTCCTGCTACTTTTTTTATGGTGCCTGTCATGGGCCAAAACAGCTCCTTTATTTAAAGATTGATATTCACAGCATACAGAAAGACATTCCCACATCAGACAAAGGGTAGTTAATCCACTGGGCACTGATCCACTGGCAAGGTTAAGTAAAATAAACTTACTTATTTTAAATATAGTCACAGTTTATGCATGATTACACCAATAACTTAGCATTTTAAAAAGCTGTTTATCTGATAATCCATTATGACCCAAAATGGTCATCGGTTAATCCATCTGAAGTTGTTAAACAGTAAAAACACAGGAAAATGGAGCAAGACAGCAGAATTCTGCAATTACAGTGCACAAATATACTTTTGATTTTCTGTTTCACTGACAAGAGGTGAATTTGAGGTGTAAAAACAGTGTTAAGAATAATTAACATAGATAATCCAACTGTACCATCCACGAATTTTGTCTCTGCTCACAGGGAGTACATTATTCTTTATGTGGGTTTTTTTTTAAATCTATCTCATTATTCCTTTCAGACTTTGTGTAGGAAACTGAAATTTAAAACAGCATGGTGACCACGACAATAAGGGGCACGTAGAGCTGAATTAGAGGATAAATTTTAGAAATGGTTGATACAGACTGAAAAATGCAAAGCTTTTTGTGGAAAGGAAAAAAAAAGTTAAGCATATCATGTACTGTGATTACCCTTCAGTGTGTCTAATGCTGTGGGGAATACTGAAGTTGTTTAGCAGCTGTTCCTGTTTGTACCCTCTTTGTTCAGTACATCTCTTAGGCTGGACCTCAAGACTCAGGGAGTTATAGCTACAAGAAGGAAATGTTCTTATTTTTTTTGCCTGCTGTGTATAGGATGACTTTGTCTAGCTTGTTTGCACCCATAGTTTCTAGCAATGACCTCATCTTTTATGTCTTTCAAAGTCTTTGCCAATTTCCATTAGCCCACCCGAGAAATGTCTCCATGTTGAAAGTGTAAAGGAGGTGACGGAAGGCTAGCTGATCCACTTTTAGCCTTAAAGAAATCTCAGTTCTAGCATGACTCATTGCAGATTAAACAAAAATCATAATCACAGGGAAGTGTATAGGAAGTACAGAATGGTTCATTGATGAGAAAGCATATCCCAATGATCTGGAGAGATTTTTCTCCTGGCAGATTCTCAGTGGTGCCTCCTAGATACTGGGAAGAACACAATGCTTTCAGGTTAGTTGTAACACATTCCTCAAGGGAAATCTTTTACTACTATCATAACTAACATCAGAATGATTGGCATTAGCAAGATTTCTACCTAGGAATCTATTCCAGATTTCTTAATATTAATATCATAATTGTTTATCAATGAATGATATTCCTAAAGAGAATCTCCCCAAAGCAACTACAAACTTCCTACCTAGGAAGACACAGCTATAATTGAAAGAAGTTATTAAAATAAAATCTCTTCATCTTGGTAAATATTGGATTGTTTTTACAATAAATGAAACATTATTTTATGTACTAAATCAGGGCTATCATAATCATGGATTAAGTTTGCCCTCTGTGGACAATGTGGGTACATTGTCAAAATCAGAAAATGCTGTTGGCATCTTGTGTGTTAATGAAGAGGATGCTACTAAACATCACACATGGCACAGGACAGACCCCAAAGATAAGGGCTGGGCAGATAAGATTTCAACTATTTCCACTTCTGAATTTTCCATTTAGACATGTGTTTGTTTTGTGTGAGGGACATCAAGCTTATGTTATTATAGCTCTGTAGTATAATTTAAAATCAGATCTAGTACTTTTATCTTTTGCTTAGAGTTTCTTTGTCTATCTGGGGTCAATATCTCAGTCACTGTGAATGTAAATGTGAACATTTCTCAACAAACTAAAAGCAGAGCTATCATATGACACAGACATACTATTCCCAGTATATATCCAAAGGACACTATTTCCATATGTCACACCAGCACATCAATGCTTATTGTACAGTTTTCACAACAGGTTGTAGACTCAGTATATGTCAACAGATGAATAAATAATGAAATAAAATGTGCATCTATATTTCATCATATCTATAGATTCATGATAAACAGGTATATTATATATATGTACATACATGATAGATGATATATAGATGGATAGATAGATGATAGATAGATAGATAGATAGATAGATAGATAGACAGATAAATAGAGATATGGCATTTTCTTACCTATAGAGATTAATGAAATTATATTCATATATCTCAGACAAATGGTTACAACTATTACTGTGATAATAAAGTTCATATTCAGAAAGATATTACATTTAATTGATATTCTCAATTGCACCAAGAGGAAGCTGTGGGGTTGTATAAAGAGAAGGGCTGCTGAAAATGGAGGGTAGCTACTTGTGTGTATCATTCAGATATTAGGACTCAACACTGAGTGACTGAAAAGATGGGTTAGAGAAAGACAGAAACTACTCTGGGACAAACGACACTATCTTCTGTAATATATTAAGTATTTCACAATTTTTGCCAAATGTATTACTTGACAAATTGCACTACTTTTGTTCTAACTCTCTCAGAATTATATATTTTCAATAAATTACTTTGATTTTTTTTCTATTCAAGGTGCAGACCTGCTAAATTATGTTTCAAAAATGGTTAGATTCAATCAGACTTCTCATTCATACCAGCTAGGCTCCAAGTAATTTCATCTTATCTGAGATAATTTTATTTTACATTTGCATAATGAAATCATTTTGTATCACTTGACAAATATCTCAGAAAAATATTTTAAAATGTTAGTTTTCAGCAATTGTTTATTGTTTATTTAATTTGTTGGTAATATTTAATATATTCTTCTATGAGCTGATATGATATAATTACTGTAGAAACATGAAGCAGAGAGATCAAGATTATTTACAAAACACAAAGCTTAACAGTTATTGGGTCTCTGTGAAAAATAACACATATATTTCAGAAACTGATGCAAATTTTTTGGGACTTTGTAAACAGATTTGACTATTTTCACAAAAGTAATGATCAAATAACATCAATGAATATTACTTTAATTTTCAAATTTGTAATGACAAATTATTTAAGTGTGTTAAATTTGGCATGTTTACACTACAGGTTCTGTCACTATGACTGCTGGAGATCAGAAACTGACCCTTCCTGTGCTTCACATTCTTCATGTATAGCACAGTGCTGGAGAGAATGTAGATTCAAAATAAAAAAAAAAAAAAGAAAGAAAGAAATATGCTTGTTGAGTACAGCACATAAGAATACTGTCTTTTTCTACATGTCAATTATTTACCTGTTAGGTGTGATCAATGGAAGTTTTATTTAAATGTTTATAAGATATTGACACTGAAAGCAATTCCACTTGAGTTATATCTTTATTTCTATTAGCACTTGAAGTGAAACAATACAGTTTATTGCTATTTCCCCCTTTCATGTGTATTCTAGTAAGTCATTACTATCAGAAAGATGTCTGTGGTTCTAGAGTAATTAACTTTTAAAGATATGTTTGTTTGTACATGTATAATTTATAGTCGTATCTTACTCTATTCATCAATTATACTGATATTTAAATAAAGACAATTGAAGGCAAAGTGTTATATTAAAATAATATATACCTAAAAGCAGATTTTTGTGCTAATGGAATCTTTATAAAAGCTTCTGTATTATTTAAGTGATTACTTTAAAAATGTAAATAATAAAAATAATTGCCAAGGAATTGTGAACTTGAACATATGATATCAGTTTTTTTAACAATTGATTAAAATATTTTTTGAAGATACATATTTTGCAATTTTTATGATTTTAAGTAAGATTTAGAATATATTTTAATCCATTAGAAAAGAAATACGATTTAAAGATTAAATTAAAATGGAATCTACTAAATTTTTGAATCCAGAATAACACTCACTTTTTTCATTTACTTTCTCCATGATGTGCAAGAAATAATTTGACTGAAATACATTTACATGATAAAATGAAATAGTACTAAGACTATAACCATGACTTAAGATTCTTAAGACTTCTTTTCTATTATACTTATTCAGTACTATACATTTTATTATTTTTGATTATTGAGCTCATAAAGAGACTTAAGGAAACAGTGGTCCAAAGTCTGTTTTTTCAAGTAACCTAAGTCCCTGTCATTTTATAAAAATGCCATATATGTTACAGGCATTAAAACTAATGATATTTTTGTGCTCTTTGAGTTTGTAGCAGAACATTAATTCTATATCCTTCAATATTTTATACTTTGGTTTATAATGGACTAAAAAGCCAACGATCTTTATCGGGGAAAGTATGCAGACAACTGCTTAGAATCTGACTGATGTGTTTTTCTTTGCTGATCTTTACACATTTCACCACATCCTCAACTCTCTTCAATTCATACTTTTTCAGCCTCCTCCCTACTAAAATCTCTTGTCCTGACTCAGAGTGTCCCTTATATCTGTAATTTCAGAGATTTCTCTAGTGGTAGACTGAGTCATCTTACAACCTAGCAGCTTGCTCCATACTAGAATACTCACACAGTTACTTTCTATAATGGCTAACCTTGATTGTCAACTTTATGGAACTTAAAATAATGTAAACATGTCTCTGAACATGTCTGCCAGGGATTGTATAGGTAAACTTAACTCAGGTAGGATGGTCACACCTAAATTTAGGTGGTACCATTCGATGCTCAAGGATTCCACTCAGAAAAAGCACAAAAGTAAACTGAGAAATACATGCATCCATAATTGTCTGCTTCCTGACTGTAAACATGATATGATCATTTGTGTCCTGCTCCCACATCCTCCATCACCACAAAGGACTGTAACCACACAACTCATAAGCTAAAGCTAAACTTTATTTAAGTTTCTCTTGTCAGTTTTCAGAGGAATGAAAAAGTAAATAATACAGAAAATTCGCACCAAAACGGGACTATTGTGGTGATCCTGAGCACAGTTCTTAGGCATTTGGACGTAATTTTCAGGACCACTGTTTTGGGCGTGGTTTTCAGGACAACTGTCGAACAATTTGGAATTTGGGGCAGAAAAACTTGAATGTTATAAGAGGAGAGTTTGGAAGATGAAGAAGTTAGGGGAAATGAGGGATGGTATAAACAAGGCTCATGGAGCTTCTGAAGAAGCAAGAACTCAGTTGGTACCTGGTGTAGAGATCATGAGGTGTAATCTGGGGCATAGAATCTGCCTTCGTTTTCATTAGTGAAGAACATTGGGAACTGGAGTGTAGCTGAATTCTGAAATAATAAACTAACTGGTCCCATAGAGGGAATTTCAGGAAAGAACAGTATTGAGGTTGTAACATGATTATTGCTGAGCAATATTATCCAAGTCTACGATGAAAATCAGAAGCAAGTGAGAGCAGAAAGTCAGAAACAGCATGTCAAGGAAGAGAGCTCAAACAAATCCAACGGTATAACCAAAGTGTGTGCAAAAAAAAAAAATGCTATGAAAAACATAAAACTTTTGCATTAACAATAGAACAATAGCTGTGATAAACAGAAACCCTACCTTTAACATAAAATAATAGGAATGAGACCAGGACTCTAACATCAGGGGCTCTTGCTGCTGAAAATGAGAGTTAAATTGAAAAGACCTAAATTATGAACTACACTGAAAGGGTGGCCTGCTCATGAAAGTCTCTTAGGGAAAGTGCTTAGGGAAACATTTAATCGATCAGAAGATTATCTAGATTAGGTTAACCAAGGTAAAAAGAGTCACCCTAAATTTGGATATATATTTTTATGGATCAGGGTCCCAGGCAGATAATTTAAAAAGAGAGAGAAATCTAATTAAGTACAGCTTTCATAGCTCTTCCCTTCCTGTAGATGCAGCATCATGAGCTGTCTTCTGTTTTGGGGTCATGCTTTGCCATCATGCTTGATTTCCTGTCTTAACTGTAAGCTAACTATAGCCCTCCATCCTTTACATTCTTTCTTGTTGCGTATGTTTTTCACAGTGGTAAGAAAATACCTAAAATGTCTTCCTCCAGGGAAATCCTGAACCTTTGGAGACAGTGACTTGGTGAGCATGCTCCAGGCTTTAAGTAGAATGCCAATATTTATGAGTAATTCCATTCTGCTTTCCAGCCAGTTCTTTCCATCACACATTGTTCACATCACTTAGCAAAGAACAAACTCACTAAACAAGTACCATCCTTTTTTGTGAGAAAGAAGGCTTTAATGACTGAAATCATGGTCATTGTTATGGGGTTTCCTAAATCGTTTACTCTTGCTATGAGGGATTCCTCTCTGTTGTATCAGGCTGATGTTCACATTTTGATGAAATTACTAGTTTCTTAGGGTAACTATTGCTGTGATGAGCACAGTGACTGAAGCAACATGGGAGGGAAGGGTTTATTTAGCTTACTCTTCCACATCACAGTTTATCACTAAAGGAAGTCAGGACAGGATCTCAAGCAGGAACTGATACAGTGCCCCCAGGAGAGCCTGATTTTTCCTCTCATGGCTTGCTTGGTCTCCTTTCAAACAGAACCTAGGACCACCAGCCCATGGTTAGTACCAGCCGCAATAGATAAGGCTCTGCCCCTATCAATCACCAATTAAATGTTTTACAGGCTTGCCTCCAGCCTGACCTGGTGGAGGCATTTTTTTTTAATTGAATGTCTCTCATTTCTGATGACTTTAACTTGTATCAAGTTGGCATATATTATCCAGCACAACTAGCAATGCACATTGGTTCAGGAAATTTCTATATATCACATATTTCTACCTTTATATACTCTTCTCTTGGGAAAGATAATGACCTTCCAAGCAGCCTATAAGGTTTCTTTCCTGCTCCAGTCTTCACAGACTAAATTCTATTAAGGCAAATCAGTCTTTGGGCTAACACATCACAGTGTCCTTCTCTCTACCTGCCTACCTGTGTTTATTTTTATTCACAGGAATACTACTTAATGTGTAACTTTTTTCTTGTCCTGGTCATGAACTCAATCTACTCTACATATGATGAAATTATTTGAGTTTGGATTTACACAAATTTTTTTAAAATCCATGTATACTAACTTTTTATTTTAATTACTTGAACTCTTCTAAATTTCTCTCTCTGTAAAATTATAATAGTAGCATATATTATGTAGACACAATACATGAATAATATATAATTGAAGTTTTAATGTGTAGGTCACACTTAATGAGTTTTCAGTATCTACTAGTATATAAAGGCACTAAAACACAGTGTAATTATCCTTGTGAATATTGTAAATGTATACGCACATACATTATATTTGTGCCATGTATATAAAGAAACTAAAGCACAGTGTGACAGTCCTTGTTCAGATTGTATAATGTAAACATATATGTATATTCACTTTATTTGTGTTATAAGTACTTACAAACATACACTGTTGAAGTTTTAACTATCTTTGCCTTACTCTAAGCTTACTAATTATTTTTTTTAGCTTATAATATTAGTCTGTTGTTTTCATATATTAACGTTCAGAGAAAACAGTATGGTTAGCTTATGTTTCTACTAAGTCAACACTTACACATTTTTTCAATGTATATGTTAACTTACTATTTTATTTGTACAGTTGACAATGTTTGCATTTCTAGGGATACACATTTAAGCCAAATTAGATTCAAGTTACTTGAATTCAAATTTGTTGTTTAATCTATAAAATCTACCTTATAAACATTCTCAAGTTAAATTTAAAGTATAATTTGATTTGCTTAGTAATTACATCTTTCTCAGATGATACAGTGCTCAAATTACTCAAAGCTAAGGATATGGAGAAATGAGAACTCTTACTAAAGATGAATGTATGATGATAACAGAATGAAAGACTCCTCAAAAATAAGACCAGAAGAAGGAGATTACTCCATTTCTCTGTTTCCTGTAATCAAGGTCCTAGGATACAGAAATAAGGTTGCAAGGGTGGAGTCCAAGCCTAAAGGTAGATGGAGCCCTTGGACTTTACATTTGCTTTGTGAAGTCTAAAGGGAGAAGTAACAGATATATGAGTAACACGCTTAATTTGCATGTATGCCTGAAAGACAGAAGAGGGCATCAGACTGTATTATAGGGGGTTGTGAGCCATCATGTGGTTACTGAGAATTGAACTCAGGGCCCCTGGAAGAACAGTCAGTACTCTTAACCACTGAGCCACCTCTCCAGTCCCAAGAAATAAGAGATATGTCAAATGGTAACATGTCTGTTCCGTTAAAACTATGGTGCTTAATAGTGATTGTCAACTTGGTAAGATATAGGATCACCTAGAAGGAAACCTCTGGACATACCTGTGACTGCAGATCTTGATATAGATATGCAACGGCCTCCTACTCTTTCCACCATCTCTCACTTTTGAAGAACTGAATCCTCAGACTGTGAGACAAAAGAAATCTTTCTTCCCATAAATCCCTTTCATCAGGTGCTTTCCACAGCAATGAGAAAAGTAATTAATATAATGTTTTTATGTCAGCCTAGTAGCTGTGAATGAATCTACTGATATTTTAAATATTGTCTCTGGCCACTCAGGCCATGGCCTTTTAGTCTCATGACCCAGGCTCTGCTGCAGCCATGATATATAGGTTTAAACATTTAAACCTAGTCTTTTTCACACTATTTACCAACAAAGACTTGGAAGTCAGATGTCAGGGTGAAAATATGCTATATCAGAGAAGCCAAGAAGCAATGAGCTGACTTTGCTTTTGGCTTGCGATTCAGAAAGGGATGTCTCTTCACTCATCCACAAACCAAAAGAAGGCACAAAATTCAAGTTTCCACTCTCTCTTTTCTGTCACTCTTCTGTATCCAAATTTCTGGCTTCTCTATGACCAATTCTAGTCAGCTAGTCATGGCTCTGCTCCCTGATTCAGGGTTTAACTTGATTGGCACACATGGGAGCATTGGAGTGCTCCCATCAAATATATACCACAGCAATGTCTTATAGAATGAAAGGTTTTTTTTGTTGTTGTTTGTTTGTTTTTTTGTAGCTCATAGTTTTAGAGGTTTATTGCAGTCCATGGTGAGTTGGTTCCATTATTATGAGACACGAAGAGAGTAAAGCCATTTGCCTCACGGTGGCTGAAAAGATAGAGAAGTAGCCAGAGTCCCAATATCTCATTCTCACTGACCTAACATTTTTTTACTAGGCAAAACCTTTTAGGATTTTCATAACCTCTTAATTATACCTGAGGTTGGTAACCAAACTTTTAATATATGGAAATTTGGCAGTATTTAAGATCCAAACTAGCAGGTAGTCAGATGTGGTCAGATAGAAAGTGAATATCCCACTGACCGTGACGCTCTAGGTCCATATTAAGTATACAGAGAGTGTATAAAAGACTTTCAAGACTACAAGTGTTTGAGTATTGTGCTGAGCTCTTGAACTATCTTCAGCAACAGATTCCACAGAGACAACAAGCATATTGAGTTACTATAGTAGTTTCCAAAGCATAGCCTCTCAATCTTTGGCTGCTACTGTCAAGGAAGGAAGATTCTCAAATCTCATTTCAGACCCACTGAATCAGAAACTCTGGGAACAGGGCCAGTACTGTTTGTAACTATTCTCAAGGAAGTTTGGATGCAGATCCAAGTTTGAGAACCAGCAATGGAGGATGCATACAGAGCAGGAGATTTCCAGCAGCCAAGTGTAGCCTGAAGAATAGCAAGAGAGGAGACAGTGTCAGGATCTTAAATTAGATAAGTTAAAACAAAATTTGAGGAGCTGGAGAGATGGCCTTGGTGATTAAGATTACTGTCTGCACTTTGAGACAAGGCCTGTTTGATTCCCAGTATCCACATGACAGCTGACAACCATCTTTAACTCCAGTCTCAGGCAGTCTAATGCTGTTTTTTGACCTCTACAGACATGTCATGTGTGGACATGCAGAAGAAATACCCATATACATAAAATAAAAATAAATAAAGAAAATTTAAAATTAAAAAATAAATGAAATGAAAAATTACTGGATATGAGAGGGAAAAAAAAAACCTACCTTCACAGTGATCCTGAAAAATCCATGTACACCATACAAAGAATGCCCATTCTTAGCCAGAAAATTTTATGGCTGTTACTTTTAACTTAGTCCCAATTTTTCTTTATTCATTATATTTAAATAATTTTTTCTGAACATTTTTCTTTCTTTCTTTTCTTCCTCTTTCGCATGTTTTTTCCTCCTCTTTCCCCTATAGTTTCTCTCCTCCTTTATTTCTAGTTCATGCTTGATTTCATCTGTTTCCCTTATCCTTTATTCTGGCTTGCCTTTGAGACATTTCATGTACAGCATTGTGTCTTTTCTTCTGTCAATAAATTGTAGATTTTAATTCATCCCTCCTTTAAGAACTGTGTGCGTTTGTTTCTCTTTGTGCACTGAGACCTTTAATTGAAATACCTTAGACTTTTGGGGTGAATGAAATACATTGTGCTCTTCAAAAAATCCATAGGTCATTATCAGAATACTACCATGCTGTGTGGTGTTCTCATAGGTAAGAAGGATGGCTCTTACTGACTATTCCTAAAAGAGAAAACCCTTATGCAATTGAATGGGTAATTATTGGCTCAAAAATTTGTGTAGGGGGTCTAGGGAAGTACATCAATGGGGTTATCTAAATGTTTATTTATTCCCTTATTACTTAAAATGATGTTCATGGAGCCTGAAAAGTTGATTGGGTTCCAGCAATGAATGAATTCCTATCAGGAAGAGTCTCAATAAACAAGACTTCTAGCTTTTCAGAAAAGTAGACCAGTTAAATAATTATCCTCTGTTATTAGGCATGTGTGCCTAAATTGCTTTGAGGAAGACAGATATAGAAAAGTATTCAAAATCTGTGCCTTTGTAAAAAAAATGGTTTCTTCATGAATTTTCAAATAGAGGGTTGGGTTGATTATTCAACTACTCTGGGTTCTTTCTGAATCCCACATGAATACTGCCTTACAACATGAGGGTTTTTTCCCACTTTTAAAATGCCAGCCACACTTTATACAGCTAAGATTGCCCAAATAAAGTTGTCTTTTGAGCATATGCATGGAAAAACTGGAGAACATCACTGCTTTGCCATTCCTGTTTTTTATCTTAGCCTATAAATGTTGGTTCTATAGAAAAGAAACCATTACAATTAATTAACCTTTTACTCCATTTCATGAGATGACAAAATCTTATTGTTAAAATATGGGAGGAAAAACCTTAAGTGGAATATATTGTATAATTTTTTCAATAAAAGAAGAAACAAATGTAGGAATACTGGTGAGAATGTGGCTGGCAAGACATCTAGTAAATGAAGGTGCTTGCTGCATAGACCTGACAATCAGAGTTCCAGCCCTGGAACTACAACAGTGTCCTCTGAATTCTATGTAAATGACTTGTCATATATAATATCACTAAGACACAATAATGATAAGTTAATTTAAAAGACTTGCTGAGAAGTAGGGTACTATAAATTGAATATTTTACCCACTCTCCCATAATTCACATCAAGTCCCACACCATAAAGTGGTGGTTGAAGTGAAGCTTTTGAGAGTTAATGGGGGTAGACTCCTTTTAACTGAAAATTTACTTTTATGAAAAGGAGCTCTGAAGAGCAGATAACAACAGTATACCACAGTTTTGAAATGTGCTAGCACATCTAATTGTATTGTAGAACATTATTTTAAGGTGTATTTTTTTGTTTATGTTGCATTTGTTTAACTCTGTGTAACTGTGTTACTTTACCTGTCTAAAATACACGGCGGTCTAATAAAGACCTGAATGGCTAATAGCAAGGCAGGAGAAAGGACAGGTGGGGCTGGCAGGCAAGGAGAGGATAAAAAGGAGGGAGAAATCTGGAGGAGAAGAAAAGAAGCAGTGGAAGAAGTAGGAGCAGGAATTAGAACTCCAGGGGTCAGTAACCAAGCTACAGCAAACTGTCGGGTAAGAAACAAAGAAAGCAATACAGGAATAGAAAAGGAAAAGCCCAGAGGCAAAAGATAGATGGGATAATTTAAAGTTAGGGCATGCCGGTAAGAAACAAGCCAAGCAAAGGCTCGGCATTTATAAGGTTAAGTCTCCACCTGTAATTTGTTTGGGAGCTGGGGAGCAGGCTCCATAAAAGATCAAAAAGTGAAAAACAAACAACATATTAAGTACTTATGCCTTCAAAAGATGGACTCCAGTCTCCTTACCTTGAGCATGGGCTGGCAAACAATGGCCTAACACATAAGACCATGGGAGGCGACTTTAAAGAGTAAGTTGGGAAACGGAGCTGACATCCACCTGGTCTTCTCTTGCTCATGACATTTACCTCCAGGACCATTTGCCATGACCTGAGGAAGTGAAATAGCTTCAAACAGTGATCAGTTTCATGAATACAGTCCAGCTAAGATACCTGTTGGCCTCACAAATGTGGTTGTTTAATGATAATGAGATAATTGCATTCTCCATGCTTCCAAATGGGGCAGACAGGAGCTGACAGTGCCAGGTATTGAATGAAGTACAGATTCATGAGCAAACTGAACTTTGCTGTGGTTCTAAGCCTGTGGGACTTGGAGATAGTTTCTGATGCGGCACTGGGATGTTAAATTAAACTGTGAAAACAATTTTCCAAATTAAAATGACCTAGTGTCTGCACTAATTATATATGAGTATAGTGAGTCACTGCTCATACTGTTCATATGTGGAATTTATTTGTCTCTCTCTTACTCTCTCCCAGTAACATTTGAATACATTATTTTATTTATTACATGCAAGGCACCTGTGCGATATATAATTTCATCATCATATTATACATGTGGGTATTTGAGAAATGAAGTTTTAATTACCTACTGTCTTTGCACCTACTATACCCCATTTATAGATGAAGAAAAATACAGTTCTTTAAAAATATGTAGGTAAAAATATAAAATCATGAAAAATGAAAATGTGCTAAAGTAATCATAACTCAAAGCTAGTAAATATTTTATTTTTATTTTTTATTTTATGTTTCTTTATTCTGTCTATTCTAGTACTCTTTTTCAAATTTTAGAAAAACTATGTAATCTTTGAAGAAGTTGAAAAATGAAAATATTCTAAAGATAAAAAGAAGACACAAAGAGCCCTCAGAATTCCAGCCACTAAGTTTCAAAGCACTCAATGGATGCTGTTTAAACATCAACCCAATACCGCTTTAGATGAAGACTCAAATACAACACCTTATATATTAAAAATAAAAAAAAAGTGAAGGAACTTGGTGCATTTCCTCTTCTGTGGTAATACATCGCATATTTTAAAAAGCTTGTCTCAAAGTCAGAGGACAGAGCCACACCATGAAGGTCAGTTGTGGTGACTCATGCCTTTAATCCCAACACTTGGGAGGCAGAGATCCTTTAAACTTTTCTGAGTTCAAGACCAAATAGAACCATGTTTGAGTCTGGTTTATATTTCAGGCCCTAATCAAAGACAACCTCTGTGTTCAGATTTCTCAATGGCTAATGAGCTTTTGTTTCCTAACCTTATATGTTGTCCACATTACAAAAAGCCCTCAACCTTGGGTTTCACATGCACATTATACCTGAATTTCCCTGGGTTTCTTCTTATACTGTATGGCATCCACTGTGGTTTAAATATGGCTTCAATGTTGTTTTCAGGTGCATAGAGGATCAGTAGTCACTATGGCAGTACAGAGTTGGTGAACATTTAAGAGGTGGAGCTTAGTGCAAATGTTACTCAGCCATTGAGTGTTCCTCCAGAAGGCATGAATATTGAAAGTCCTTTGTAACTTCTTTAGTGGACTGTTTCCTGTCCTATTAATTTGTAAGCACTTTAATAACAGTGACATAATGGTAACATATAGTGAAAAAAAGCAGACTTCTAGAAATAGTAATTTTTCAGATTCATAGCAAAATAAAATGAGGAATGAAGTAAATGAGTGCCAATGCAATTTCTGAATTGCTGCCTTCACATCTTACCTTGTGACAATTTTTCAGGCACTTCTGTCATGTGCTTCCACAAAAATACACACTAAAGGCTGGGGGTGAGCTGCAGGATCAAACACCTGTCTTTAGAAAGCTTCTAGACATATTTGGATGTTTTGGTATTTCTTCTGGATTATTGAAAATTATAGTTGAATTTTCATAGCCATTTTCTATGTTTAATAATTTACTACATGAAGAAGGGTAATATTTTATCATTCTTTCCATGAGAAAATGATTTGTTTGTAAAAAATGAACATTTGAAATAGTATTGCTTTCTTCTTATAAAAAAATTTATATTTTTATATAAATTATATTTTTATATTTTATGTATGTTTTGCTTCCCTCTGAGTTACTCTGTCAGACATACAGAAATATCAATACAATATTGCTTTTATATTATGTATTTTATCCCATTCTTATTCAGTGCGGTATTTCAATAATTTTCTATATAATAAATTCACACATTTGATCTAATATTGCATCTTCCCTGTGATCAACTATGATAACAGAGTATTTTGTATTTCTAAAAAAATGAATAACAAATTTTTTCCTGGAAATTTATTGCTGGATTTGCTATTACATGTTCTCTCCAAGGAAAGGACATAAAGACTACAGGAATAGAAAGAGAAGCTGTAAAGTACATATCTGAAAACCACTAGAAGGAAATGAGAAGCACTGTAATATAATGTGATAATTTGTTATGTGTGAAGACGCTGCTTAGGAAAGACGATGAATAATAAAACTATTTCTCCACTTTTAATAATGTCCCCATATCAGTCTTCCTTTGGAAGAATAAAAGTACAGTAATAAATGCAAACATCCAATTAATAAAGGGGAAATGTGAAAAATACAATTTCTTTAGTATATTTGATTAAGGAAATCCTTCTGTTTCTAAATTCATGCCAAAAATATCATTGTAGATACGTGTGGTGGTGTTTCTTCTTTTATAGATGAGTGGATATTTGGCCTGTGTATTCACTGGAGCAGATGAGTCTCATTCATTCCATAGTTTATGAGCCCTGTTCTTATAAACCAATGTCCATCAGCTTTTTCATCAAATGGCAACAGACTTTTAACAAAAAAAAAATTTAAGATCTTAGTGGCACCAATAGAACCTTTCATTTTTTTTTCCTAAAGTTGGTTCTTAGCCCAACCTGCTGTCTTTATTGGATGGACAGTACAGTTAAACTTTGGGGTTACATGTCCTTTCTGTTTATGGTTGGGAATTGCAGCCCCATAATTATACCACCTATGAGCCACTAGAATCATTAGAAGTGTTCATTAGATACCAATTATAAAATTAGGAATCATAATTCTGTACCAAATGATCTAAACTTCAGTAATGTGTCTGCAATGGTCTGCTTGCCTCATTGAAGAAGCAGTGACCTTGACACTTGATCACTCTCCAAGGTCTTGACCTTGCCACATCTGTATGTGGGTCTTCATCTTCATAGGGTCAAAGTAGATATCCTTTCTCTTGCTGGCTATGTTACTCCTAAAATCACGAAAATACCTGCTAAACAAAATAATGTTTTAAAATTTATTTGTTTATTATTTTAACTTTCCAAAAATGGCATTCCTGGGCCAGTGGGAAGGGATGTTTGCCACCAACATCAATGACCCAAATTCCATTTCCAGTACCCACATTTTAGAAAGATAGAACTGAGTACTACAAGTTTACAAGTTGTTTCCTGAGAGTGGGGGGGAGGGAGGGAGATGGTTGAGATTATTCATAATGAGCCACATGGCTCTTCTTGCTCCATACTACATTAAAACATCAATATCCTAATAACTTCAGACATAGAAGCCATGTTTCATTACATTAAACGAAATTCATACTTCTATGTACCAAATGCCAATATTTTGTCCTAATAGACATTTGGTCAGTTTTTAATTTTGTTACATTACTTGAGAACTTCTATAAAATTACATATTTAAAGTTTTTTATTAAAAGAACTATTAATGCAAAATCAATATGCCAGCAAATTCACATGTTTAAAATAAACAAATAGTTATTACATTCATGTTTTGGGAAGAGCAATACAATAAATTTTATCACTTCATGAAGAAATTCCAAAGCAGACACCAACATTCACTCCTTAGTACTGAGTCTTTGTATCTTTACAACAAAGAAGAATTTTATGTAAATATTTAGGATGGACAAATTATATAGTGTAGCATCCTTTTAATTCCATTAACACGAACAGTCTTTTAAAATATATTTTTTGTACCATAGATCAAAACTTTATTTTTAATTGATGAATATTTTATTTATTTATTATTATTACTCTCTGTTTTTACATCTCAACCAATGTTTCCCCTATCTCCTCTGCTCCCAGTTCTTCCCCCCACCCCCTTCCTCACATTTGCTTCTTCTTCCATTCTTTGTCTTCAGATACAGATGGGCCTTCCATGGATATCAAATAGCCAAGTATAGCTAGCTGCTGTAAGACTAGGCTTCTCCTCTTCTACTAAGGCTCAATGAGGCAACCCAGTAGGAGGATTGGGTTTCAAAAGCAGGTATCAGCATCGGAAGCCCGGCATTACAAAACTTTAAAATATATGCAGAGACTAGGTCAGTCCTATGCAGGCTCCCTGCTTATCAATTCCATCTCTGTGAGTCATTAGGCATTCAGGTTAGTTGGTTCTGTGGATTTTCTTGTGGTGTCCTCAAACACTCTGGCTCCTGCCATCCAATCTCCCCTCTTCTCTAGGACTTTCCAAGTTCCATGTAATGCTTGGCTGTTGGTCTCTGCCTTCATTCTCATTAGTTGCTAGGTGAAGCCCCTCTGATGACAGTTGGTTAGGCATCAATCTATGAGAATTGCAAAATATCATTAGAATAATTTTATTGTCTTTTTTGCCCCTGAGAAGTGAGCTCTATCTCATTATCTGGAATTACTAACTATAACTATTATTCCAGAGAACTTTTCTGATTCAATAAGAGACATTTAGGTACCTCTGCAGTCCAAATTAATATCTCATGCCAGTGGCCTGGTCTAACTGAGATTTTGACCCACATCTCCATGGTCCCAAATAATCACACAAATGTTTATATTCAATAAATGCTGTTCAGCCTATAGCTCAGGTTTATTGTTAGCTAGCTCTCATATCATATCCCATTTCTATTAATTTGTCTTGCCACATGGCTCATGGCTTACCTATACTCCATTATATATTGCTTCTTGGGCTGTTGGATCACGTCTCTTGTGACTCCTCCATCCTTTACCTGCATTTATGCTTGGATTTGCTGCCTATTTCTAAGCCTGTCTGTCATAGGCCAAAACATTTCCTCTATTATCCAATGGCATTCACAGCATATGCAAAGACACCCCACGTTACTTCTGCCTTTCTGTCTGATCAAAATGAAGGTCTCAATTTTAACATAGCAAAATTACATATAAGAAAACAGCTGTCAAGCAAGAATTATTGCAATTTCTGGTCTATTTGTTGTAGTATGAGGTTTCTGACCTGGACTTTTGGGCCTAGCCTCTAGGTTTAGGCCTGCAAACCCACTGAACCTCAGAGACACACAGATGCTTACTATAATTTTATGCTGATCAGTCTAAGGCCCAGGCATATAACTTGCTAACTCTTTACCCTTAATCTAACCCATGACTCTTTTCCTGTTAAGCCATGCTGTGGGAGATTGTATTGTTTCATTGTAAATAATTGTCCCACCCACTGGTTTAATAAAAAGCACTGATTGACCAAAGGCAGGCAGGAAGTGTGGGCGGAGCTACCAAACTAGAAAACTCTGAGAAAAGGAAGAACAGAGAGAACACCAGAGAGAAGCCAGAAGAAACAGAGGATAACTATGCTGCTCTAAAGAAAGGTACTGAGTCCCATGGCTGAACAGCAAGAATCATGTGTTAGATGAAAGGTAGAGAGCTAGCAAGGGATATGACTGGGCCTTACGCAGAGATCAGCCTAAAACTATTGAAAGCATCTGTGTGTCTCTGTGGGACTGTGGGACTGTGGGACTGTGGGACTGCGGGTCTACAGGTCTGCGGGTCTGCGGGTCTGTGGTCTTAAACCTTGAGGCTAGGCCCAAAAGTCTGGGCCAGAAACCTCCTACTACACCATGCGGCTTGGTACCTTTTCTCAGAGCAGCATTGTTGTCCTCTGCTTCCTCTGGCTTCTCTCTGGCATTCTGCTTTCTTCTTCTAGTTCAGAGTTTTCTTAGTCTGGTAGCCCCACCCACACTTCCTGTCTGCCTTTGGCCAATCAGCACTTTTTATTAAACCAGTGGGTGGGACAATTATTTACAATGGAACAACATAATCCCCCTATAATTTGTATTTAGCAAAATTAAAAATGTTCTATCACCTACCTTATCCTTTTGAGTCCAAATTTTCACATCTAATTTATCTTTTATCATAAGTAAAAATCCTATAATTATAACTATCTAATCTTCAACTACATCAAAGACCACAGAAGGGTATAAAGGATATCATATTGTCTGAGTGCACAGGAAGTATAAGCAACTTCCAAAATCTAGAAATGACAGGGATGACAGCTGGCTGCCTGGACAGCCACTGGAAGTTCCTTTGTAATGTTGGGGCATTCATCTTCAGCCTATAGGCCTAGAGTCTCTGGCAGACATTTTTTAAGCAGGAAATTTGAAGGACTATTCCATCCATTTTGGCATAATCCATTAGTCAATTCTCTCTGTGTCCTACAGAATATCTGGCAGTTTTCTCTGCAAATCAGAAACCTAAAAGACCATCTTGGTTTGTTCTACCAAAAGTCAGAAGTCACTTTCCTATGGATCCTACATGTCCAGTTTATATAGCATGTCAGGAAGTTGTGACAAGAATAGTTTCCTGTCTAATGACTAACTTTTGCTGCAAAGAACATAGAGTTTCTTCAATGCCCATCATCTTCTTAAAGTTGGTTCATGCTGCTAAGAGCAGATCTGTCCAGAGAAGTCTAAGTGCTTAGAAATATTTTAAGTGCTGTATTCTGTAGGTCTTTGAAGTATTTGAAGATTACCTATCTAATTTAAATATATCTTTGTGTACCTAAAAAAATCCTGTAAGTTTGGTTATGATAGATGACTCTTAATCTGTGTTTCTTAATTATGCATTACATTTTCAAACAAATTACATAACACTTTTAAAAAGAATGAAAATATACAGAGTATCAAACACTGACCTTAAATTTGTATCAATAAATCAAAATCCACACCAATATAAAATATTTTGAGATTAACAACCTTTTTTGAAAAAGTAGATTTAATGATCTATCTTTTTAACTAAATGCCTTTTTTTTCCATAGAAAAAGGTTGACTATGACCATGAACCATTTATAATGAATACAAACATTTATAAACAATATTTTTGGAATTTGGGCATAGCTTTCCATTACTATTTTCTGCTGTTCAGGGGTGCTGGAAATCTTATGGGGTGTCCTGAGTCTGAATTATTTTAGTTGACAGTCTTGAAGCTGATGTGGTCATCTCTTCTCATCAGAGATATTTTTCAGGGTGTCTTCCTTGATCAAACTATAATAGCCAGGAAGCAATCCACAGTTTCTCATCTTCCATGGAAACAAAAGCAGAACCTCTTTTCCAAAGCAACATATCTTTAGACCCAAATTTCAAAGTCAAGATACCTTTAAAATATATATTTGTTTAACAGCCTTTACAATCAAATGTCTTTCTACAGTTAGTTCATTAACAAATGAACTTTAAAAAATAAAAGAAAACACAATAATAAACATAACCCAGACTGTTTGTGTATTTTCCATATTTACATGGCTTATATTTTTATTGCTCTATTTCCTTTTTTTATACCTTTGTTCTTTTCTCTTGCAGCTTACCCCATTTCTATTAATCTGTCTTACTATGTGACTTGTTTCTTGGGTGGCTGGATTGTGTCTCCTGTGACTCTGCCCTCCCTCCCCTGTATTTTTGCTTGGATTTCCCAACTGTTTCTAAGCTGCTCTGCCACAGGCAAAAACAGTCCCTTATTATATAATGGCAATCGTGGCCTACACAAAGACATCCCATATCATACATGTGAGAAAATAGCACTTGGAACATTAACCATGTCTCACAGTTCTGGAAAGGATAATAAGGCATACATACACAGAATATGGAAAAAGCCTTGGGAATACACATATTACCAACTGTTGAGAGTAACTTCCCTGGACACCATGCAGAGAATTATTGATAGGATCTGTTACGCTCTTAGAGGAAAAACTGCAATGCAGGTGTGAGCTAAATAGATCTGTCTTTACCATACACAGGAGTTTATATTGGTGGAAGTAGTATGGTATAGTGGAATAAGAAACTGAGACATGGGACCCTCTTGTGGAAAAAGAAACTGTATAAAAACCTATCTTGCAGACATGAAATAATTATCTGGGTTTAAATACTGTTCTTAAAGCATTATGTCTATGTCCATTACTTTTTTAACTTTGTAACCACAAGGAGCTGCCAGCTGACATGTGTGTTGTGAGAGCATAATGTGTCTGGTTCGATATTTAGTGATACCTTGCAAAAGTGCTGAACTCCATGTCTAGAATAAGGTTATAAAGGAGAATACTGAGAGCTTTCATAACAATAATGATATATTCCTTTGTATTAAAATGTATTAAATTATGATGTATTTGTTAAAGCCAAAAATGGAAGCCAATAATAAAGCTGTTCATGTAACCCTGGTACAAAAAACAAAACAAAACAAAACAGAAAACTAAGTATAAGTAAAGATAGCCTGAGCTATTCCAGGCCCACCTGAGTGAAATCCACTGGGTGGTCCAAAGTTTTTTGCACTGATGCCTCTTCTTGGCCTCAGGATCTGAACACAAGCTGAGGATACACTCAAGCACTATTTCCCCTCACAGTGAGATTCCTGCAGTACCCCTCTCCCCCAAGTCCTTTTTGTTATTTAGTGTCTCTGGGTCTGTGAGTTGTAGCACATTTCTCATGATATTTAATCATTGTTTATATCACATATTACTTAGACAAACATCAGCTATGATCATTTGAATGACTTTTATATTCAGCTATTACAAATAGAGCTCTTATGAATATTTTTATAGGTTTTGTTTTTTGTATTTTCCCTTGTCTTGGATATGTTATCTAGAAGTAGAGTTGTTTGATTATGTATTAACTTTTTCCAGGAGCTACAGAATGTTTTCCAAAATGACTGCATCCTGTGTGTTCCCTCAGTATTCTGTGAGGACCCCAATTTCTTCACAATTTTGACAACATGGCAATCACCTGTCATTCTAGTCATTGCCATTTTTATGAGTATGATATAGTATCCCTTTGGGTTTGTTTAGCTTTGTCCCCATTTCTTTCCCATGATGCTTCAAATCTACTCGAGCCTTTCTAAAAAAAAAAAAAGTTTCATTTTGTGTTCTCTTTCTTTTCTTGTTTCCTTTCTCATCCTTGGTGTTGTGAAACAATGTATCGTTACACAGCTAGGCTAGCCTTTATTAATGCTCACTTGGGCCCAGATTCCTTATGTTAGATCAAGGCATGTGCAATCAACTCCAAATTTTCCATTTGACTTTTTAAGTGATTTATATATCTTTATTTGAATTTTCTTTTCATTTTGAGAGCGGTTATTCACAAACCTCAGGCTGAAATTGGCATCTTATGTTTCTTTACATTGATAAAGACTTCGTTTAGTGTCTGGCAATATGTTTAATACATGATTCAATATCATTTTCGGAAGTCAAACATTTCGATACTCTCACAGAAAACTTTGGCTGACATTTCTCTATCCCATTTGTCTTAGTTACTGTTGTATTGCTGTGAATAGACACTGCAACCAAGGAAACTTGAAAAAGGAGGAATTTAATTGGGGCTTACTTATAGTTTTAGAGGATTAGTCCATGATCATCTGAGAAGCAGCAATATGGTGCTGAGTAGTAGCTGAGAGCTTTACATCCTTATGGATCTGGAAGAGAGAAAAGAGGGATAGGAAGTGTGATAGGAAGTGTGGTGATATATTTTATATTTAATAAAATCAGTCTGGAGTATTAAAGGACAGAGTTATCTCTTCCAGCCTTTATGTTTTGTTTCATTTTGTTTGTTTGGTTTGTTTTGAGACAGGGTTTTGTGTAACAGCTTTAGCTTTCCTGGAACTATCTCTGTAGACAAGGCTGGCCTCAAATACACAGAGAGCCTCCTGCTTCTGCCTCCCAAGTGCTGAGACTAACAGTGTGGTACCAATGTACCAAATGTACCAACACCATCTGGCTGTTGAAATGCCTGAGGATAAAATTAAATGCCTGAGTCACCACTCATTGGCCTTCATAGCACGGCTGTGGGTGATTCTGTTCTCTTATATTTCAGACTGATTTTATTAAATATACAGTGTATCACCACAGCAGCAGCAGAAAGAGAGGAGAGAGAGAGAGAGAGAGAGAGAGAGAGAGAGAGAGAGAGAGAGGAGAGAGAGAGAGAGAGAGAGAGAGACTGGGCTTGGCATGGGATTTGAAACTGCAAGACAAACCACCAGTGATACACTTTTTGCAAAAGTCCACACTTCCTAATCTTATCTAACCAATTCCAACAACTGGGAACCAAACATTCAAATATATGGGCTTATGAGACCCATCGTATTGTCAATCAAACCACTATACCACCCTTCCCATATATTAGTACATTTTCTTTTTTGTTTTCTTACATTTTTTTGGTAATTGGACATTTCTAATAGCATATATAGTGATTTTGAGTACTGATTTCCTTCTGACTTACTACTGTTATTTGCTTTCCCCCTTTGGGTTATGATCTCTCTGGGCTGTTGTAGTGATGTGTGCTTCTATCCAAATGGAAAGCCTTTTATATTGTATCTCTTTGATAAAGAAAGAAAGTATATCTGTGACTCCTGCTTTCTCCTTTCTTTTAAATTATCTTATTCTGAAGATATCAAGCTGAGATTTAGGTTATTGTAATTACATGGGAGTTCACTTTACTGTTTCAGATGATGTCTATAGAAACAAAAATTGTTCTACAGGCCAAAACTCTTAAAATTAGACTGATTTTACCCCCTGTCATGTTGTCTCTTATTCTGTTTTTTAGACGAGCTTTCTTTGCTAATGACATCTACAACCTCTACATTATTCACCGATTTTGCAATGAATCTTAAATTTGAACTTTTAATGCTTTCTTTGAAGTGGTCAATTCTTTCGAGAAGAGTTCGTAGTTTTATGTTTTGATATCCAGGTCTGTCTGAGCATCATCTCAGTGACTCCTTCTTGGAATGATTTCAGTCTCTCATAACTCTTGCTTTCAGTGGCTTACCTCTGCCCACAAAAGTTACCATCACTGTGGTGATTATTATTACATTGTCACATCCATAGCAGCAGCAGAAAGCAGGAAAATAACTTTGTCAGTCGCACTTACCAGCATTAAATTCCTGCAACCCAGAGCTGTGAAAAGTATTATTTGCAGGCAGCCGCCACTCCATCAAAAATAGCCTCTCTTTTGTCTGGGGTCTAAGAAGAGGGTTGGAAGTCTTTATGACCTCTTCTTCATCCAAACTTCATGGCGGTCACAGGCTATAGATAGAGTTCTTAGGAAAATTAAGTCTTGTTTACCGATCAGTGTGTCAAAATTTGCTATATGACCTTAAGATACATTGTAGAGATTTAAAATAATTGCTTAAAAAGAAGTTCTCACAACTATCCTTCCCTGGCATTCAAGTCCATAAGCTTTCCACAACACATTTCCAGAAGCCAATGGATGTCATTATAGCAGCTACATTCTGCAAGGCATTGTATGCCATTAGTTTTAAAAAGAGCCCATCCCTATCTTCAATGACTTAATGAATGAGGCACAAACATCACAATCAGCTCTTGAAAATAGCACACATGGTGAGTGCTAAAACACAAGCTAATGCTACTGGGGATCAGAGTCTCTGTTTTATTCTGTTTAGAGCAGCCAAAGGGTTTCTCAGAGCAGCAAGAGCTGAAAAGGCTTTGGTAGACAAATGTGGAGGAAATTGGAAAGGCAAAGATGCTCCAGACACTCAGGAGGACTGAGAGAAAGCCAGGGTATTTGCAGCACAGCCCAAGTATCAGAGGAGGGCAAGAAACATCTGCAAACTAGAAAAAGGATGTACATTTTAAAAATATTTTTGTGATGATTTTACTTGCTGCTGTTGTTGTTGTTATGTGTGTGTGTGTGTGTGTGTGTGTGTGTGTGTGTGTGTGAGAGAGAGAGAGAGAGAGAGAGAGAGAGAGAGAGAGAGAGAGAGAGAGAGAATGAGAATAACTTTCATCAGTTGTATCTCTCCTTCTGCAATATAGCAAGCAACTTTACCCATTGAGCCATCTGGCCAGTCCAGGACAAGGATATTTTACAGATAGTCTTTGATTTCATATTATAAGTATTTGTAAATACTTGGCATTAAATAATATTTTTAAGTGATAGTAAATAAGCATCTTTAAGTTTCAAAATCATTTTTCAGAATGCGATGGATAAGACCTATGAAAGATATGGCCATTTGGGGAATGAATTCTTTAGCTACCATCAAAGCAGACTTTACTTTCAGCTAATTTTTGTAAATAAATTATCAACTGGACAAAGACTGCAAATCAGGATTGAATTTATAATAGTAAATGAAGGAAATACAGTAAAAAAAATCACAGGAAGATGAAGCATATATCCCCTTTGTATGAAAATGTAAGGAAGGAACATAGAGAAAGCTGGCTTTTATCTAGACATGATGCAAAAATAACCTTGGCTGTGCTGCATGAGGGAGAGTGATTTCCACTATGGAAGAAGTTATGCCAGCAAGCATACATATTTGGGAAACTTAGAGTATGTTCAGGAGGAAAAGATAATTGAGTTCGAAAGTTATGCCAGCTCAATAAAGGAAAAAATTTCAGATTATAATAGTAAATTATTATTTATTAAACATATCATATTTTTATCAAAAATAACTTGGATAATCTTTTTATTTTTATTTCAGGTATATCTATTTAACAACACATTAGGGATCAAACAAAAGTCAAAGTCAGTAGTACACATTGAATAGTACAGTGGAATTTTATCTCACCCTAGTTAAATGGCTATTATTTAAATTCAGATAATGTCTAATGTTAGTGAATATTTTGAGAAAAATTTTATTTATACTATACAATAAATAATGTATGCAGAATAAAATAATGCTATATATTATAGATGGAAATGTACAATGTGATTGCCATTTAGAAGAAAAATATAGAGGGAGCTCCCTTCCAAAACAACTAAAAGTAAAACTACCATACTGTTCAGAAACACTATGGCTAGATAGGTATCCATAGCAAATATAAGCAGCATATAAAAGTCACCTATGTGCCATGTTTCTTGGAATGTTACTCACAATAGCAAACACAGAGTTATCTTGGGTACCCATTAACTTATTAATAAATAAAAAGTGTGATATGCATATAAAGTGATGTGTTACTCAGTTATGAGTAAGGATGCAGCCCTATGTGTTACATTTAAATGGACAGCATTATCAGACATTGTTGAGGGAAATAAACCTACACTGTGAAACAAAATGTTGCCCACTCTTTCATATATAGAATCTAAGAAAACATCTACCTGAGAATAAAATAGTGATTAGTAGGAGATTTGAATAAGAGGTATCGGGAAGGAAGGTGACTAAAGTTGGGCTGGATTTGATCAGTGCATGTTGGGTGTATGTGCGGAAATATAACACTGAATACTACATTACATATAGTTAATACACACTAATTGAAAACTAATTGTTAAATTTAATTTCTCTCTCTCTCTCTCTCTCTCTCTCTCTCTCTCTCTCTCCTCTCTCTCTCTCTCTCTCCCTCTCTCTCTCCCTCTCCCTCTCCCTCTCCTCTCCCTCCCTCTCCCTCTCCCTCTCCCTCTCCCTCTCCCTCTCCCCTCCCTCTCCCTCCCCTCTCCCTCTCTCTCCTCTCTCTCTCTCTCTCTCTCTCTCTCTCTCTCTCTCTCTCTCTCTCTCTCTCTCTCTCTCTCTCTCTCTCTCTCTCTCACACACACACACACACACACACACTACAATATCCTTTTTAAGTTTCAGCTTACCAGGCTAAGATCTGAAGATTTATGTTGTGGTTACAATAACAAATTGGAAAGATGAATCCTCCCATCTCCTTCACCCTTATCCACTGTGAAATCAGGCAAGCCTGAGTGGGCTACTATTGCCAGCACCTGGTCCATCAAAGAAAACACAGCTGTTTTTGGTGCCTTCACTAGTTCCTTAACAGTTTTATTCAATTCTCAGGCAGATCCTAACAGGAAGGAAAAATTGATACTTCTCTTTGTTTACACAAATATTTGCCTTCTTTAAAAACATATGTGATTAGTACAATTTAATATGTTAATAAAACTCTTTGGATCAATGTTGATTCAATTACTGGTTATAAATCATATTCATGTAATATACAATCTGGGTTAAAGTAAATCTATGCACTTTAAATAACTCTAATTAGTATTGACTCTATAGGCTAAGTATCACAAATATTAGGGCTCTCAAGCTAGCTCAGTAAATAAAGGTGCTTGGTGCAAAAGCCTGAAAACCTGAGTTTAGCCCTGAAAAATGCTTATAAGTGTAAAAGGAGAGAACCAACTCCATGAAGTTGTCCTCTGACTTTCAGATGTACATAATGTACACACTGGCACATCTTATACACAAAATAATAGCAATACATAAAACATTTGAAAGAATAAGAGGAGTATAAGCATGCATATCTAAGTAAATCTGCTGTGGAATTATTTTCTTGTACATTGTAAATATTTGTCACTCCTATTAGTTTAACAAAATGCTAATTGGTTGGAAGACAGTCAGGAAGTGTGGGTGGGGCTACCAGACTAAGAGAACTGTGGGAAGAGGAAGAGGACAGGCACCAGGAAACACAGAAGATAAAGGACAAGGATGCTTCTCTGAGAAAAGGTACCAAGCCATGTGACTAAACAAGATAAGAATCATAGATTACTTTAAGAGTAAGACTTAGCAAGAAATAAGCCTGAGCCATCGACCAATCAGTCTGTAATTAATATAAGCCTTTGTGTGATTATTTGGGACTGTGGTTTAGACCTCGGAGCTAGGCAGGGTCAGAAACTTCTCACTACATAAATGTAATCTACACAGAATCTTGTTTTTAAAGATTACATGAAGTTTCAGAAGTGATTATTGGATCTGTTCATCACTGTCAAAACACATTTGAGCAACAAAGTATCTTCCATAGTAATTTTCCAGGCTAATATTTATAAAGAAGGAGTATTAAATAAGAAAATGCAGGGATTAGAAAAGAGAGGGCCTCTCTTTCTCTGCTTGCTTCACTGACTGGATCCCTATTGGCAAAATCCTACTACCCAATCTTCTCTGGGGTACTTTGTAGGCAGTTGTGATCAACCAGATTAACACAGGATATAAAATATTGCATACATATGAAATGATAGCTAACATTTAGTGTAGAAATGGACACTATCATGAATATTATCATTTAACCAAATTTACTTTTATGTTTCAAAATTTTATTGTATATGTCTAATAGAAATTGTTCTTATCATATCTGTAGGTCCTTAGTTGGGCCTTCCATTGTTAATGCTGATATTTTTCAGTATGCAAATGAAAATCAGCATTTTTGAAATTTGTCCTTTGAACTATACATTACTAAGTTTTATAAAAACTTAAAGGACTCTTTTTTTCAAGTATCTTGTCTCTGGCAGACTTTTAAAGTGATGAAATAATTTTCGTACTTCTAGTGGTTGAAGAAGCATCTTAGTAATACAAGCCAATATGTGCACTAGTGACACAAATGTTATGGGAGTGCCAGTGACTCTCCTATTTGATTCAAGGTCTATTCCACTAGAGGAATATAGCATAACCAAGAACACATGGTTGTAGATCTCCAAAGCCCTAGAAATGAGCCTACTACTACTGTTTGCTAAATAGCATAAACTTTTTTTTTCCAAATTTTTATGTCTCTTCCCATAGATTAGTGCAGTCCTCAAATTTCATCATGTAAGATTCATTGTTCAGAGAATGACAGTTAAATCAGAAACAGCTCTTTGTCACAACTCTTCCTCCAATATTCAGGGATCACTGCTGAAGGAGTAGAAAGAGTGTCGGAACCAGAGTTCAGGAAAGACCAGAGAAAAATAGTATCTTCTGGACATGACAGGACTCCTTTCCTCATGAACTTAGAACAAATACAGTGTCCTGTGTAGAACTGTACAAAGTCAAGAGGGCAATGATTCAACATGGAAGAATAAAGATATCATATTCAGCCCCTTCCTCCCACCAAGATAGATGTTATTGACAATTGATTGCTTCTTGGGGAAAGAAAGTAATTTCTCATTAATGGTTTGGCTCCTCATAAGTCACCATTCTACTTTGAATGGGCCTACACCCATGAATGTATGGCAGCACATATTGGACTCCATGGCTTATAAAAAAATGTAAATAAATTTAAAAAAAAAAGAGGATACAGATTTGGGAGGGGAGATAAGAGGTGGGAGGAAAGTTGGGGCAAATGGGACCAGAATACATTTTATATACATGTTAAGGTATTTTAAGCAGAATAATAAAAAATTGAATTGAAGGAGAAAGCTCTGTGTATATGAGTTAGATGTGAGACAGAAAGCTACTCCTGGCAGCTAGAGGGGTAGCTAAATGGTTAGCGCAGTTGTTAAGAGCATTTCCTATTTTCCAGTGGACTAACTGCCATCTTTGTAGACACACCAGGCAACACACAGCCCCCTCCAATTGCAACTCCAGCAGGTTTGATG
Source organism: Phyllotis vaccarum (assembly GCA_033318265.1). NCBI lineage: Eukaryota > Metazoa > Chordata > Mammalia > Rodentia > Cricetidae > Phyllotis > Phyllotis vaccarum. The sequence goes on along the minus strand of JARWLC010000005.1, from coordinate 129,758,200 downwards.
TTGTTTTTTGGCCTTAATCGGTGTGTGAACACACACAACCACACACACACACACACACACACACACACACACACACACACACACACACATGAATAAAAAAGAAATGTAACTCTGACAATGTGGTTTTAAATCTTTCTAATGCTCTGACCCTTTAATACAGTTCCTCATGTTGTGGTGGCTCCCAATCATAAAATTATTTTTTAGTGCTACTTCATAACTTTATTTTCACTACACTTATAAAATAATGTAAATGTCTATGTTTCCCAATGGTCCTAGGCTTCTATTTTAAAAGGGTCATTCGTGCCCAAAGAAGTCATAAATCATAGGTTGTTAGTCACTGATCCAGGTAGACTTTGCCTATTTTTATGAAAAAGACTGATTAAGAGTTTAGGAAATTTATCACCACGTAAATAATATAATACAAATGTATAAGTTCTATCAAATATAAAACTTTAATCACTAATATTTCCATATTAAAATCAAAAGACCTTGATTTAGAATGGGACGTTTATTTTCCTAAAAAATTAAAAAAATTATTCTTCCTAAAAGTAAAATTCAGAGTTCAAGGTATGAAGGTACAGTGGTGCCAAGTAGCCATCTATCTGGTACACATATTAATGGCAACACCACATGTATCCATTGCTGAAGATTTCACAATATTTGGGTCTGGAATATTTCAAAGGATCTGTGCACTAAAAACTAGATCGCATCTTGATGCGATCTGGAAGTATTGCAAAAGTGAAGCAGTAGAGCTTAGTATGTCCTTGAAGGGGATCATGGGATCACCCCTCTTCTGCTTTCTTTTAGTTCTTGGTTATAAGAAACATAGCTTTGTTACATTATAGCCTTTCCATCATAATATACTGCCTTTGCACATGACCTAAGGAAAGGTCCAACCACCCATTAATCTCTGAAATATACCACACTGTGGCCCAATATAAACCTTTTCATTGTGAGCTGATCATTGCCAAGTGTTATAACAATGAAAACCCTATGAACACAATCACAATATATTTGTCTTAAGGGGATGGTATAGGCTTAGGATTGGACTCAGGATTCTGAACACCATAAACTATGGCTCTTCCACTAAGTATAGGACCAGCTTTTTTTTGGTTCTCTTCATAACTGTATTTGTTCTTTTCCTTTTTTTATTACTATTATATATAAAAGTTGTTTTAGCCATGTATCTCCCCTCCTCCTCCCTTTCCTCAAAAAATCCCTCCCAATCAGCCTTCCTTCTCCCCATATCCCATCCTCTCCCCCAAAAGGGAAAGAAGTCCCAATGTGGGTCAGCTCAGTGTGGGGCATCCACTCCAGACAAGTCAGATTTCCTCATCCAAAAGTCAAGGCTGTTAGTGTTCCTCTGCATGGAATGGGCTCCAAGTATTACCTGTTAATTCTTTGAATTTCCTGGGTTTCTGTTGTTATATCCCCTTTTCATTTCTGATTCTGTTAATTTGGATACTCTCTATCTCTGCTTTTTGGTTAGTTTGGATAAGGGATTATCAATCTTGTTGACATTCTCAAAGAACCAACTCTGTAGTAAGTGGTTTCTGGCCCTGACTTTTGGGCCTAGCCTTAAGGTTTAGGCCCGCAGACCCACAGACCCACAGACCCACAGACCAGCAGACTCGCAGACTCGCAGAGACAGAGAGAGACACACAGATGCATAAGATAGTTTTAGGCTGATTGGCCTAAGGCCCAGGCATATATCTTGCTAGCTCTCTACCCTTCATCTAACCCATGACTCATCCTGGTCAGCCATGCAGCTGGGTACCTTTTCTTAGAACAGCATAGTTGTCCTCTGCTTCTTCGGACTTCTCTCTGGTGTTCTGCTCTGTTTCTTCCTGTTCTCAAGAGTTTTCTTTGTCTGATAGCTCTGCCCATACTTCCTGCCTGCCTTTGGCCAATCAGCACTTTTTATTAAACCAGTGGGTGGGATAATTATTTAAAACGAAACAACACAATCTCCCACACAACTCCTTGATTCATGATTTTTTGTATTCTCTTTGTTTCTATTGTATTGATTTCAGCCCTAAGTTTGATTATTTCCTGCTTTCTACTCCTTCTAGGTGAGTTTGCTTGTAATTGTTCTAAGGCCTTCAGCTGTGCTGTTAGGTCTCTTGTGTGCAATGTCTCTAGGTTTTTCATATAGGCATCGAGGGCTATGAAATTTCCTCTTAATACCGCTATCATTGCATCCCATAAGTTTGGGTATGTTGTGGGTTCATTTTTATTAAATTCTAGGAAGTCTTTGATTTCTTTCATGATTTCTTCCTTGACCCAGAGTTGGTTCAATTGAGAGATGTCCAGTTTCCATGGATTTTTAGGTTTTCTGTAATTTTTGTTGGTGTTGAACTCTACCTTTAGACCATGGTTGTCTGTCGCGTCTAACCTTGCCAGCAAGGAAGACACAACACCAGGCTCTTCTTTCAGCGATTTATTCAGGACCTTGTACATGGATCTTCTCTCTTTGTTTCTCTGTTCCTTTCTCCCTGGGGGAAACCCTGCCCAGCTATCTGCCTTCAGGATAACCAATCACCAAGCGCCACGTGGGCCTTGCCAATAGATCCACATATGAGGAAGCAAACCAAGCACTCAGCCTTAGCCAAATAAGGAGTTGTTTACCCCAGAGTGCACTCACCATCAGGAAGGTGGGAGGTGGAAGCCAGCGCCATCTTTAAGGTGCGGCTCTGCAGCTCTCTACAGTTCCCCCTTTTTGTTAAAATTAAAATTACAGCAGGTGAGTGCAGAGGTCTACTCTCTTTTGTGCAAGGAACATTATCCCAAGACTCCTTTTGGGGCATCCCCCTAGGGATTATGGGACTCATTCGACACAGAGGTGGGACATTAGGGTGAGAAATCCACATGCAAGCAGACATGCTCTCCTTGAGCCCTTCAAAACATAGCTGAGGTGCTCAACTGTAGTGCACTAGCCTCACAACCTATAATAAAACATTAATCTTTTAAGGCAGCAAGCCAAACATTGAGAGACTGTCCAGCATCAATGGCTATAAAGGCTTGGGCAATCATGGCTGCATCTTGGCGTTGCTGGAGCCTAATGCAGCAAAGGCACCACAGGCAGACCCCAGTGGCTAGCACCATCAGGCAGGTCATAGCTCCTAATCCCACCCACTCTTTCAAATAATCCATGGCAGTGGCAAGCCAGGTGGCCAATCCTTCAGCTAAGCCAGCATCCATCCTGGTGGAATTAACAGCCACTCGAAGTTCTTCTATTAAGCTGTCAAACTGTCCAGTCCAATTAAGTGTGGAAACAATCTGGCATCATGACGAATTGGCATCAGTCTTGGAATACAGATAGAATCCCCCAGCGTAGCTCCACTGCTCCTTGCAGTATTAACAGGCTGGTCAGGCTGAGTAGCACTGGGTTCTTGATCATCGCCATCTTTCAAGTCCGAGGATGGGACTCTCCTGATGAGCCGCTCAGGTACCCAGATTGGATCCGGTTGGTCCTGAGGGAAAACACAAACAGACAGTCTCGCCCAAGTTAGCACTGGATCTGGACCATTCCAGACTCCTGTCAAGATATCTTTCCATTTACCATGCCTTGACAGCCACCCTGAGGTGTGCAATGCCTGTCAGCAGTGGATAATCCATTGGAATCCAAATTTAAAAAATTAATGGTAAATAAGGCTAAGGAAAGTCTCTCTTTAGGGGTGCGGCCGTAGCCAACTCCCCCTTTTTGTTTAAATAAACATTCTTTAAGAGTGCGATGTGCATGCTCAACAATGCCTTGACCTTGAGAGTTGTAAATTAATCCATGAAGTAATTGAACCTCCATATGCTGACAAAAGGAGATTACTTGTTGTCCAGTATAAGCAGGGCCATTATCAGTCTTTAATTGTAGGGGTTTTCTCCAAACTGCCCACGCTTCAAGGCAGTGTGTTATGACATTTTTTGCTCTTTCTTTAGTCATTGCAGAGGCATACATAATGCCAGGACAAGTATCTATTGACACATGTACATATTTAAGTGTTCTAAACTCTGAAATATGAGTAACATCCATCTGCCAAATTTTTAGAGGATATAATCCTCGAGGATCTCCTCCAAGCCCTTGAGGAGACTGATGAACAACACATTGAGGGCAATTTAAAACAACTTGGCATGCGTCAGCATGCGACAAAGAAAACTTTTGTTGCAAAGCCTTAGCATTGACATGAAAATTTTTATGAAATTCTGTTGCATGCTCAATGGCAGTAGTTGCAAAAGCCCAATCTTGCCTTGTAGAAAGATCTGCAATATTATTACCACTGCTTAAAGGTCCAGGTAATCTTGTATGGGCCTGAATATGTTGAGGAAAGTATTCATTAGTGCGACTCAAAATCAGTGCCTGCAGTTGACGAAAGAGGGCACTAACAGTGCTAGATGGCCGCAATGGGCCTGCTGTTTCTAACACCTTAAGGGCATTTACTACATAGGCAGAATCAGAAATCAAATTAAAAGGAAAGGAACAATCTTCAAACACTTTGCATACAATTTGTAGCTCTACCACTTGTGGCAAGCCTGGATGCAACTGATATTGTACAGGCTTTTGACCTTCTACCATATTCACCCCACAGCCTGTTTTAGAACCATCTGTAAACACATTGACCACTCCGGCAATGGGCTGAGACTTAGTCACTTTTGGAAAAACTGCAGAATTTTCTTTAAAAAAGATCATAAGTGGGTGCTGAGGATAGTGATTATCTATCTTTCCAGCAAATGTGCAGCACAAAACTGCCCAATCATCCACAACTGTACACAAGGTAAGAACCTGATTAGCCGAATAGGGTACAATAATGGAGGCAGGTAATCTTCCAAAAAATTGCAGGGACTGCTGAATCCCGTTTAGGGCTAAACTGGCAACAGCTGTAGGAAAATATTCTGTTGACTTGGCTGAGGATATTTTAGGATTCATCCACAAAAGCGGCCCATCCTGCCATAACAGCCCTGTGGGTTGACATTTGGTGGGGAGAATACATAAAACAAACTCTTGATTCTCATTTATTCTTTTTAGGTTGGCACTTTGCAACCTACTCTCAACTAACTCGAGGGCTTTTCGTGCCTCTTCATTAAGACTCCAGGGGGAGTCTAGGGCTGAATCTCCTTGCAAAATATTATAAAGAGGCCTAAGTTCATAATTAGCTAACTTTAAATATCCCCTTATCCAATTAACATCTCCCAACAATTTCTGGAAATCATTAAGTGTATTCAAATTATCTTTTCTTATTTCTAATTTTTGTAGATAAATTCTTCTGGGGTAATCTTTGTTCCTAAATAATCTACTATCTTATTCATTAGTTCCTTTTCTGGAGCAACAAACAACCCTCTATTCTCTAAAGCCTTAATAAGACATATATAGGCCTTTTATAAGTCATCTTTGTTCTTAGCAGCCAACAGCACATCATCCATATAATGGATGCACCTTACTTTGGGAAACTTTTGCCTTATGGGGTCAAGGGCCTGGCCTACAAAAAGCTGGCATATGGTAGGGCTATTAGCCTTTATAGGTAACTTGGCCATTTTCCTTTGCAGCTCTTAGTATTCTTTCTTTATTCTGTAGTTTTAGTGGCTTGATCGTTATGTGGCAAGTAGACTTTTTTGGTCATGTCTAGTCTATTTGGTGTTCTGTAAGCTTCTCATATCTTTATAGGTATTTCCTTCTTTAGCTTTAGAAAGTTTTCTTCTATGACTTTTTTGAATATATTTCCTGTCCCTTTGGCTGGTATTCATCTCCTTCTTTGATTCCAATTATTCTCAGGTTTGATCTTTTCATGGTGTCCCAGATTTCCTAGATGTTTTGTGTTATGATTTTTGGAGAGTTTTAGTGTTTTCATTAACTGACTTATCTATTTCCACTATTGAATCTTCCACTCCAGAGATTCTCTTTTCCATTTCTTGCTTCTCTTGGTTATGCTGCATCTGTAGTTCCAGTTTGTTTCCTCAAGTTTTCTATTTCCAGCTTTGCCTCAGTTTGTGCTCTCTTTATTGCTTCTATTTCATTCTTTAATTCCCAGAGTTTTTCTTTCACCTGTTTTTATTTTTTAATTTTCTTTCAGGGATTTGTTAAAGTCTTTTAATTTTCATTTGTATTTTCTTCTATTTCTTTAAGGTTTTTTTGTATACTCTTTTAAAGCTTCTATTATCTTCATAAGTTGTTTTTAAAGTCATTTCCTTCTGGTATTCATTATTATGCTTAGATCTTGATGTTGTAGAACCCCCAGATTCTTCTGGTACTGTCTTGTTCTTTATATTGTTATATGTATTCTTGCACTGACATCTGTTCATTGCTTCTTCGGTTCACTTTTAGTCAGTTCTTACTTAGCTTTTGATCAGTTGTGGGCCCAGGGGCTAGGTGGGTCCAGTAATTGAAGGCACTGCTCTTTGTTGCCTCTTAATTGGCTGTAGGTCAAGGAGCTGTGTGTTTCCAGTTGTCAAAAGAGTCATTCTTAGTTTGCTGTTAGTTGGCTCTTAGTCAACTCTTAGTCATCTGTGGATCAGGTGGCTTTGGGTCTTCAGTTGTCCACCATAACTTATAGTGTTTTTTTTTCTTTTAAATTTATGTGCTATAATACACAGGTGAATTATGAGAATGCTAACTAGCAAACTAGTAGTTGTAAAGATGTCATACATATATTGTACACTATCAACTTTGAAGTCCATATGATTGTAAGAGAAAGTCTTGCCCTGGAAATAATTTATCTTTAATTTTTATTAACCGAAAATGCTTTTTGCATTTAGTACTGTATATATTTCATATAAACATACATAAGTATATTGCACTTTTTCAAGTTAATAATCCCTTCTGAATTAAGCACCAGAATTTAGAGTTAGCCATTATTCTTAAAAATTAAGTATATTTTAGCATTATTTTAAAATAGTCTCTAAGAGCCAAAAAAAATTCTTTTTCTGTTATATGAGGAAAAAATAATTAAAAAGGTCTCAAACTGCCTTCACCAGGCTTTCCACTTCACTTTGTAGAAATAACATTATTTTCTCATAAAAATAATTTAGTTACTTTAGAATTCAGGCCAGTGCTTCTTTTTCAAGCAAACATTCATGGTTTTTTACCAAGCATATGTGGATTACAAGTAAATAGAGAAGGACGTTTGGAATAGTTCCCATATAGAGTACAGAGAAATGCTGTTTAAGCAACTCCTAGTATTTCCCAAGAGATTTAGCTTCCAAGTTGAACTATAATCAGAATATGCTGAGGCTCTAATGGAAGTTTATTGTGAGTATTTTTCACCTCTGCTCTCTCCAGCTTTAAAACATCTTAACTAATGTTTCATTTGCCTGTTATCAGCATTAAACTGTATGTAGGGATCACTGAATCCCAGGAAGGATGCTCAAAATTCTGTGTCAACTGGGTTGTAATTTCTCAGGTACACTACCTTCTCCTCCGTCTCTTCCTTCTGCTCATCCTTATATAACTCAGGCCTACTTGCATTATGTTAATTTTTAAAAATTAGAGGCTAACAGTATGAAATCTGCTCAATTTATTAACTTGTGGGCATTTAACCACTTTTATTTGAAATACTAACACTCAGAATACAGAGTGTCCAGGCTAGCTTTTTGTCAACTTGACACAAGCTAGAGTCATTTGTGAGAAAGAAATCTCAACTAAGAAAATGCTCCCATCAGACTGAGCTTTGGACAAGCTTCTATGGCATTTTCTTGATTTATGACTGAGCAGAGAAGTCACTGCCCACTTGTGGTGATCCTGAGGTATATATGAAAATGTGCTGAGGAGCAGACCAAGAGATCCACAGCTAAACATTACAGTTTGGAAAATTATGAAGAAAAGAGGGAGGAAGAATTATGGGAGCCAGAATGGTGAAGGATACCTCAGGTACCCAGCTCACAGAATTAACTAACCAGGGCTCATAGGGACTTACAAAAATTGAAACAGCAATCATGGAGCTTACATGGGTCTGATGTAGGTCTTCTGCATATGTCTTATGGTTGTATAACTTGGTGTTCTTGTGGGTCTCATAACAGTGTTATCTGGAGATATCTCTTACTCTTTTCTCTGCTTTTGGGTCCCCTTTTCTCCTACTGGGTTGCCTCACTCAGCCTTGATATGAAGTATATACATAGTCTTATTGTAACTTGTTTGGTTTATATCCCTGGTCTTTCTGAAGGGAAGCAAAAAATAAATGGATGTGGAGTGGGGCTCAAAAGACAAAAACTGAAGTTGAGGTGTAATATATGGGAGAAGAATATATAATTAATTACAAAGGAAAACAGGCAGAGTAAGCCAGAAGGAGGAAGAAGGAAGCAAACTCCTGTATGACTTCTGCCTCAGTTCCTGCCTCCAGACTCCTGCCTCAGTTCCTGCCTTCAGTTCCTGCCTTGAGTTCCTGCCTTGATTTCATTCTATGATAGTCTATAATGTGGAAGTGTAATCGGAATAAACCCTTTCTTTCTCAAGTTCTTTTTGGTCACAGTGTTTTATCACAGCAGTATAAAACTAGTTAAGACAAAGTCAGCAGTTTTGCTAAGCTGAAGATGAATGCTATTTTGGAAGGCCTTGGTAAAATAAGTATCCATGGTTGTCAGTTGCTTAAAAATGGCCTCTTAGAATCACCTAAGAAGCTACCAGATACTTTTGGCTCTGAAAGAATTTAAAAACTGACTACACTGATAGATTTTGGGGGTGAGGGCTGGAGAGGTGAGGACTGGGGGATGGAGAGGGGAGGTGGGGGTGAGAGTAAGCAGTGTCATGCTTTCTCTGGAACTGAAAGCTTCCTTTCTTTCTTCTGGCTTCTGACAGTACCCTGGGAGGTCTCACTATCTTGTGTTACATTGTCTCACATTAAACCATTCTTTGACCTCAATACTTCCATAGTGTTTTGCCTGTGTGCCCATTTTTATATAACAGCTATCTTAAAATGTCAGTGCCTATCTTGAGCTCTTTGGCACATTTGCTTCAGGGTGACCTCACTTTGGCTGTAACTTCAGTGCCCATTATTTCCAAATGAGGTTTAGATAAATAAGACTTTTATATATCTTTTGTACAGAGCACAATTCAATGAAGTCAGAGAGAACTTGCTTCTTTGTGTTTGTTCTTTTATATTTCTTAGACTTCAGTAGTTCTAAAATTACAGCCATTAAGAACTGGTCAGAAATGTCATCATTTTAAGATCTAATAGAACTCTGTACTCAGAGGACTCTAAGTTTCTGTTGCTGTGACAACAATCATGACATAGAAACAAGTTGGTGGAGGAAAGGATATGTTCTAATCATAGTAAATCATTGAGAGAAGTCAGAGCAAGAAATGGAGTCATGAACTAGAGTAGAGGCTATGGAGGTATGCTACATACTGGCTTGCTCAGTCAGCTCTCTGATATGATAGAGGACCAACTGCATTGGTCTTGGCCCTTTTGCATCAATCAGTAATCAAGAAAATGCCTCAGAAACCTGACTACAGGCATATGTGATAGAAATATCTTCTCAGTTGCTATTACATCTTCCTAGATGACCCTACTTTATGTCAAGTTTTCAAAAAACAAATTAGCACACAGAGTAAGATAATATTGATATCCATAACATTCTTATATGATATATCTAAAAATAATATTTCTAGAAATCATGGAAAATATTGAAGTCAGGATGAATAAAAAATAACAGCAAAGTTTAACTACAGTAGCAAACACAGCCTATTCATATCTTTTATTTATTATTGCACAGTGGTATGGGTTCTGAATACACAGATCATTGCCATATTTCCTTTTCCATGTGTTTCTCATCCTATATTACACATCAATAGAACATTATTTTGTCTTTAAACCACATAAAAATTCAGAGGTTGAGTCTTGTCACAGACTGCATCACAATCTCAGGTTATGTCTGGACATAAAGGAGAACCAAAGGCAAATCAGAGCAGATGAAATAAATAAGGGGTCATAGAGCCACTGCTAAGATCTGCTTTTCTGGCCATAGTAGTTGTAGGTAAAGGAATTATGAACTAACTCTCTGGCAACATAAAATAATTATCAAGTCACATGCATGTGAAAGAAAACATATCAAACATTTTATAATTAGAAAAAATAGCAGAAAAAAAGCAATGAGAAGACGCTATTTATGGACCAATAAGTCATGAAAAATGAACAGATAAGTTGTGAAATGTTTCTTTGATGTCAACTCTGGACAGCAGTACATGCAAAGGAAGAGTAGGAACCCTCTGAACATTTTAGAAAAGGCCTTGAAAGGGGTTATGAGAAAAGGGTGGCCTCTCTGGACAAAATAATGCTATATAATGTTAGTCCATTAATAATCAACATCTATTTTTTGCCTCCACAATTCTATATTAAAATGTTTTTATATACAAGTATTTTCTGTGTCACATTCCTGGATATACAGCATCCTGAACACAGTTCAAAGCTGTATGGGAGAGAGATGTGTCCATGTGGGTTGCACTGTGTAAAATGTAGAGGGGTAATGCGATTTTAATGTGTTCCGGCAGTGATGTTTTCTTCAACCATAGGCTTCATATAGAACTATGGTTCTATGAGACTGCAATAGAGTTGACTGAATGTTTAAACATAACCTGAGATTGTGACACAGTCTGTGACAGGACTCAATCTATAAATTTTCATATGATTTCAAAGATTGGCTAATGTTCTACTGATGTATCATCAGGATTAGAAACGTGTGGGAAAAAAGATCCTTATGTCTTTTTGGTTTAGCCAGAGAAGTCACAGCAAAAAATTCTGAAATGACACAAGAACGTGTTTACCTGACCATGTTCTTCTTCTTGAAGGTTATGTGACTATAGTAGGTTCATGGAAAATGATTTTCATAAATTTCACACGGAAGCTGACCATCCAACTAAACTATTAGCTAGAGATACCAGACAGAGAAAGAAGACTTGGTACACAGTAAAGGTACAGTGATAGGAAAATAGCAAAATTTCTTTCTTTCTTTTCCCAGAAACCTAGAAACCTGGTTAAATACCCTAACCCCTCAAAAGAAGGTAACCATAGAAAAAATTTAAGCCACATGCAGAGGAAGATAATACATAATATACCTGGAACAAAACCATATTTCTTTGTTTACAAACTATATTCCTTAAAAACCATAACTTTTTGTTTGTTTATTTTTACACTGTAGAGAATTTCATAAATGAGTATGATACCTCCATCATTTCTACCCCTTCTTTTCCCCCTTCAAATCCTGCTGTGTCCCTCTCATTTCTCCTCACATTCATTGCCTCTTCTTCTTTAAGTATGCTTCACACAAACATGTGCATGCACACACACACACACACACACACACACACACACACACACACACACACATGCACACAAATTGCTGAACCCATTTAGTGTTGCTTGTATGCATATATGCTTAGACTGACCATTTGGGTTGGGACAGCCTAGAGAATACTTATTTCTCACTCTCTCAGAAGCAATTAATATTCTTTAGTTACTCATTTAGGGGTGGGCCATGTGAAATTTTTCCTATCAACATTTCCATGTCAACTGGTGTTGCCAATTATTAAAGTATTTTTTAAGCGACCATTTGTTAATATTTTTAGTGCCGTTTCCTGTCTCATATAGAAGACACTATCTCATAAGACATCCAGACTTCTGTCTCTTAAAACTTTTTTTCCTCTCTTCTGAAACAATACTTGAGTTTTCAGTATGAAAATTGTGTTATAGATGTATTAACTATGGTTGGGAGCCTCTTTGTCAGTTATTTTCTGTATTTTGACCAGTTGTGGGTTTCTGTGATATCTCCATATTATGCAAAAAAAGAAGCCTCTTTGATGAGGGGAGAGAGCTACATTTATCTGTGGATATAAGGATACATATTTTAATTTTAGTTGGGAATTATACTTATTTGGAAAGTGACAATAGTAGATTCTCTTCTACAATCTATGACATCATTCACAGATAGCTGGCTTCTACAATATTTCTATCTCCATTTTCTCCAATGATCCTTGAGTCTTAGAGTTTTATGATATAGTTGTTTCATTTAGAGCTGACCATTCCATAACGTCTTATTTTCAGTATGTTGAGTAGTCTCTATATTAATTCTCATCCCCTATTATATAAAACCTTCTCTGATGAAGGATGACAAATGCAGTAACTTATGGATATAAAATAATAATGGGGGGGGTCAGTTTGTTACTATATCCATTCAACAGTATAATACTATGAGATTCTCTCCTAGGGCGTAAGACCTACACAGTCACAGGTTCTTCACCCAGTTAATATTACCAAGCATGGTTTCACTTTATAGAATGGAATTTAAATTCAATCAAGAAGTGGAGGAGGTTGGTTACTCATGATGTTAGTTCCACTATTTCACCAGTGGGCATATCATGTTAGTTCAGTTGTTATTTCAGCTTGTAGTATTTACAGCTGAGTAAGATTGTTGATTGCCTCTCTCTTCCAGTGGCACAGATAGCACCTTCCAGCTATTTTTATTTGCTTTCAGTAAACTCACACTCAATTTACCATGACAATGCTATGAATCAAAATATTCTGTTTAGTGTACCAGATCTAAGTTATGGCAGCCATACTTTCCTTGGGGGTTATGATGGTTTGGCATCTGGCACTCTGGAGTCCACAACAGCCTTTACTTTTTATGTGTCAGGAATAGTATGAATTCTCCAAATTAAGAGCAATCTTCTAAACCCCTTTCATATGTGAGACCTTTATTTGGGATGAGTAGAGGTAGTTATTTAAATGACTAATCAATTTACTACTCTTTGTGAAATGAGTCACCAACCTCCCTAGGATTATGGATGGGAACAGATATTACTATAAGATTTATTCAGCTTGAAAACAATTTCAGCTTCTGCTTACATAACTAATAGGGTTGTTCTTCATACTATTGTCAATCTGGGTCAATTGGAGGCTATGTATATAAAAGCAGAAATCCAAATTACATGAGGGTGATATATCAGACTTCAGTTGAATAGACTATAAAATAACTAAGTTGATGCACCTCATATTTAGAAGACAAGTTGAAATCAGAGAGCTGGATTAATAAATGGCATGATTATTCAGAGATTGAGTATATTATTTATGCTCTGTATTCTGTTTCATTAATCCTGGCAATATCTAAACAGAGAAAAAATACATGTACACATTATATGCATTTCTGGTAATTGTGCCATCAAAGCTTCACAATGTTTTAATGTAAACATGTCTTAAGGACATTTCCAAAGTAAACTTTTATTTTGTTTTAGGTCAATTAAAGGTTTCCATGAGTACACTAAGAGACTAAGAAAAAAGATAATTGTTAATTTGAGACTAATTGCATTTAGGATGCCTATAAGCAAGAACTTCAGCCAATTGATGTACTTAAAGCATGAAAGTAAGTGGTAACTGGAACATTAACTACTTAGACTTCTTCTGAAAATCAACTTGTAATCTCTGTCTTATAAATATCTGAAACAGTATAGGAATAAATTCCTAATTAGGAAGCAAATGCTTTTATTAATTTGATTACAATGAAAAGCAAAGTTGTCTTATGCAATATTTAGAGCTGGTCAATCGTGATTGGGAAACTTAGAAACCAATTAAAAGTGAATAGAAAGAAATGGAACAAAACACACAAATGATAAAAATGAACTTGGCTATATATATAGCTACATATATATGCATCAATAATAAAGAAGCAGGTGCTATCAATTTGAGATTGAGGGGAAACGTGATGGCTGGGCGAGAACACATGGGAGCAGCTGAGGGAGAAAAGAAGAGACACTTTAACAAAAATGGAATAGAAAATCCTGTTTAAAAGGAATGGAATGTTTGCCAATTTCTTAGCACTTAGATTTGGAGAATCAAAATAAAAGTATCAGGGCTGGAGAGATAACTTAGTAGGTGAAGTCACAAACATGAGGACCAGAATTCAGTTTTCAGCATTCAGGTATAAAGGTGAGAATGATGGAACCTGAGTGCTGGAGTGGGTGAGGGTCTAAGACAGGCAGACCCTGATACTGGCATCCAGTCTAGCTGAAAGTGTGTGCTCCACCCTTAGCAAGAGACCACATCAAAAACAAAAGAAATAATAAACTGGAGAGTGAAGAAAGACACCTGTTATTAAACTCTGGCCTTCATATAATCACACATAGACAAAAGCAGAATCAAGCATATGTGCCCCCCCCACACAACAAACAAACTAACACAAACCACAAGTGTCAAACAAAAACCACATGAAGCAAGCAACACAAACAACATAAGACACAGGGGTGATGTGTACAGGCAAAGAAGATAGAAAATTCCAGACTGTACTGATTCACAGAACAAAAAGCAAGCAAATTCAGAACTTGCCCTTTCTATATTTAATGAAGATCTGCATAAACGCTAACCACTGGCTACTAACATCCCAAGGCATGCATTTGATAAAAACACATAAAGCCCCTGCTATAAAACCAGGCCAAAGTGGGAGTAGCTTGCATTGTAAGAAGCTATAATTAAAAAAACACCAAATATGTGAATGGGGATTACTTGAGAGACAGCTTCAGTTGCTCGGAGCCAATTCAGATATCACTAAATTCAGATTAAATTAACAAAGCACAGGTAGTTTTGCTGGCCCCTTGTTGAATGACTTGAATCTCTCAACATTGGAACACAAAAGTATCCAGTCATAGTGATGCTCAAAAGGTGCCAAGGACAAAGTTAGAAGAGAAAAGATCTTGCCATAGGCCAGTGTTAAGGTCAGTAGGGAAGGTCAGAACGGGGCCTTCATTAATTGATTCCGACTAATTGTACGTTTCTAACATGGATTCAGATGTCCCACGTGCCAATGAAGGTATGAACAGATATCTACACACCCTCTGGGTCTGTGTTCCTATGTGCAGCATAAGTCAGTAAAGGAAAAGTATTTTAGTGAGAACAATATTGTTATCTGCTTCTCTTAAAAAATAAATAAATAAATAAATAAATAAATAAATAAATAAATAAATCGGCCAAAATCCACACTTATTTGCTGTTAACACTAGGGGTCAGACTTCAGATGACTATCCGAATTCCCATTTTGGATGATGCTTAATCTTAGAGAAATTTTAGTTAGCTCTATGAATTTCCATGTTAGATTCCTAATTTACATCATCTTACTCACAAAGATGATTACATAAGATATTTCCCAATAAAACTAAAATGAGAACATATTTGGAAGTTTTATGCTAACTTTTACTAGTCACTTAGAAAGTTACTTAGCAACTTACATTTTCTGCTTCCCAAAGTCATTATTATGTATATTTTCCCTGACTTTACGACGTTTTTTCTCTCTGCTACATATTTCTGTACTGCAGAAATGCAAATTCTTTGACCAAGGCAACAACTTTGTAACAAATATTTAAAATATCACTACAATGAATTGTAAGCATTAATTAAAATCCAAACTGAAAGCATTAATTGAAGCTTAAGTAGCGTTCATGTGTATGTTTTTAGCTTAGCAATCATTTAGGTGTGCCATATACATAACCAATCTCTCATACAAGTGCACATAGAGCCAAACTTAATCCCATTTTTGCATAGAAATAATAAGTCTTTCAAATAGAAATAGTGAAGTAATTTAATGTAAAATTGGAAAGGATTTGGAGATGTGCTGTAAGCTGAGAAAATAAGATATTAAGTAGAAGCCTCAAGGGCCATTCTAAGTAGATTTGGATTATAAGCAAAATATAAACAGATAACGTAAGTTTCTCACATCGAAGAATATAGCTATAGCTCTGAGAAGTAAGTAAATTAAGGAATTGTTGTCTGTCTATTTTCATTCATTCCATTCATATCCATGCAAATATTAGCAGAGAAGCCTTTTATTTTAGCTTCTCTAAGATTGGGAATTTTTTTATTTATATCTTCTAGCAGTAAAGTCTTTATGAAATTATAAATAAATCTCTGCATGATGTATTATTTTGTCTTTCAACTCCAGACAACGACAGCTCATAGACAAAGATTATCTGAGCTTATGGTTTTTAAAATTATTTTGTTTTTGACAATTACAGAACACACACACACACACACACACACACACACACACACACACAGAGAGAGAGAGAGAGAGAGAGAGAGAGAGAGAGAGAGAGAGAGAGAGAGAGAGAGAGAGAATTGTGGTCCTCACCTTCCATTACTCTGTTTTGTTTTGTTTTTTTCTCTTCCTATTCCTACCAACCCTCCTTTTCCCAGTCAGCACCTCACTTATTTTGAGAGTTTTATGTATATGAGGTCTGTCTGCCTGTCTCTCTTTCTATGTATGTGTGTATGAGTCTTTTGCATTTATCTATAGATAACATAAGTTCTTGGCTATGATCATGACACATCTAGAAGGCAGTGGTATATAGCACTTCTCTTATTGTGCTGGATCATTTTATGTTTCCTTGACACATGATATAGTCATTCGGTATCGAGTATGTGATATCTCCAATTTTAGGGTTGATGCTGTATTATCTAGTTCTGGTAGGCAACTGGATTCTATTTAATATATTATAGAAATTAATATCAACATATACAAGATTGTTTTTAAATAATTCCTGACCAAAAGTTAGCACAGGCCAAAGAGAGGTATCCTACACTTGCCACCATATACCCAAGGTTTCTAAACCACAGAGTGGTCATAATCCTCTCCAAATTAGAAATCCTGGGTTATAATGCTCTAAGTAAAGAAATTAAATGCTATTTTGGAGCTCTGAAAAGAAGCAGACAGAACCACAAGAAACATCATTTTACCTTTGTATTACACACTTACATAACTGGGTTGATTTTCAGTAATTTGGAAAACAACAAATAATTCAGATCATTACATCACCACCCAAATACGTGATTGGGAAAAGTAAATTCAACATACTCCTTGCCTAACCTGAAGCTTGGTATAGTCTAAAACACACTGTATTGACACAGATCAGAGAATGCTCAATTACTGAAACATAATTAAGAGGTGATGTATATATTCTCCAAATATACAAATCTTCCTCGATTCTCTTTTTCTATATTTATCTATTCATTCAAAGTTTCTGAAAATTGTGTGTTAATGAGGAGTAAGTCTACAATAGTTTATAATTCACAAAAATATGTGGTGGATCTACTTAGTAAAATGAATAATTTTATTTATTCTGAATATTTGTATTCACATTCGGGTTCAGTTGATTTATAGCACTTGAGAGAAATGTACATGGTTTGTTGTCTTAATTAGAGAGAGAGAGAGAGAGAGAGAGAGAGAGAGAGAGAGAGAGAGAGAGAGAGAAAATATAAATCTAGGTAGGTTTATTGACTGCTGTCTATGCTCAAAACCACAATTATCCTGTTGATGCACTGCATTTTCCTAAGCTAACATTGTGTGTGATCAGTTTACTCCTGGAAGAGGTGAAGCTTAAAGAGGTTATCATCCTGTGAGGGTTAAATTTCTTCAACTTGACTAGATTTACAGTACTACTAAAATACAACTCCATGTGCACCAATGAGGATGTTTCCAGAGAGGTTTGTCTGAGCAGGAAGACTCGCTCATTCAAAATGTTAGTGTTATTTTCATATGGTCTACATCCTATACTGATGGAGAAGAAGATAGAGAGGTGTTGTGGGATATTTTTATTGCATCTGACAATAAAATTTGCTTTGAATAAGAGTGTGGAGCTAGCCACTAGCTGACCAAATTAACCATAGAGGTTTTAGGGGACTGAAGACAGATGAGAGACAGAAAGTAGTAAGGGGTGGGGCCTTAGAGAAGAGTTCAGTCCTTTTGGATGAAGGAACAGGAGAGATAGGAGGTCACCAATCACTCTCTGCTGCTTCCATGAATAGTCAGGTTCTTACCCTGATATCTGACTCCTGAATTTATATTGATAAAGAATAATTAGATAAATGCATCAATCAGATAATTCCTGACCGTGAATGTGATGTGACCAGCCACCTCACCCTACCTTTACCATGCCTTGCCAGCCATGAAGAAATATATCTTCAATCCTTTCATTAGCTGACCTTTTTATTCAGGTATTTGCTCATAGCAACAAAAAGGCTAACCAATACAAACTCACTGACCATGAATCATGTAGTGAATACCAAGCAGGGGTAGGATTGAAAAACTAATTCCACATCACCTCATTAACACTCATTTGAAATCTCTCAGTTCTTCTCCATGCCATTATTTGGGAGCTGGTGACCCAAAGAAGCTTAACTACAATTGGTACCCAGCATGGAGTGTCATATGCCCCCATAGGGCCTAGGAAAGCTGAAGAAAAAAGATTTGGGACACAGAGCTAGACATAGCTCTTTAGTAACCATCTTCTCTCTAGTTGGCCCTGTGGTTATGGCTACAGAGGTATGGTTCCTTTAAGAGGCCCTGCTGTGCAGCCAAGCACTTTAGCAGTCTCTATGCTACTCAGTACTAGATACAAATGCCTGCTGCAGCAAGGGTAGAAAACTTACCAGAGCTGAGATAGTTAAATCCAGCTCAACCACAACCTGCAGACCCAAAGGGGTGGAGCCAGCTGACAGTACCAAGTGCTAAGGAGAGGTGTACAGTAGGTAATCTGGCCACTTTAGGTTTGGCTCACACAAAATGAAGTAGACAAACACTAAAGCCAGGTTCAGACTGAGAAAATATCTAAATAGGTACAGTATGCTTGAAAATTTGTTCATGTGCTGAAGAAAGAAAACAAATTGTAATTGGAGGCAAAGCTTTTTGTACCAAACACCTATTCCCATGTACCTGGCAGCTGCTTCCCAAATTACCACACAGAAGCTTATATTAATTATCAATGCTTGCCCAATAGCTCAGACTTATTACTGACTAGCTCTAACATTTAAATTAAAATTAACCCATTTCTATCCATCTATGTATTACCAGGTAGCTGGGTTTCTACCAGTCCTCTGGAATCTTGGGCAGCTGACTAGTATTTCCTCAACTGCAGCCCTCTTTATCTAATTCATAAGTTTAATTGTTCAGGATAGCCTTATCCTGTTTTGCCATAGGCCAAAAAAGCTTTATTACCAGCATTGAGAGAAATACATATTCACAACATATAGAAAGATCATCCTACAACAGAAATATAGGTTAAGATAGTCAAAGAAAATATAGTTTAAAACAATGAAGTCTTCAAAGAGAGGGTAAAATAATACAAAAAGAATGAGCCATGTAAGCATGGGAAATAACATAACACAGAAAGCTTGGACCACTTTTAGTGCTTTGCTAATTTAATTTTTTTAAAATGCTAATGAACTAAAAATGGCAACTGCTGAAAGATAGTGGATTATGGGGTGGGGGAGGAACTACTGCATTAAACCACCCTATATATTTTTCAAATATCTTAACTTTAGAATGAGAGTCAGAAAATGTGTTGTGTTTGGGGAGTGGTTATGCTGTGTTTTAGGAAACAAAAATCTGTGGATTCCTTCAAAACTCAGAAGAAGCAGATTTGATGAGGGGAGATTTTCTGAAAATCTTAGCTGCAAACATGAAGGAAGAAACCAAGGAAGACTACAAAACAGGTGATGTATAACCTCATCCATCTACATGGGAACAGCTCTGAGACTGGATGAGACATGATAAATCTTGTTAACCACAGATTCCTCATGACTTATTATTACATAGTAAGTCCTCATGACTTATTACATAATATCCTTTTATATGGTGTGAATGGTAAGTTATATTACAGTTTGGTTATGCAGTGCAAACATACTTTTAAAGTTAAAAGATGCCTTTTACCTGCTCAAAGAGAGAAGAGAGAATCATCTGTAGCTGATTTGTGCACACTACACGTTCTACACTGTGTAATGTAGGTATGTATGTTATTTATAAAAGTTTGTATGTTTTCAGAAGAAACAGGAATGAAGACCAAGAAGACAAATAGCCAAGTGATTCAAGTCAGAAAATGTCTCTGTTTAAGTTTCTCAGAAAATTTATATCCAGAACAACTTCAAAGCTGCTAGCTGAGATGATCCAACCTTACAGACTCCTTTAGCTAGGACTTCTGATAAACTGTGAACTGAGACTGAACAGCTGGTTCTCCCTGGACTTGACATTGTCTAAATTTTCTCCCCTAAAGATGCCCTTGCCCCCAGAAACAGGAAATAATTTTAAGAACATGATACCCACAGTTTCAAGGTGTGGAGTGGGAGGTTTTTGGTCCTTGAGTGGATTGTGGATGCTTATTATTATTTACAGAGGTTGGTTCCAAGTTGTTGCTAGTCAAGATCAGGGAAAAATGAAGCAAAGAAATTAGATTCAGGAATCTCTTTCTTAAAGGAAAATGGGGGATATAGGAATGATACCGTAAATGGATATATTATTCATTCTATAAGAATAAATCTTGTAGTCATGTTATGATGTTTTCAGGGTTAAACATATATAACTCATCTTTAAATACTTCAGAGAGCTACAGGATATGGTATTTTTGGATGTTTGAATAACATAAGGTTTTTCCTGACAGTGAGATATTCTGCTCCTGGCAACACCAATCTACTTCAGAGAAGATGATGGACATCAAAAATCCTCCATATATAATCTTTCATTTCTGAAAAAAGTTATCCACTGGGCAAGAAACTACTCTTTGCTGAACTACTGACAGTATTCTATCTAAATTGGCCAAGTAGGACACAAAAGAATGTGACTTCTGAACTTTGCCAAGATACGACAATGCTTCAAAATTCTTCTTTTCCAGAAAGTCTGTAAGATAGACGGCCCTTGGGTGACTTTCCAGGCAGCCAGTTGCTTCTGTTATTGCTGTAGTTTTGGAAGTTGTTTGCTCTCCACTTCCTATTTACTCAGTCAGTATTATATCTTTCCCTTATCTCTGATAGAATTAAGGGTGAGATAGTTATAGTCAAAGTTTTTCTTGTTACCAAATTAAGAAATTAAATTCACAAAAGAGATTCAAAGTATATAAGGTTGAAAGACATAAAAACTTGAATTGACTTTCTAAGAAAATGTTTTGAGGTCTAAGAAGATAGTTTTGGGTTAGGAATACAAGTTAAAATAAAAAGTGAATTAGGTACACAACTTTGGACTCACCAAGATTAGACAGATAATAGTCTTTTCTCTGAATCTGCCAAATACAAATGGACTGTACCTTGTGAATATAATTCTAACTTGATAATTATTCTTGTTGTATATAGCTTATTGTGTTTAAGTTAAAATATTTCTTTTTTATTTAGACAATGCCTGATTATTGTTCCTCTTGCATATAGTTTTATTTAGACAAACAGGGATGTCGGGCAATATTTACTCACACTATGAAACCTGAGTATGCATTTGCACTAATTGAGTAACTTAATCTTGAGTTAGTAGGCCAAGTTAACAACTAGTTGAGAGAAAGTAATCATAGAGCCTCAGAGGACATCCAGGAGAGATAGAGAGACACAGAAAGGAGTAGGTTGGGAATCGGAGGGGTGCAGCTTTTTCTGGTTTGATGAGGCAGAAGCAAGAGTCTTCTATAGATGGCAGCAAGGAGAAAAGATTAAGAAGTTGCTACTCAGCCTCTCTGAACTCATAGGTTTTCACCCCACCATTTGAATCTCTTCATATTTATATTTAGAATGATATTCTTCTTATTCATAATTAAAATGATAGAGATTTAGTTAAAGTTATCTTTGGAGCAGTAACTGGGCAGGTGCCTGCAGGAGCAGAATTTTTTCCAGGCTGCTGTTAGAAAGGCAGGCTAGTAACTAGAGTTTCAAGTGCTGGATGAGATAGCAATAGATTAAGGTACAGCCACCTTGTCAAAGTTAAAAAAAAAAAAAACAGCTGGGTATATCTGTGAGGGATTTTTTTTTTATTTTTACTTGAATAATTTGAAGTGGAAAAATCTTTAATCCAAATCTTTTGATGTGAAGATACCTTTAGTTTTGGTCACATCTTCAGCTGGCAGCTTATATAAAGGACATGGAAGAAGAAGGAAGCTTTTACTCTTTTCCTGCTTCTCTTGCTGGCAAGCCTATTCCTTCATGACAGTAGAGCCCATTTCTTGTGATTGGCTTAATAAAAAGCTGAAATAACAAAAGCTAGGCAGGAGAAGTTAGATGGAACTTTTAGGTAGAGAAAGAAACTCAGGTAATGAATCTAGGTACATGGGAAATGCCAGCAAGACCCTGAGGAAGTTGGATGTACAACCCTGAGGAGAGGAATCAAGTCTCATGGCAGAAAGTATGTTAATATAAACAGATTCATTTAAGTTATAAAAGCTAGTTGTGAACAAGCCTAAGCAAAGCCAAGCTTTTATAATTAATGTCTCTATGTCATTATTTGGGAGCTGGTTGTCCAAATAGGTCCGACAGGAATGTCTACCTATATTACTTCCAGTTCAAGAGAGACATTTTCCAGAAGTTGATAGTAGCTGTTGCTATGTAGAAAAAAATATCTTTCTTTAGTGACTTTACCTAGCATCCTTGGTGCACATACCCAAGCCCAGGAGAAGGAAAACATAAAAGACACCTGAGTAATTTAAAACTTTTTCTTTCCTTAGAAAAGTAGGACATGCTAATTTCTGCTAATTTGGGGCATAGAACAAAAGGACAAAATCAAAAGTGACCCCAAAATGTTACAGTTAACAATACAATTTTCAATCATTATTTCAAACCTAGCCAGATTCTTTTCAATGTAAATATAATTATGCTTTGAAATTATATCCTGATATTTAACTTTTTATAAATAATTTGAATGAATATATGCTTATTCATCCCACAGACTTTATTCTTAATAAGTTTATTCAGTTTAATAAGCATACAGTTTTAAAAGTTATTACTTAAAATTATTTCAATATTATTTAAAACTTACACAAATCACAGTAATATTACAGAAAATGGTTGCATAACAATCACGAGTCTTTGCTAAGATTGGCCCTTAGTTGTGGGACTATTTTGTAATATAATAAAAACATTCAGAGATATCAGAGGACAGATCTACTTCTACCTCCTCTTGTCTTTTTTTTTTTTTTTTTCTTCCAGACAGATTTTTCTGTGTAAAAGTCCTGGCTGTTTTGGAACTAGCTTTGAAGACCAGGATGGCTTTGAACTCACAGAGATTCTCTTGCCTGCGCTTCCCAAGTGCTGGGACTAACAGTGTGAGCCATGGCTTCTTCTCACCCCTTCTGGCTTTCTTTGCCTGCCTTAAATACTCTCTTTGCTCAGTTAAGGCGTGGCCCCACCACTGCCTGCCTAGGAGCCTGGAACTCTTTCTGTAAACTAAAATGACCTTGAACTCAGTTTGGATCAAGGGCGTAGGTCACCACTCCCAGGATATACCCTGTGCTGGGATTAAAGGTGTGAGTTACCACTGTCTGATCCTCCTAGACTGACTGTGGGTAGATCCCTCTGATATCTCTGAAATGTTTTTATTATATTACAAAATATCCCCACACTTAGTTCTGGTCAGTCCCCCCCAAATTTTGTCCCTTTTATTTAGTCTCTTTTCTCTTTCCCCTACATGTAATGTTACCTCAATACCTGAAGAATACAGGGGGCTGTGAAGTCATTCAGGATTTTGCTATTTCCACAATTTCAAAACAGATTCCCATGGATAAGTTTTCTCTCCCTAGTTACAAATAAAAATGAGACTGGGTCATCCCCTCCTTTAATCCAAGAACTCAGTTCTCAGGAGGAAGAGGCAGGCAGATCTCTGTGAGTTCTAGGCCAGCCTGGTTCACAGAGTGTGTTCCAGGACAGCCAGGGCTACAGAGAAATGTTTCTGAAAATAAATATATAAATATATAGATATAAATGTAAGGACCACCTCGGAAATTTTCCTTGCAAATTCTGCTCATCCTCTTACACATCTTTTCATTGGTGCTTCCTTCCCCTTTTCTCACTTTTAGCATTCTTGTGTTATGACATTTTTGATATTCTTCCTTTTTAAATTGCTGATGTTCTCCAGCGAAGTTCTTTATCATCTCTGCTCTTTGGGATAGTTTGTAATTAAGGAATCAGCTAATGATAAACAGAATGATGATTCTGTCTTCTGTCCTCTCCCTGTTTCTGTTTCTCCTCCTCCTTCCACTTTTATTCTCCTCTCTTTCCCTCTTCTCTCTCTTCTATGACTTCAATCAGGTTTTGTTTACTTTTATACACATGAACCTCCTAATTTGTTCATAAGTATCATATAATACCTGGAGGAGATTTAATTTTAACTTTTTTTGTGTTTTCTCCTGCTCTGTGCTTTATGGATGGTATTTTCATTAAGTAATTATTTAATAGTAATACTGTTTTTCTCTGGTGATAATTGTGTAGGGAGACGGTTTACATCTATGTAATTTATGGACAGGATGTAAGTCAGATAATTTGACTTCCCTCACCTCTGAGACTCACTCATTCTTTATGAGAAATTCTATGATTTTCTTTGTTGAGGCAGTTTTTTATGTTCTATATCTGTTACATAGCTATTTATTTATCTACCATGGGGGTTGAAACAAATTTCTAGTTTACTATTTTGGACAATTGGAAGTAGGAGTGCTTTACTATAGTTAATGTTCTATATCCTAGTTATTTATTTTCAACTATATAATTTTATGAATATATGTTAAGATTTAAATAATGGGACCTACATGCAGGATAAAGATTGACAGATAATAGATAACTTGGTGAAGAGACACTGTGACCGTAACAACTACTATAAAGGAACACATTTAATTGAGGCTCACTTACAGTGTCAGACATTTAGTTCATTATCATTATGGCAGGACATGATGGTGTGCAAGCAGACATGGTGCTGGAGGGGAAGATAAAAGTTCTACATCTTGATTCACAGGCAGCAGAAGCAACTTGTGTCCACACAGAACATAGCTTGAGAATAGGAGACCTCAAAGTTAACAAGGCCACACCTACTCCAACAAAGAAACCCTCCTAATAGTGCCACTCCCTATGTTGCCCTTTTCATTTCAAAGCCCCACAATAGAAAACATGAATTTTTAAATAACTGTAGCCAAAGAATTTAAATTGACATTTTTCTGAAGCATTTTATAAGTAATAAAACTGACATTTTCTGAAGCATTTTATAAATAATACTACTGCTGAGTATTTATTAGCCATCATCCAGCAACTTCTTTGAAATTTCATTTCATCAGTTATGTTTAACTACTAAAATGCATTCATATAGTGATCCATATAGTCACATTTCCTAAGCAGGCCACACAAAATAAATTTTAGAAGTATCCATTCTAATCTTGTGCTAATTTTTTTTTCATTTAGTTTTTACTATGGATTTTAGGATTTTTTTCGTTATATGATACTTTATTTGAGACTTAGAGATATCATTATTATTATTGATGTATTGTAATAATGGAAAAATCCAGTTTAACTCTTTCCCCCTTAACTCTCTAGTGTCACCATAGGTGTTTGCCCACCAAGCCAAAACCCCCCTTGCCCCTTCCTGAGGCCCCTAAAGCTGACTGAGGTTGGCAGAGTTTCAGTGACTATCTGCTCAAGGACTCAGAGTCTTGGAAAAAGCTTTGTTCACAGGATTTCCCAGCTGTATGCAGGATGTGCAGTCTAAGCAAAGCTTGCTTCTTGCACTCTTGAGACACATCGCCCAGTCAGCCTGACCTGCATGTAGTAACTCAGGCGAGACCACCCTGAGTAACCATGAGAACCGCTGCAACTTTTCCCTCCCCTTACCAGAGTGCTGTATCCCCCTCCCCTACCTAGAGTGCTGTATAAAAATTCTACCCTGAGAACATTCGGGGCTCTTGGCTATCTTCTTGCCCTGAGCCCATTCGCAGATGTAATATATATATATTATCTTGCAAGAAATCTGGGTCTGGGGTGTTCTGGCCATTAACATAATGACTACTATCATTTTGTAATTAAACATACAGAGAAAAGAATGTCAGAACAAAGAACAGATACCTTGGGATGCAAGTAATAGTGAGTAAAACTCAGGCTATCTAGAGAAGCTGGCCATTGTGGCTAAATCTTTTTTTTTCAACACATTTTTAAAATTGATTCTTTGGGAATTTCACATCATATACCTCAATACCACTCATTTCCCATTTTTTCCATATGTGCCCCTAACTCTTGAAGTGATCTCAACTTCAGAAAAACTAAAACAAGAATAATAGAAGAGATAAAAGTAAAAGTATAAATAATATTAATTTAAAAATAAAAATAAAAATAAACAAAACACAATATGAAAGTTTAATAAAAGCAAACAAGAAGAAAAATGCTTCGCTCCTCCATCTTTCTCACCTCTTAATTTGTCTTGGCACTGGGAGCTGCTGTGAACTATGTTGTATATATTTTGTTCACACACTAATTTGCAAATGTCCAATGCTGAATGTGTTGTTGGTTAGGTTCAAGGCCTCTGACTTCTGGTATACCATAAATACTGGACCCTCATGGAAATCCTTCTGTTTTCCCCAGCATAGAGATTCTGTGGCAATGCTTCTGTAGAATCATCCCTTCATATGCTTCAGTAGGTCATAGATGGGGTAGATATTGGGGAGTGCCCATTCAAACTCCCTGGATGTGAGTTTGAGTGGTACTTAGATTGTTTTGACCCTCACTGGGACCACCCCCCTCAGGTAAGGAGTGGAGCCAGCTTTCCCAAGACCATGATGAGTGGGTAGAATCAGGGTCTTTTAGGGGTAAGTTTTGCTCTCCAGTGAGGGTTAGGGTCAGCTCAGCGGCCCTCATATTTTAACACATGGTGGTAGGTAGCAGCATGGGCTCTCTGGCACCAACATGGCCTCATGTGATGGCTGTGTTCCCAGTGGTAACAGGGCCCTTGCCAGTAGTGTAAGACTGATATTACCAGGGCCCTGGGTGGTAAACAAGTTTCCCACATTAGTCTGTTCCTCACAGTTTTTGCCTCTTTAGATGTGCATCTCTCCACAGGACATGAACCATTCTGTCTCTTTCTCAGATATCCCACTATCTATTTATTTGCTCACCATAATGACACTGGGTGTGTCCATAGATTCTTTTTCCTCACCCAAGCCAAACATCTCTGCACCAGCTATTGTTTATTCAACTTAAACGTCCCTTAAACACTTAGAACCATTTAAGGCAAAAAAAAAAAAAACCCACCTTTTTTCTGTTTAATTGAAAATATATTTTTTTCTCACATAATATATCATTATTACAATTTCTCTCCCTTTTATCCCTCTCAATTACTCCCAATATCCCTCCTCCCTATATGGATTGATTCTCCTATTGCTTCTAATTAGAAAACATACAGATCTCTAAAGGATAATAATAAAATGTAACAAAATAAAATATGACAAAATAGAACAGAAACTATTACATTAGAGAAAATAAGAAAAACAAACAGAATTAAAAAATTCCAAGAGAAGGCAAAAGAGTCAGAGACCTACTTGTTTGCCCACTCAGGAATTCATAAAAATATTAAATAGTAAGCCATGATATATACACCAAAAGCCTGGTACATACTTGAGTAGGCATGCAACACAAAGTATTTTGCAATGTGTAGAATGGTTTTCAGTTACAATAATAAGCACTCCTTCCCATAGCATTAAAACCTTAGGATATTGACAATGAACATTTTATATGCAACAACATGCATCCATCCCTGTGGTATTAATGCTTGAAATATTGTCATTAAACCACTTTACATTTTAGTTTTTTAATAATATTAATTTTTCATCTTTTTTCTTAAGATATTCTTGTAAAAAACTCTGATGTATACCTCAAACACTTAAAGTTTTTGTCAGATTTTTATATTTTACTTTTTTGCTTATTTTACAAGTTTCCATTCTTATCAATATTTAACTTCATTTGCCTCTTTCTTGCTCTTGCTTGGTTTCTTTAATTTTTCTTATATTTTTATTTTTACTAAAATTTAGTTTTTCTTGTTTATAAGTACATATTAGAAGTGGCTATTTAAATAGTGTACATGCTAGTGTTAGTGTGTTTACTCTATCATTCGACCCACATAGATTTTGAGATTGTCATATCACTTTTATAGCAAAATATAGACTCTTAAATCCAAATTCAGCCTACGCAATCAGGAGTCATGGGGCAGACCTCGTAGTATGGGACTACTCAACAGAAGAGTACAGTTGGATGAATACAGTTGGAAGCTTGACTATTGTGGGGTATTTATATACTCTGTGAAAATGTATTATAGCAATTGGTGTAAGAGCTAAATGGCTAATAACTAGGCAGGGAGGATAGGCAGGATGTCTGGGGAAATAGAGGCAGAGGAGGGAGGATCTAGATGTGTGAATTATGCCAGGGAGATGTGAATGAGCCATGGAGGGAGTTGGATATACAGAATAAAAAATGGTAAAAAGCCACATGGTGAAATGTAGGTTAATAGAAGCAGATTAATTTAAGTCATAAGAGCTGTGGGAAAGCCAAGGCCAAGCTTTCATAACTAACAATAAGTATATGTGTCATTATTTATGGGGTGGAGGTCCTAAAAACAAAGTCTAGCTACATTTGATACTTTATAGGTTAATAAAATCTTAGATTCAAGAGAGAATTTTTTAGATTCCACTATGCTCAGGAGACGTTGGCTAGGAATAATTGTTTTTACATTGACATTTTGGATAAATTATTTTCCATGAAATGGCTTAAAAAATGAAAACAACTCTGAAAAGGTGGCATACACAGTCTGGTTATTATTTGCTACTTTAGTCCTAACCTATCCTAAAAGGAAGATAGAGCTTTGAATAGTGTTGCTTACTAATGTAAGCAAGACTTGTTGCCTGTCAGAGTTGTCCGCCATGCATGCAGAAAAAAGTCCAGTGACACTTTATGATTACCAAGGACAGTATCATTCCCTTCTCTAAAGAAATCACCCCATCAGTTTCCTTTATGCCTTCTTTAGAATCTAACCACTGTTGCTCATTTCTGTCCCTACATGATTATATGGCTCTAATTATCTTAATAGTTCATCATCACTTACACACAACTGATATATGTGATAATTCCCAACAACTGGCCTTATTCTCTGTTTGCGATACTTTTCTAAATGTATCAAAAAACCAAGCCAGAGGACTTCTTTCTTTGGAAGGAGTCAGGGTGACCATGAGCTATTGTTGTGTGTATTAGGCCCGCCTCCTCTAATAAGCACTGATGTATGTCAAGCCATGGTTACGGCTCTTGACTTTTCAATCTCCCTGAAGCAGTTGATGGGTATTGTCTGCTAAAATTCTCCCAGGGGCTAACAATAAAAATGTAGTTTTATCCTTATAAAAGAGAAAGTGGAAAATAGCCTTGAACACATTGGCACAGGAGACCACTTCCTAAATATAACACCAGTAGCTCAGACACTGAGAGCAACAATCAATAAATGAGATCTACTATTTTCCCTTGAAATAAATGGAAAGCAATCAATAAATGGACCTCCTAGTTTCTCCTGAAACTGAGAAGCTTCTATAAGGCAAAGGACATAATTGATAAGACAAAATGACAGCCTACAGAATGGGAAAAGATCTTCACCAACCTTACATCTGACCAAGGGCTGATTTCTAAAATATGTAAAGAACTCAAGAAACTAGACATCAAAATATCAAATAATCCAACTAAAAAATTTAAGAAGAGATTTCCCAACAGAAGAATCTCAAATGATACTTTAAGAAGTGTTCAACATCTTTATCCATCAAGGAAATAGAAATCAAAACAACTCTGAGATACCATCTGTCAGTATGACTAAGATCAAAAACACTGATGAAAGTCTATGCTGGAGGGATGTGTAAGTAAGGGAATACTTCTTCACTGCTTGTGGGAGTATAAACTGGTATAGCCACTTTGGAAATCAGTATGGTGGTTTCTTAGAAAACTGAGATTCAGTCTATCTCATGATCTAGCAATGCCACTCTTGGGCACATTCATACGCAAAGACAATTGCTCAACTATGTTCATAGCAGCGTTAGTCATAATAGTCAGAACCTAGAAACAACCTAGATGCACCTCAACTGAGGAATGGATTTCAAAAAATGTGGTACATTTACACAATGGAGTATTATGCAGAAGTAAAAAAAAAATGACATCTTGAAATTTCAAGGAAAATGTATGGAAAGGAAAAAAAATCATCCTGAGTGAAGTAATTCAGAGCCAAAAAGACAACCTGATATCCCAGACTAATATCACTCATACGTGGATATTAGACATAGAGCAAAGGATAACCAGACTACAACATACAATCCCAGAGAAGCTAGATAATGTGGAGGGATATAAGAGAGACATTTATGGATTCCCCTGGGAAGGGAAAATATATAAGATCTCCTAGTAAATTGGGAACATATGAGGGTAAGGGGAGCTATGAATAGAACATGAGGGAATAGAATGAGAGAGTTGGGGAAGGGGCTGAGAGAGAGAACAACAAATAGATACTTTGACAGAGGAAACAGTTTTGCAGATAGGGAGGAACTAGGTGTAAGGAAAACTCCCAGGAATGAACAAGGATGATCCCCAAATAAGAATCCAAGCAATAGTGAAGAGGCTACCTGAACTGGCCTTTCCCTATAATCGAACTGATGACTGACATACTTATTATCATAGAACCTTTACCCAGCAACTGATGGAAGCAGATGCAGAGATCCAAAGCTGAGCTCTGAACCAAACTCCTAGAGTCCAGATGATGAGAAGGAGGAGGGATTATATTATCAAAGAGGTCAGGATCACTATGGGGAATCATGCACAGACAGCTGACCTGAGCTACTGGGAAGTCACTGACTCTGGATTGACAGTTGGGAAACCTGCATGGTACAGAACTAGACTCTCTGAATGTGGATGTCAGTTGTGTGGATTGAGAAGTTAGTAGTTCCTCTGAACCAGGATTTATCCCTATTGCATTAACTGGCTTTTTGAAATTCATTCCCTGTAGATGGATACCTTGCTCAACCTTGATACAAGAGAAGGGCTTGGTCCTACCTCAACCTGATATCCCAGACTTTGTTGACTCCCCATGGGAGGCCTTATCCTCTTTGAGCAGTAGATGGTAGGGTGGTGTATGGGGACACTGGGGGATGAGTGGATGGAGGGGAGGAAAGGAGAGGTGTGGTTGGTATAATATATGTGTGTGTAATATAAATGTAAATTATATGTATATAAACTTAAATAAAAATGTCAAAATGTAGTTTTATTTTTTACTGGGGGGTGGCTCAAGTATTTTCTCTCTCTGCATACTGCTATGTCCGAGAAGGAAAAAAATGAATGCTTTAAAGCTTTTGGCTCCTTCCTCTCTAGTTATAATGAAGCAAATATTTAGAGGAAGCTTATTCCTAGTTAATGCTCATGACATTCACATAGCTAAGTACACATTATACAGCTTTTCCATTTTGGCAGTGACTCGACTCAATTAACATTTTCAGTTCTTCACCCTAAATTGCTCAGTTACTTGCTTTTACAAGAAAAATATCTCTCTGTGATATCATCTACACCATATCAACTAATGTAATTATTTCTTAAGATCAGCCTATCAGGCTCTAATCATGCCCAGCATACTACAGAAAGTTTACTGATCTGAATATAGAGGTAGGACTTGAGAGTTTATATTTCTTAATCCAAAATAGCCTGGTTACTTGCTTTTACAAGAAAAACATCTGTCCATGATATCTTCTATATTACATCTACCTGCATAGCTATTTCTAAAGACCATAGCACCAGACTTTGTAATGGCATTACTAGAGGTAGGGCTTGACAATTTATAGTCAAGATGGCTTATAATTCTAGGATAAACACTGTTATAACCAGTTTTAGTGACCCCCAGAAAGATTCCCCAGAATCACACTGCCTCTCCGAATGCAAATGCAAAGCAATGTTTATTACAACTGTACAGCTAAGCTCAGCTCCTGACTGTCACACAGCAGTGTCAGTGGAGAAGTGAGCTCCTCCCTACTCAAAAGCAGGGCTTTTAAAAACAAAGATCAAACAAAGACCATTGAAAGGCCATTATCAGGCTGGGAGGTGAGGAGCCCAGAGGAAGTTTCTTTACTATCACTGTCAGGAGGGAAGCTTCTGGCTGATTGGTTGTGTCAGGAGGGGGAGAAGATGCTTCATGGATGAACCACAATGTCCTCTGACTATCCAGGACCTTGGGCAGTTGGCCTTGTGTGCTTGACCTTGGGGGCTTAGTAACTTCTCTGTTTGGGGGAAAAGAAACTTCTGAACTCCTAAAATAGCTCCAGGCCTCAGGGTGGAGGGACTTTAGTTTCCACAACACATCTGATAAAATGGCTAATTTGAATCAAGGATATAAAAAGAGCCAGAGCAGAAATATGATGTTTTTGCTTACTAAGCTCCAAATAAATTTTCCCACCAGATGCAAATTTCCTTGAACAGAGAAAACAATTGAAATTGTACCAGTCTGAGGATGTATGAGGTTTAAGATTGGTGGACATACAGTGCCAGGAACTGTTTAGTATGTGTTGGGTTTTCCCTATAGAAGGGTACTTACTGGCATAAAGCTGTCTCATCCCAGGTGATTGCTTCAAGTATGACTCTGTCACATCATGCCAGCACATTACAGAATACTTACTGATTATAAATTATCATGGATCATTTGTATTTTTTCCCAGTATCTGTGATTTACTTGCTACTATGGCTGTAAAAGAGTCACTCTTCCAGTTAAATTAACAGGCTTTGATATCGTTGCTATTTTACCTACAGGTTTCATCTTGTTATAGTGTCCACATTTATCAAGTTGTCTTAATTTGATAAATTGATCATACTAAGATCTCAAACACCTTATGTTATTGAGTCTATTTCTTATCTTTGAAGCACCATCAGTAGTATCTTAACATATATTTAAAATCTTGAAGGATAGTACACGTTGAAAGCCTTCAGGAAGCTGGCAAATTCAAATCCAGAAGAAAAAAGCAGATGATTTTTTATCACATCTCAGCTCAAAAAGATAGGAGTAAAAAAGTAAGCAAAAATTCAAGCACAGGTCACTATAGCTATGTGTCAAATCCCATGGTATAAAGGAATAAAAAAGGAGAATAGGGATTTAAAGAGAACCAAAATGCACATCTTATAGTACTTTCTTTGTTTTTTCTAATTTTACAGATCTACATCTGTCTGTCTACCTCATCTATCATCCTAGATCTGGCATGTGGCCCAGATAAGTATGGAATATTGTTATTTTTCTATTTCCGACAAGCCTTCCCAAGTACAGACCTGTTCAACATAACTCCCATCTAAAACCTAGTTATGATGCAGTCTTTTCCTAAACGCACGGCTTTTCTGCCTTTCTATTCATCAGTTTATGTTTGAGGATTATACTCACATATGTAGGATGACTTTGTCCTTCCATTAATAAAATTGTAAAACATGAAGCATCATGGTATCTCATTCCCATTGAGATTCATCTTATGCTCCTATACTTTGGGTTCTCCCAGGAGCGTGGTTGAAATTGTGAACCCTCAAGACTGTTTAAAAGAGGTATGTTATCACAGGGATGCTTCAAAAACCAAATATTCTTTTTTAGAATCAACTCTGGAAATTTCTATAGATCTCAAATTTTCTTTCATTATCTGATTTTAAGCATTTTTATTTCCAGTTCAAGCATTCACAAGATACAACTAACATTTAGATATGCCAAATATTGACAATGTAAAATGTATTTTAAAAAGTTTTTAAGGTGGTGAACATTGCTATAAAAATAATATTAATATTATTAATAATAATAATAGACTGACCATGAGAGAATTATAATTATAAATATCTATGATAAATCAAATAATAAAAAGATATGTTGAAATAACACAAGCATTAGCTAACATCAGACTGAGCATAAATGAGGACTGGATTGCTACTGTCAAGTTTTTCTATCTAATATGTATTGTATACAGATGATAATATTACTAGTGTAGATTTAGACTAATGTGTATAAGTTTTACTTAGACCTCAATAATTCCTTGAACTGAATTTTGAAAAAGAAAAACACAGTCCAAAGTTGATTGAGGCAGTCTAGCATGAGGAGAAACCCACTGCTGATTCCCCAAGAAATTGCAAGCCACAAGAATACACCAGAAAAGCAGGACTCCAGTGCTCTGCACAATGAATATGTTGCTTACATGAATAAAAGAATAGATTTAAATGATACTGGGATGTTTTTCTTTTGGACAAGGTGAAAGAACAAAGACAATGAGATATATGTCTGGTATAGATGAGGCTAGTGCCAAAGAAGTGGGAAGGAAATGAGTGGTGGGGGGTTGTTCCCTTGAATAGATGTGTTTTCATGGAGGGTCATGTGCTCAACACAATGATTTGTGTACAGAAACTTATTTATAAGACTCAGCATCATCTCTTAAACCTTCACTAACACCTGTAGGTATTTATCTAGCTCTTATTAACATGTAGTTTTCTAATGGGGATGAATCCAAATAAAGTCTATAATTCCAGAGATAAAAATAATCCTTGTATGCATTTGACTTTAGAGTTGATAAGCAAGGATCTGAATGTCTGAAAGAGAAACTATACAGTTAAGTGAACTTAAGGGGTGGTGCAACATACATCTCCAAGCACTGAATATGGTAAAACTTATTTAGAAATGCTTTAAGTAATACCAGTTTTCCCTCTAATTATATCACTTAGGATTGAATATAAAGATATATTTAAATGGAAAGTTGAGAAGAAATGTGACTATGATTTTTATTTGATCACTGTTTAGCTTTCATGGAACACCATGTACTCCCCAAAGGCAAAACTAGAAGCGAATTAAGGTGATAGACAATTTGAATTGACTATTAAAATGCTCATAATTCATGTTCTTGAAATAAGTTTACAGATGTCTTTTAATGACCATGATATCAACATAGGAAAAATATGCTTATACTGTGTCATTTATATATTTTTTCCCTGTACTTAGGTGTGTTCACACAAACTTACATGCCTATAAAGTAAAACCAAGGAGACCACAGCATGCCAATACTGTTCACCTCCAAAATAATTAACTTTATCTTCTTCCTTTTATCTATGATTATGTAGGTTGTGTACAAAATGTGTAAATTAAGTTTCAGTTCAAGAAAATGAACCATCAAGATTGAATGGAAAACTGAGAAAAGAAGAGAAATGGGCACGTGTCCCACAGTGGTATTTCCTAGGGATTGCTTTTCTCTTTCTGGTGATGAAAGCGTATTTAGACCCTGACATGCCCTTCTAGCAAAAGTTTAAAAAATGTCCCCAAAGACACAAGTGCTCAGTTATATTTTCTAATATATAAAAAGACAAGAGAAACATCATCGTCCATATACAGATGTGTCTAGAAAACATGATGGGTTTGAGTTTCTGAGGAATCTGGACCAAAAAGAAAACTGTTACAAAACCAGATTGTGTATGGAGCCCCTATGGCTGTGTAGAATATATATGACACTGACTATTGGCTAGGGCTATTGAAAATAAAACTATATCATAGAATAGTGCTTACCTGAAAGTGTCCAGTGCAGAAGATGCATTAAACATTCAATGAAAAGAATGGCTCATATAGCACATGCATAGCTGCCTATGTGATCAGCTAGCTCCATATTGAGCAACAACTTCCCAATGGAGTCACAAATTTGGTGTAACTGGATGTTATAAATATGCTAGCTGTGTTTGCTCCCTTTCACAAAACACAAATGGCTATTGGCATTGCTAAATATTCCACATTCTAGTCACAGACACAATTGCCAATTTAAAATGATAAGTGTAATCTATAATTTAGCAGGTAATTTTCATCCTGATTGAAGCGACATTTATCAGAGATTTACATATGCTTTTCTTGCCTGATGTTCCTTAGGCAACACAACTATCCAAGGTTTTTAGAATGTTTTAATTCTAACCTGACATGTTACATTATGTTATTATAGACCTAGTGTCAACTTTTCAACAAAGAGAGTATCAGTGATATTTCTACAATTATATCATCTCCTGGTTTCACACTATAGAGGAACTGGTTAATAAAATTTAACACTTTCACATTTCAACTGAGGTATCATCTTAGAGTTGGCATTTGTAATATGAAAGGTAAATATATTCAATCAGTGGTCATTATGTGGGACATTGTCTACACAGAGACTACAGTAGTTTGAAGATAATAATGGAACAGACCAGTAATCATTAATTCAAGTGACTCAGTTGATGAAATTGTGGCACGACTTTAGGCTGAACAGTTATGGCTTGCAGAAAAGATGCATTATATTATTCATATTCAACATAAAGTAATGAAACTTAGTTATCATATTTTTAGCAATAGAGTACAAGGGCATGAGTATAAGTGACTCATATAATCATTAAAAATTAATGACCTATAAAAGGGTAAAAGGGTATAGGATAAGCTGAATGAATAAGTTGCACAGCACTCACAGGTTTAGTGTTACCTGCATTTGGGCAAATAGAGTAACTATGGTCATATAAGAATGTGGAACCTTTATTTTTAACCCAACACATGCTATAGTTTGCAACACTACAAGAAAGAAGTTACCCTTACCTAGGGCACTACCAACTGACAAGAAGGAAGATAGAAAAGTATTGGTGAAGAGAGATGATGTAAGGCATCAGTGATAATATCCAGATAAGCCACACATGCAATGCCATAATTTGTCCCATTAATCATCTTACTGCCTTTCCCAGAAATTATGGCCAGACAGAATCATGGAAAAACTTGCTTAGATGGTATAACTTTCACATGAGAAATATGTGATCTCAGTTATGATGTGTATAGTTTGTGGGATTCTCTTGGTGTCTTTTCCATGTTTACTGTGTAAGATTGACAGGCCATCCTTGAGTTATTGTTAGTTCAAATGACTGGCAAGCAATGACCACATTCTCTAATATTTTGATCAAACACGCTCCACCTCACAGGAAGCCATGCACTTTCCACTTTCTCTGGTTACTTCAGCCAAAGACATCAAGTGGTGGAATACAAATATACTCTTCTTGCCTAAATGGAACTAAGTCTAGCATGATGTGCTAAAAATTCTTCATCGATACTCAATCTAGTCTCTAATGGAGACTCTGTAGTTAGGCTTATCTTTTCTGTTAATACATTATCATGCCATGCACTTTTAAGAGCACATCTTACCCATACATGCTCTACTTTAGTAATCACTTACAAATTTTTCATTGTGCACTTGGCTTCTAGAACACCATACATAAGAAAAAATGTATTTCATATCCATTAAAGTAGCTTTTTTATTGCTGGTGAGGAAATGTCTATCTTTACAGTCTCATAAATTGCACAAGATGTGTTGGTATCATCTACCACTAAGCACAACCTTTCAGACTAGGTGGCAGTGACCGTGAGGAAACCTGAAGGGAAATAAATCTACACTCATTGCACATTTTGGAAAAGGAGTGAAGGATTTTGCTAATCTCATATATTTAGCAACATTGTTTTTTCAAAGCAAAGTTTCAAAAATTATTCATTCTCAACACATTATAAGTCTCAAGTATCACAAACTGGGATTGCACACTTTATGAATGAGCTTAAGAAATATTGCATCATGTGTTACTATATAAGATGTGGAGAAACTATGGAAATTGGAGATAATGAATTATAAAATCACTCATAAGGTACTCAAGTGAGTATCTTTGTTATAAAGTTTATCGGTGTGCTAAATAATTATTTGATATGTTTCTAATATGTTTACAAAGGAATATGTGGAATGTTTTTGAAAATTTGAGACATTGTCACACCCTGTAGTCAAAGAAACTCTCAATCCTCCTTTGTCAGCCTCCTGGGTGCTAGGATTGATGTGCTAGTGATACCAAGGCTGAAATTATTTAAAATGTTAGAAAAAATTAAAATAATATAAAACTGAAATGACAAGTTATTTGATACTTTTTGATGATGTCTGTCTTTAAGTCCGTTGTCTTCTACAGTGATACAGTGAATAATGAAATAGGCTTCCAAATGACTGTATGATCTATTTAGTAGAACACAGTTATAATAAAATTTCTGCTTAACCCTCGGAAGACCTGCCCAACTGTGGCCTCAATACACACAATCAGCATGTCCTTATTAAAGAGACGTGATTGATTTGGAAACTCAATGTTAGCAATGACCTGAATTTTTCTTTTTTATCTCTGTCATCTTCAGTCTGTTGATCATTATGTCTCTTTCTTGTTGCAATAAGGCTGCTGCAATGCAGATTTCTCATCTGAATCTGAGGTACAAATAAAGGAGCAGCTTAAAAATTATCTCCCGGTGCATGTACTGGATTCTCAGAGTCGATTCCCTATAGGGAACACCTTACTCAGCCTTGATAATGGGGGGAAGGACGAGGGCCTATGCCAGACAAACTGGCTCTGTTTGGGATTCTTTGCCCTCCCTGGGAATGGATAGGGAATGGGGTAGAGGGCGGCTGATGGAAGTGTGGGAGAAGGGAATGGAGGATATGAGAAAAAAACCTTTTAAAATAAAAAAAGGTTTTACTAGGAAATAAAAGAAATATCTTCTTGAAGAAAGCAAACTGTTTCTGCTGACTTGCTTGAGAAATTTTTTTCATATCTCCTTGGAAACAAATATTTGTGACAAACATCATCTGGAAGATAATTTTGGAAAAAATATCAAGGAAGTCCCTGCCTAGCAGTATGTAGCAAAAAGAAATCTTTTCAATGATTTTTGTATTATTGGGTCTGACTACAGCTGGATCTGAGAAAGAGAAAAAGCATGTAGATGAGTTCCTGATTTGAATTCAGTGACATAGGTCATGATCAGTTTGTTATAAGAAAAAAGAGACCAGGTGTGAAGACTTGTGAAACAATGGATTAAATCAGAATTCCCTCATGATCAGGCCTTGGAAAAATTCTATACAACAGATGTCATTGTAGCTTTGAGCTGTGACAGCTTTATAAATTTGCAGGCACCTCACTTGA
Organism: Phyllotis vaccarum; assembly: GCA_033318265.1. Taxonomy (NCBI): domain Eukaryota; kingdom Metazoa; phylum Chordata; class Mammalia; order Rodentia; family Cricetidae; genus Phyllotis; species Phyllotis vaccarum. The sequence continues at coordinate 129,719,489 of JARWLC010000005.1, read as the reverse complement.
TGTTACTGATTCTGATGTCTGCTGATCTGTCAGGATTATGGGATTGGTGCTTTTTGTCCCACAGATAAACTTCCAGACACTTTCTGAATCTAAAAGCTTATTGAAGTGCCATAGGCTCAGGACAACAAGCCTTACTGTGAAACCATACATTCAGTGGAAATTGTTTTATATAACTGAATCAGATTGATTCCTTAATCTGTGTCTGGTGCCCTCAGATATTTGGTGACTAATTGGTGGCATCTCAAACTTGGTGAGTTCCTTGGCTAGGTTCTAAAAACCTATAGTCAGCCAACCACCTCCAAATGTTAAAGTGTTATCTCATTTTATGAATGGAAGTTACTTCCATTCTTCTGTTCTATAAAGGAAATTTAGCAAATATTGGAATATCTATAAGAGACGCCTGAATCTCATAGTACCATCAATCCCATAGGCGCTAATTTATCACCAAATCCATTTTGTAAATTTATCTAGGGTCATAATTACTTTTCAGTGCAGAAATTATCAGACATTCAAAGAAGAATTAATACCAATGCTTCTCAAACTGTTTTAAATAGTAGAAACTGAAGGAATATTGCCAAATTCGTTTTACGAGACCACAATCACCCTGATACACAAGCCACTCAAAGATGAAACAAAAGAAGAGAATTACAGACCAATATTCTTCATGAACTTTGATGCAAAATACTCAATAAGATTCTGGCGAATCAAATCCAACAATATATCAAGAAATTATACACCGTGATCAAGTCAACTTCATCCCAGAGAAGCAGGGATGGTTCAACATATGAAAAACTATGAATAACATCATCATATAAACAAACTAAAAGAAAAAAAAAACAGATGATCATCTTCTTAGATGCTGAAAAAGCCTTTGACAAAATCTAACACTCCTTCATGATAATAGTCCTGGACAGATCAGGAATACAGGGAAAATACCAAAATATAATAAAGGAGATATACAGCAAGTCGACAGCCAACATTAAACTCAGAGAAGAAACACTCAAAGCAATCCCACTAAAGTCAGGAACAAGACAAGGCTGTCCTCTTTCTCATTATCTATTCAATATAGTTATTGAAGTTTTAGCTAAAGCAATAAGAGAACAAAAGGAGATTAAGGGGATAAAAATTGGAAAGGAAGAAGTCAAACTATCTATATTTGCAGATATATCATTGTATACATAAATGACCCCAAAAATTTTACTAGGGAAATCCTTGTAAACACCTTCAACAATATAGCAGGCTACAAACTTAACTAAAATTATTCAATAGGCCTCCTATACACTAAAAATAAAAGGGATATAAAAGAAATAAGGGAAACATCACTCTTTATAATAGCTGCAAATAGCATTCAATATCTTGGCATAACTCTAACCAAAGAAGTAACAGGCTTTTTTTGCCCAAAACTTTAAGTCACTGAAAAACGAAATTGAAGAGCACTTCAGAAAATGGAAAGATATCCCATGTTCTTGGATAGGTAGGATCAACATAATAAAAATGACAATTTTTCCAAAAGCACTCTACAGATTCAATGCAATTCCATCAAAATCCCAACTCAATATTTTACAGATCTTGAAAGAACAATACTCAACTTCATATGGAATAACAGGAAACCCAGCATTTCCAAAATAACACTGCTTCATAAAAGAACTTCAGGCAGAATAACCATCCCTGACTTCAAGCTATACTGTAGAGCTACATTAATAAAAATTGTCTGGTACTAGCATAAAAATAAACTGTGTGTCAACGCAATTGAATCAAAGACCCCAACATTAACCCAAACACCTATGAACACCTGATTTTTTTTACAAAGAGGCCAAAAATATTCAAAGGAATAAAGATAGTGGCTTCAACAAATGGTGTTGGCATACCTGGATGTTAATATGTAGAAGAATGCAAATAGATCCAAGCCTATCACCCTGAAAAAAACTCAAAGCCAAGTGAATCAAAGACCTCAATCAACATACATGAAGCCACACTAAACTTGATAGTAAATAAAGTGAGAAATACCATTCAATGCAGGTGACCACTTCCTAAACATAACACCAGTAATACAGACACTATGACCAATAATAAATAAGTAGGACTTCCTGAAACTGAGAAGTTTCTGTAAGGCAAAGGACATAGTCAATAAAACTAAATGACAGTATAGAATGGGAAAAGATCTTCACCAACCCTACATCTGACAAAGACTGATCTCTAAAATACATAGAAAATTCAATAAACTAGTCCACCCAAAACTTAAATAACCCAATTAAAAAGTGGGCTTAGATCTAAAAAGGGAATTCTCAACAGAATTACAAATGGCTGAAAATCACTTAAAAAATTTCTCTACATCTTTAGCCATCAGAGAAATGTAAATCAAAACAACTTTGATATACCACCTTACACCTGTCAGAATGGCTAAGTTCAAAAGAAGACAGCATATGCTGGAGAGGATGTGGATAAAGGGAAACACTCCTCCATTGTTGGTGGGAATGTAAACTTGTACATCCACTCTAGAATGCAGTATGGCTGCTCCTCAGAAAACTGAGAATAAATCACCCCAAGGATCCAGCAATAACACTATTGTGAATATACCCAAAAAATGCACATTCGTACCCTAAAGGCATTAGCTTAACTATGTTTATACCAGCATCATTTGTAATAGCAAGAATAAACCTAGATGCCTCACATCTGAAGAACGGATTAACAAACTGTGGTACATACACACAATGGAGTATTACTCAGCAGAAAAAAAAGCCATCCAAAAATTTTTAGGCAAGTAGATGGATTTGGAGAACCTTCCTGAATGAGGTATCTCAAGCCCAGAAAGATAGGCATGGGGTGTACACACTCATAAGTGGATTTTATACAAAAAGCAAAGAATACCCAAATTGCAAACCACAAGCCCTGAATGGCTTGGGATCAGAAGGAACTTAAGAGAGACATCCAGGGACTCCCCTTGGGAGAAAATAAAGATCACCTTAGCAATTTGGGATCATAACAAGTTGCAACCAACAAGAAATGGGAACAAATAAGGAGGAGGAATGGTTAAGTGAACAACAAAGAGAGAGATAGAAAGAGGTGGATATCTTGACACAGGAAGCCAATGTCGTTTTGGAAAGACACAGGTTGTTAGGGAAACTACCAAGAACTCACAGGATGTCCCTGGCTAGGTCTCCGATGACTATTGGAGGGAGTCTTCAAACTGGACTTCCCCTATAATCAAATGAATAACCACCCTAAGTGTCATCACACAACCTACATCCAACAATGATGAGCAGGGGATACATGGAAAAAAATCCTTTTTATATATAAATAAAGAAAAGAAAAAATTAAAGATTTTATGGGAATGGATGAGTACATATATTGAATGTACTGATATTTATTACTTACACAAGCTGCCAGAGACTTTCCAATCTTTAGCTATTTGTTTGCATAGATCAAGAACTAGGAAATATGTCTTCACCCTTGGTTAATAGTCCATTATTGTATCCTATCTCTAAAGAACCCATGTTTTTACTCCCATATTACTCCCCCTGGTTAAATACAAATGTTGAATTCAGTTATTCTTGAGGCCGTTTCTGAGAGTCTGCAGTGATTATTTCTTACTGACAAACTAGTTATGTTAAATTAGGGCATGCTAAAAAAAACAAACAAAAAAACCAAAACAAAACAAAAAACATGCGTTTGATCAAAGCTTGTGATGTTGTTTATTTAAACTTGTCATGGCTTCACTGGGAAATTTTCTGTCCTTAGAATAGTCTAGTGTAGCTCAGTAGTGTTCAGCTGGACTATCTCAGAAGACATGCCCAGCTTCACTCTCATTCATGGAATTCTGGGATGGAAAGACTGAATTACACAGACCACTCACATTCATATCTCTTCGGTGTAGTATCTATCCCTGTGATATTAGACTTTCCAATGTGTTTTCAGAAGGTTGTAGAAACTTTAGAATTTGGGTCACTAGGAACAGTATTTTTTTTTTTTTTTTGTAACTGTGTCTTGCTTTATGTCCTGATATCTTTTTCCTAGTCAAGATGTCAAGTGGGACTCTGATGCCACAGGCTCATTCTACCATATCTCCAGTCATGACAGAGTTTATATGTGGGAGGAAATACAGGATTTATTTTTCCCCTCTGAAAGCAGCAACCAAAAGGACAAGATACAAGATTGTCCCTAGAATAAAGACAACACAACCTATGAGTATTTTTTTGTTAAAACTTCTATTCTTGTCATGAAAAACAGCATTGAAGTTAAAAATTAATACTGTATAATTCATAAGTCTCATTAGAAATATAGCTAACTAAAATAAAAATAGAACACTGAAGAAATATATCAACTGTCATACTCACTCACAATAGTTGAGATATAAAAATTATTTATGTAACCACTGATTGATGAATAGATATTTAAAATTTTGAAAAACACAGGAATACTATTCAACACTCAAGAAGAAAAAATATTTTCATGATAACACAGGTGGATCTAGAAGCTTGGCAATAAAATAACAATGAATAAATAATAGGCAGGTTAGTTAGCTAAATATATTATGTCAAAACATTAATTAAAACACATTACATATATAATGTTATCATGTCTATTGTATCTCAGTAGATTATTTAAAAAATAAAAAAACATTCTGAATTATGCTGAAAGTTGCATAGCTCCAGATAACTGTGAAGACCACTTTATATAAGTGAATTTTGTTGTATATAAATTTCAAATACATACATTTTAGTTTTACAATAAATAAAATGTTTTAAATGTGGGCATGTGTCAGAACATAGATTTTCATTCACTGTACTGTAATACTTTTCATCATTAATTAGCATAGACTGGAGTTCAATGAAGTCTGATTAAGAAATATTTTAAATAGCTTGATCTAACCTTTCAAGAATGTGTACATACATCCAAACACTATTTTGTATTTAATATACACAATGGCTGACTAAAGAATAGTGTACAAATATTACCTAGGTTGGTGTTTGCTTTAGGGCACAGTAGGTATTTTAATTAATTCTATAAAGTAAATATTAATTTTGATAAAATTCATCTAAGAGACATTCAAATATTTATGTCAGTGAGATAAAATTGCAAAAAAATGCACAAAACAACTTATACTGAGTTTTAGTTTTCTGTACAATTTAAAAATCTAAATTTGAAGTCAATGATGTTGTTAGATTTATAATATTCCATTGTTTTATCCAATAACAAGATTGCTATGTTATGCCACTCTCTTGGAGACTATTTTCACACCTATGCCATTAGTTGAATACTCATGTAACTAATACTATCTGTATACTGACACTTGAGACCACACATAGAACTACATGCACAGAGAGTATTCATAATCTTTTATACTACTATAATATAAAATGAAAGATTCATGACAATTAAAGAATGCTTCCAGTATTCAAAATTCTTTTACTATATCATGTGATAATCAAATTAGATTTTGCACACTTAAAATAACTAAATGAAAAGATAGTATAAATTATCTCATTGGAATAATGTGGGGGAATATCATTAACAGACAAGGAGAGGGGGGGTTCCAGTAGTTTAACAAAAATTTATGTGAAATTTCTATAACAGGAATACAACCAACTGGAAAGTCATCAAGCTTTAGCTTTGAAGGGATCTCATTAAATCACAAACATTTATAGGAAACATCATGAAGCCTAGAGCCAAGATAAAGAAAAGACAAATTTGTCCATATCCAGAAAATCATGGAGAAAAGATTAAAAAGTTAACTGGAATTTTAATGACGGAAGGAGGACACATTTCACTGGCTGAAGTTGGGGGGTCGTGAACAGGACTGCCCCATGTCTCCAAAGGTTCATGTGTTTATTGTCCATTTTTAAAGGCAGAGAGTATCAGACCTGGCTAGAGGAAGTAGATTATATGGATAATCTTGTCGTTGATTTGTCTTCTCTCTCTGCTTCCTGTTAGCCATGTGCTATGATGTCCTGCTTCATTGTGAATATGGAAACAGTGGAGCCAAGAACTGTACACTGACATCTCTGAAACTGGGTGAAATCTTTTATGTGTTCTCACACATATTTCAGTCACAACTCCACAAAAGAAGTAATACACAAAGAATTCCAACCACTCAAAAGGCATGGAGAAAGCTTTGTGCCTAATACTCTTAATGGTGTGAAGAGCACATTTTGAAGGCAGGACGTAGAAGTAGGCAAATAAATAAGAGGTCATGACTGTAACTTAGTAACGCAAAATTAGCAGAGGTAGAGCTGCTCTGGATGAATTGTAAGCAAGCAAAGATTGAATACATTAAGGTTATTATTTGCCCTGAATCATGTTAAAGAATTAGGAACCCTACGCTGATGAACTAAAGGTTGGTAGATCTGTGTCTTTCAGCACATTTTTCTATTTTTTTCAAAGAAGAATACTAAAGATGAAAGGGACTATGCCTGGCACTGGTTAGAAATGTTTTGTGAGTTTCATGAAGAACTGAAGATGTATAACAGCGTTTGCACAATTGTCATAGTCTGATGCATTTTACCATTGCTTTCTGTCACATTTATGGAGAAGCGAGTAAAAGAAAGATGTGCAGATCTGCCCTTGGTGAGCCCTGACTATGGCAGCAATAATGTTCCTTTTTTAATCAAAGCATCATTCTTCTTCCTGATAAATTCAGGGAGTAATGGAAGCTACACAGAGGACAGGAGACTGCAAATATATGAGGTCCTTTTCTGCTGTGCTGCAAACACCTAAAAGAACACTTCAGAGAAGTCATTTGCTCTGCACCACAATCCATCCAGCTATTAAACATTCCTTTGAAGATAGAATGGTAGGATTATTAATCTATATAAAAACTGTATTCGTCATCCTTGGGAAAGCACAAGAAATTTCCCAGGGGAATTTCAACATTTCTCTAGGATTGATTAAAAAAAAAGAAGTCAATTTAGATTTTTATCTGTAAACCTTTAAATAAGATAATGCATAGTGTTTTCCTTTCCAATTTACAAAACACCCTTCTTTTAGGTTTCATTACATATTTTATCTGTTGGTAATCATTGTTAGAGTCTTCTTTTAACTGAATGTTGTTATAAAATATCAAGACGTAATTAAAGCAGCAACCTAGTGGTACATTTCAGTTTCCACAATTTCTTTAACAGTGATGCTCAGAGACCCAGCTCTGTTACATCTTACAGTGTGTTATAAATACCTTAGCACAGTTCATAATCAGTATTTTAAGTACAGAAACCATCATTCCCTCAAGTGTGCTTATTGAAAATAGAGTCTACATTTTGATTCTCACCCACAGTAGCATGAGCCCCAACTTGTTTGTGTTGGGCACTTCTTTATATCCTAGATTCAATTTTCTTATCAATAAAACAGGGAATAAATGAGGATGATCTCTTATGTCCACATTTATTTTTCTATGAAAACATTATTAAAATTTAATTATTAAATATCTCAAGGAATTTTGACATTTATGACTTTTTATGAACAGTTGCTAAGCTTGCTTTGAAGAATAGCTTCTAATAGTATTGCTTTATTATGTTGATATTTTCAGGTATTATCAATTACATGTATAATATGTTGGGACTAAAATTATCTTGTACTAATACAAAATTGGCAGTGAAAATAAATGCAAAACAAAGCTTCAGGGCAGTGACAGTCCTCTCAGGAAGAATCTAGCACTGTAAATATGTACACCATGTGTTAAGATAATAAATGATTCTGAAAATGCCCAACCTGTTATGTCTTTTTGTTGGTTTGTTTCTGAAAAATTTCCCATAAATACTCTGATTCACTGGTGATGTAGTATGAGAGAAAGACTAGCCTCTAAACTCTGTGTCAAGCAGCTCTGATCCCCAGAAGATAATCTGGAGGTAAATATTGTATGAAGTGATCATTTATCCTTGGAAGACCCTCTTCAGAGCTGTTCTGCCTACAAAACCTATACTCTCCTACGGGTGATGCACACTTTAATGTCTCCTATTATGATTTTGACATGAAAATAACTTACAAAGCATGTACATAGTAACTATCTATTGTGCTGTACTTACTCCACCTCATTGAAATTAGAGACATTGAACTTCTCTGGTACTATCTTAACTCTAATCTCTACCACACTGAAATTCCCTTGAAAAGTAACATTAGTCTGGCACTCCTCCACTAATTCTTCATCACTGCTGAACTAAATATAATTTTTTAAAATAATATCAGTTCCCCATTCTAAACCAACATATGGTTGGCATCTCAGGTTCAGGGATCTTACTTCCATACTTTCAGAAACATTGAGAAACAATAAAAAATGTAATCATATTTGTGAGATCCTATGCTTTTAAGAAAAGGAAATAATTCTCTAACTTGGGTGTAGGACAATCTTTGTTACAGGTTGATGTCAATTTCATTACAATTAATGCATAATTCGGATTTGCAGGAGATATAAAACAAAATTCTCCCCACAACTATGTAGCTGTGGTGCATTCCCTCTGCAGGTTCCTTTCTCTCATGTGAGTTCAAATGTCATCTATGTTAATCTTCTTACTTCCCTAAATTCTTAAGTCATTAAATGTTTATAGCAGGATTATAACTACAAATAACTACAAGGAACCTAAACTCACTACTGAACTGTTTCAAAAGACTTACTAAGCAATCTATATGTGGTGGTTGCTCTTCCATACTTTACAGGTACACATCAGTAATTATCAGAAAGAAACTAAGCAGAAGTGACAACACACATTATTTTCTTGGCCTCTCCCACACATTTTTATTTATTTTTGATAACTTCAAATTGAGTGCTATATTTATAAAACTTCCACCACATTTTACTTTTGAATTCCTGTGTCCCTCCAACTCTCAAATTTATGATTTCTTCTTCATTATTGTACATACAAATACAACCTGCTGAGTCCATTTAACATAAAACTTCAGGGCAGTGACATTCTGCTCAAAGTTGATAACTTGGACATAAATAACCTATTATACAGCTACATTTCAAAAATCAAAACATACTCACATACTCTTTCCCAAATTGAAATATTTCATCGAAGTAGCAAGCCTTATCCAATCTCACAACCTAGTAAATCTATAAACTTTCTCTGTATAACAATTCTTTTTTCCTTCTCTTTTGTGTAGTAAGTATATCTGCCAGACAAACTTTTATTATCAGATATTCTGTATGTTTGGATAGTTTTTTTGTTTACATAATAAAAGTAAAATTTTCCTGATTCTAACCAAACTACTTATACTATTACACAACAGTGAACTACAGAAATATCCTATCTTTTCTAGAAAATGGAGATCATTTCCCAACTATCTCTGAGTCATATACTTTTCACACTGAAGGTTCTCAAGGGACATTACAATAGCCTTATTCTTCCCCATTAAGTAAAAGAGCTAGGTAATTATTTGTCCCAACTCAGCACAGTCTAAAGTTATTGCTTCAGATTCAAGCAGTTTGAAGTCTGTGGGTAAATTTATTCACCTCCCAGGACTGTGTGTACAACCTCTTCCTATATGTATGCATTTCCATGACTTGCACCAAGACACATTCCTTTAAGAATGTCATACATGGGTGAGTTTGCAGATAGCAATTCCAAGAATCCATCTTGCAACTCCCAGAATTCCATCCACTCAACCACCACACACACAGCTCTCCAACCCTACTTCAAGAAAAAAGTGTTCTTGGCACAAATTCTAAATTGTATGAAAATCAATAAGATGCTCACTGTAATACAAATGAGTTATAAGGAAACATTCCATCATTTTTGATTAATGCTGCTCTTGATCTTGAGCATCTGTTTAGTTTTGGGCTAATTGTGGACCCTAAAGATATGACTGGAGAGCTAGAAACCTTAGGGCAAGGAATCTAGAAAGATAAAATAGATCTTTAAAGGGGCTGCCAACCTCAAGTGCTCTGAACAGTCAGACACTCATATGGAGAACCCATGATGAATAAGTGGACTCAAAGCAACCATGGTTTTTATAGTTTAAGCTAAGAAGAATTGGAGTTTAATATATCTGCAGAAGTCACAAACAGTCCCCAGTCTATCCCTGAACAATCTACCATTGATTGGTAGCTAGCCTCCATTGACCACCACAGACATGCCAACGATATGTACAAAAGATCTAACTGGCTCATTGAGAGAAAATCTTGGGCTGTGTTCACATTTACATCACAGAACCTTAAGCCAAGATAACGACAATTTCTTTGTTTAAACATATAATACATCAGAAACATATTTTAAAGCACAAGCAACCACTAAACAGTTTTATATAGAAAGTATGCAAATATAATGTGTTCAGATCCTACTTTTTTCTCTAAGTAAACACAACTCACACAACTAACTCCTCATGTTCATTTTATCCTTACCCAGGAGCTTTAATTCTTAAGTAAAGGAACATACTGCTGATTAACCAGGGCTTCACAGAGAATTGTTACCACAGAATTGTTATTGTTACTTATGTTCTCAAAAGAATCTGTTAAATACTATTAAATCGATCAGAATGAGTCAAATAAAGTTTTAATGGGATATAAAAAGAGAATAATTTTTAAAAGCAAAAATCAGAGCTCATTCCAGTTAGACTAGTAGCCTGAGCTGGTCCCTGAAACTACAGAGTGATGATGTGCACTTTTTATCATCCAGACATATTCCATGCAAACCAATATGCCTACCCAACAGGATTAACATTTGATGACACCACAGTTACAGACCTCACACCTCAATGGCACCTTTATTGTAATGTATTCTTTCTTATATTGACTTTTTTCTCTAATCTGTGGTATAACTTACATGTCTTCTCTAACATGTATCATATATCATTATTTAAATAGCTAATGTGATTCCATATGTTTTCCCCCTTCAATCCATCTTGAAAACTGGGTCCAGGTATTATTAAGCATGTATGTTAAACTCTTTTGTGTAGCTGTGACCAGAATTTCTACATTAAATAATTTAAAGGTAGAATTTAAAGATAGAAAACTGGCTCAAAGTTTTCCAGAGTTTTCAGCTTGTCACAGTGAGCATGGGGCAATGAGATCACACAGCGGCACCTCTTCCCATCATAGCATATTAAAAAGCAGAAAGCCTGAGACCAAAATTAAGACTTGCTATAACTTTTTCTGTTTTAAATTTTTATTGGAAAAAAATAATGTCATTTAATATTTGTAGTGAGAATGGTGAACAGGTACTTGCTTAAAATTGGGAAAGCACAGAAAAAACCAATAATTGAGGCCAAATTCCCTCTCACCCACTATCCACAAGCCTACCTTAAATTCTGTTCAGTACGTCCAAGCTTCCATATTTCTGTCTTTTTTCCTGATTTGTACGCAGTGAAGTGAATTATCTTGACTTTTGCATTTGAATTAGTATCATAGATTTCCGATGTATAGCTGTTTTCCTTATATTGGCTGTAGCACTGCTGAGATATGACTGAAGGCTGGGAGTTAAGTTGAGCAGCAGAATATTTTGCGCAGCAGGAATCAGACCCTGCGTTTCATTCCTGGCCACCACAAGAACACTAAGGAGGAACAAAAAGGAGACTATTGATTCCTCATACTTTCAGAACAACCCTCCCTTTTTAGCCATATACTAGAGGCAGGCAACACAACAAGGCTTAGCACATCCTGAGTGAAGAACAACCCCAATTACAAATACTGAGCTTCAGCACCCCCAAAAAAGAAAAATGTAGCATATATGAACTAATATAATATACTTACATATGTATATGTACCTTAGATAATTTAGAGAGATTCATTTATTTTCATGTGTGTATGTGTGTGTGTGTGTGTGTGTGTGTGTGTGTGTGTGTGTACATGTGCCTTTGTGAGTTTATATCGACCATGTGGATATGGATGACTATAGAGGACAGAGAGCATTGGATTCTGTGATACAGGAGTTACATAGGAATGACGATAACTTTTTAAAGACTTGTCCCTAGTGACCTACTTCTGCCAACCAGGTTTTACTTCCTAGGAGTTCTACAGCTCCTGGTGTTTAAAATATTAGTCCATATAAACATTTTAGAATTAAGCTAATATTGTTTAAAAATATTATTTATTTTTGTATTTGTTGTTTCCTTATGATTATGCTTTGCTATGATTAACTTCACTTATGCATATATTATTTAAATTTATCTTTTGACAATTTTATTGATACATAAAACATGTTCTTATTAGTCTCACCTCCTATGCTTATCATGTGTGTGTATATATATACATATATATATAATTTTAAAAGTTTTTTCCATGTATATCCCTGCTTGCCCTCCCTTCCCTCCTCCCAATCCCTCTAGTTCCCCCCTCAGCCTCTCCCTACCCTTTTCTCACCTCCTTTCCCCAAGGAGGGCAAGAAGTCCCAAGGTGTGTCAGTTCAGTCTGGTGTATCCAGTTGAGGTAGGTCCAATTCCCTTATCCCAATATTAGGGCTGGATTAGGTGTTCCTCTGCAGGTAATGGGCTTTGAGATGCCAGTTCATGCACAGGAATACAGTCTGATCCTACTCTATGAGGTTCCATACTGCTCATCATCCTTTTCAACCCCCCCACCCCAGACTCTTTTCATGGTTATGTCTTTTTGTTTTATTTTGTAACCCATGAGTTGAATTAGGACTGCCTTGTGACTATGGGTTAGAACTATCCAGTGAAGCTTGTTAGGCTTATCAGCATGAATACAACTAAAGACATTGATTCCCCTCTTCCAAAATCAATCCATATGTAGTCAACTGTTTAGCAAGGAGAGGAAGGGTCCCAAGAACTTCTCATCCATTACTGACTATGAAAACTCTTTGTCTTGTCCAGACAAGTTCAGGCAATCATAGCTGCTTCACTGTTTCATATCCAAGAGATGGCATTTTCTCCCCATAGCAGCAGACAGAGCACCTTTTGGTGTTATAAAAGCTATTCAGGAAGAAGGAATCCTACAATTCAATTCCAGCTTGATACCATTTTGGCCTTTATGAATCCTTCCTTCCTTCCTTCCTTCCTTCCTTCCTTCCTTTCTTCCTCCCTGCTTCCCTTGTTCCCTTCTTTCCATCCTTTCTCTCTTTTTGTATATTCAATCTTTAGCTTCTTTTTCCTCTCAATGTTCTTCTTTAATAGCTAAAATTCATCCTAGCACAGAACTTAACTTTTTCTAATCATTAGATGAGTCACTTTAAAAGTATAACAATGTCACATTGGATATTTTACTTTTCTTTGTTTTTGAAATTTCATATATGTATGAAATATATCTTGGTCATATCCATTTCCTACTCCCCCCTTTCAGCTCCTACTACTCCCTAACCTATTTCCCACAATCCTCCAAACCATATCTTTTATGTACTCACTAAGTTCAATTAGTGCTACTCATATGCATATGTGTGTGAGACCATCCACTAGAGCACAGGCAACTTACCAATGTCAAATCACCGCAAAAAAGTAGCATCCCTCCACTAGTAGCCATCAACTACCATTAATTCATCAACTAATGATGGCTTATTAGTCAAGGTTCTCTAAGAAAAATAACTTGCCAGTGAAAGTGAAGACAAGAATACAGAAACCAAAAGTTACCTTCTTCTGTGTCCTTTTATGTGGGCAGACACCAGTGTCCTAGATTTAGAGTGGATCTTATGACCTCAAATGATTTAGATATATAGTGGATCATCCTACCTCAAATAATCCAACCAAGAATAATTTCTCATGGTTCTACCCAACTGCTTGGGTTTTAGTTACTTCCAAATATGGACAAGTTGATAACAAAGATTAGCCATCACAACTGGAGCATCAGAAGTCCCTCCCTTTTGATACTGCAATTTTTTGTGAAGTTCTTATGCAGTAAAACATATCTGCTGTGAGCTCATGTTCACAACAGCCATGTCATGTCTGGAGGACAGCATTTTACACCCCTTTCCACAATTCACTAGCTCCTATATTCTTTTCGCCTACTCTTCCACTATACTTTCTGTACTTTAGAAATGTCGTTGATACATGTATTCTATTTATCATTATGGATAAGTATACTCAGGTACTTATTCTCATCATTTTGAACAGTTATGAGTCTCTGCATTAACCACTACCTTCTACAATGAGTTTCACTAATCAAGGTTGAGAGTAGCACAAATCTATGGATAGAATGCAATTCAAACATAAGTATTTAGAAGGTAGTTTGACAATATAAGCACTTAGAAAAACATTATATTTTCTTTCCTAGGGCCTGTAGCTTCCATTGGCATTTTTTTAAAAATCATGTTTACTATACCAAGCATGAATTTCCTCCTGTAAAGAAGGGTTCAAATTCAATCAAGGGGATAGTTGGATATTCCCAACAACAATTGCAGCAGTGGGTATATTTAGCCTGAAATATCAAAATATCATAGGGTCTAAGACTGGATAAGTTGCCTTTTATCTCAAAGCTGATTACATAGCACTTACTAGAACTATGAAAGTTAACCAGTAGAGAGAAAATTTCCTGATAAGTTCAAGATTGATTTCTTCATGTTATACAACTAAAATTTATGGACTCATCAGCAATAGAGTCTTGTCTTATAGTTATAATTAACAACCAAGAGAAATATCTGTCTTATTTTAGAGTATTAGAAAAGTATATCATTGAAATTATAGTTTCTCAGGCTTAACAACAATTTGGGACTATTGCCATTCCTAAAAGTTAGGGAAAGATTTACCTTCTACAATTTGAAAGGACAGATTGTACTTGGTAGGAGAACCAAGGAAATTCTGATGGTAAGTAGGTCATGAATAGTGTAAACACTGCCCATTGGGAAAGGGACAAGTGAACAAATAAATAGTATCTTCTTTTTGACCCTCTGAGCTCACAATGGAAGCAACATTTGCCAAAAATATTTCAAAATGTTACTATCATGTCAATGAAATCTAAAATCCTAAATCCAGCCACCTAGTAATAGGGAGCTGTGCAGAGGCAAATGTACAATTTTGTAGTGCAACCCAAGAGATATTACACATCATATTCATTTTACTTCCTTGAATTTGTTATCTTCTCTATATTTTTATATTTTTTTACATATTGTGTTAGTTTTATATTCACATGTATAAATACATTCATTGAGTGTATGGTTTTATGAACATTAACAAATATGACAACAACTACAATCAACAAACATTGTAGCACCCTCCTATCAGTCTCTTCAGGTAAAAAAACTTTCTTATGAAATATTTTTTGTAAAATAAAGGAAGCTGGAGAGCCTCATCACAAGACATGAGTTTCCTTGCTCTCAGCCGGCCAGCCAGGACTGCCATTAATCACTTAAACAACAGAATATAAACTGTGCCCCAAAACTTATCACATCTCTTGCTGTAGGTAAGCAGGACTCCTACAGGCAAGCTATAGCATCACTCTATTACTGCCCTTCACCATACCCTCTATCCTATGAGCCCCATTATATTCCCTGTACCACCCTTGCCCCCAACCTTAGTGACTTCCTGAGACAAAGACTTGGAGAACTCTATCACAAGAGCTCAATCTGAAGGCCTCAACTGCTACCTAAGACATAGACTTTATTGCCTCTGATATCTCCAATAGCTATTCAACATAGTTCTTGAAGTTTTAGCCAAAGCAATAAGAGAATAAAAGGAGATTAAGGGGATACAAATTGGAAAGGAAGAAGTTAAACTATCTCTATGTGCAGATGATTTAATAGTACACATATATGACCCCCCAAATTCTACCAGGGAATTTCTACAGCTGATAAACTCCATTAGCAATTTATTAGGTTACAAGATTTACTAAAAAAAAAATCAATATCTGTCATATACAAATATGATAAAAGGGCTGAAAAAGAAATCATGAAAAAAGAACTCAGGGAAGCAGCAAATAGCAATAAATATCTTGGAGTAACTCTAACCAAAGAAGTGACAGACATGTTTGACAAGAACTTTAAGTCACTGAAGAAAGTAATTGAAGAAGATACCAGAAAATGGAAAGATCTCTCATGCTCCTGGATAGGTAGGATCAAAATAGTGAAAATGTCAATCTTACCAAAAGCAATTTACAGATTCAATGTGATTTCCATCAAAATCCCAACACAATATTTTATAGAACTTGAAAGAACAAAACTCAACTTCATATGGAATAACAAGAAACCCAGGATTGCTGAAATAATACTGTTCAATAGAACATCAGGAGGCATCACCATCCCTGAATTCAAGCTATACTATAGAGCTACAATAGTAAAAACAGCCTAGTACTGCATAAAAAACAGACTTGTGCATTAACGGAACTGAATCAAAGACGCTGATCTCAATCCACACACATACGAACACTTGATTTTTGACAAAGAGGCCAAACACTTATTGTGATTTAATTTAAACTAGATGATGTAAATGTAATCAAATTAAAGAGAACAAAAGCAAAGTTTCAATGAATAGAAAGAAAATTTGAACTACAAAATTCTTTTTAAAAAATTCTTAAGAAATTATATAGTGCTTTATAAATCAATTTTAAAGTATAGAAGAAGTATGTAATGTCTTGACAAATATTTTCTAAGGAAACATAAATTTTTATTTTCAGTGTTCTTTGAAAGGAACGAACAACCACATACGATGGCTTCATGGGGGTTTGTGGCCTTGATTAGGAACAAGTTCTTGTCCCGCATACCTACTTCCGGCCTATATCTGATCTACAGCATTGCACAAACATATAAGCCAATGTCACTGCATGAATAAAAAGACATAATTCAGAAATTTTCCTAGAACTGTTTTAAAACTCAAAAAAATTAAAAAAAATACTCTTATAAATAATTTCCAGAGAACACACATCTTGAGCATTGTGGGTCAAAATCTTGTAGAGTACTGCATATGGCTAATTTAAAGCCTGTGTACTTTGCAAGAAAGAGCCAGTTTAAATGTGGTTGCCTTTCAATTATTTCTATTACTTACACATCCATATATCACTGTGACAAGTGACTTAGAAATCTAATCATTTTATAATTGTATAGTTAGACAAATAATCTGTCAGTGGAAATGCACTTAATACTTTTATTGTGGGAAGTCAACTCTTTTGATCACTGAATGTACAATGAGAAATTAGGTTCTCCATACCTCTTTAATACTACCAGTGATTGATGTTAGGTCTGAATCAGGTCCACCCAAATGATAGTGCCAGTAACAATTTCCTAAACAGAAGGACACTGACTGAGTAAGCAGAAGGGCTATTATGGGGTAAATAGAAGCCCAAAATCAGTTTTCCTCCTGTGGTGTTTTGTTTTCCAGAAAAACAATTACTTTCTTTATTCAATCCAATGATCAACTACCTTGGGCAAGGGTACCTAGTTCCTGATTAATCTAACAGCTGTAATCTGTTCAAAGGTCCACCCTACTGGCTATCATATAAAAGCTGTGGGTTTTGCCATCAAGTTGATATCTATTCTTGGAGGGAGACCAGAACTTTGTTCTCCTAATACATTTTTCTTTCTATAAATGAAGTGATTCAAGCTTTTAATTCAGTGGTTTCACTGTGCCCTCACTTAGAATCATTAATGTTGCTCTCTCTTAATAATTTGATCTTTTAGTTACAGTTCAGACAGATTGTGTAAACACATTTATCCAAGTGAGATGAACAGCTTTATGCCTTTATATAATCAGAAGACTAAGGTATCAACCCAAAGCAACAACTTTTGAAATATTTTTTTCAAAAGGAAATATGACCTATATGACTTAATTAAAAGAAATTCATACTGTATTATTTCCCATATTTCTTTATTCTTTAAACACTTTTTATTCTAAACAGCTTTATTACATCTACTGTTTTCTAGACTGTACTCTGAAAATCTATCATACAACAAACCAATGGCTTCATTATTTCTTACAAAGAATCCTATCACTATTTAAGGTGTTCTAGAATTTTTAAATGAGAAAGACTTTGAAATGGATTTTTACAATGTTAATATATTGATCCCAAACTGAACAATTACAGCAACAATTGCAAACATAAAAATGATTAAATCATAGCCTAATAACACTCACAGATATTGATGTAAATAGCCATTAATGAACTAAATCAGAAACTTATTGTAAAAGATGCAAAATGATTAAGTAGGATATATCTCAGGAACATAAAGACAAATTAACATCAGCATTTTAATTAAGGAAGAAGCATATTTTCTATGCTAGTAAAACTAAAAAAAAAAAAAAAAAGCAAAAGTAATTACAGCATCATTAATATTGTAGTTTAGAAACCAGAGAGTCTCTCAGAAAAGATCAGCAATCTGGAGCATACAAATTAAAAGGAAGGTGATGATCTTTTCATAGGTTATACAAAAAGAGTATTGTAGTAGGAGGTTGCTGGCCCGGACGTTTGGGCCTAGTCTCAAGGTTTAGGTCAGCAGGCTCAGAGACCCACAGGGACACACAGATGCTTACAATAGTTTTAGGCTGATGGGCCTAAGTCCCAGGCATATAACTTGCTAACTATTTACTCTTAATCTAACCCATGACTCATCCTGTTCAGCCATGAGGCTTGGTACCTTTTCTCAGAGCAGCATAGTTGTCCTCTGCTTCTTCTGGCTCCTCTCTGGCCTTCTGCTCTGTTCTTCCATTTCCTTGAGTTCTTCTAGTCTGGTAGCCCCGCCCATACTTCCTGTCTGCCTTTGGCCAATCAACGCATTTTATTAAACTCATAGGCAGGGACAATTATTTACAATGGAACAACATAATCCCCTACAGAATATCTTGGAATTAAAGTCAATCAGTGAGAAACTAAATATACTAAGATAAGATCAGTAATTTAGCAACTTACAACTAAAACATAAAAATCAATACTTATCAATACTTTTATGCCTTAAAATAAATGATAATAAATACTCAGGAAGGCATAAACAGCATTTATAACAGCAACAAAAATCACATATCTAGGAATTATTTTAACAAAATATATGAAAAGACTAATGAGGAAAATGGGGTCAACTAAATTTTGGATTTAGTTTGAGTGGAAACACTCAATCAAAACTATTCAAGTTAATATATTATTTAATGTGATACCCACCACTAAATTTGATTATTTTGTTGTGTTTTATTGGTACAAAGTTATATAATGTAATTCAAGTTAAAATAAGAAAATGAATCTTTAAGATTTATCCTGAGCATCCTGGAAAATGTGAACAATTGTGTTGGAGGCAACAGACACACACACACACACACACACACACACACACACACACACACACACACACACACACACTCATTCAGACACTGCCTTCTTGACTGCCAATAAAAAAGAATTGAGTCAGATAGAACAAAACATATATATGGAAAAATTACACGATAAAATTGCAAGCTTAAGTCCCCTAGGAAAATATGAAATTTTTATTGTTAGTCTGAAATATTTAAATAGCATTTTAAGCAAGATAATTGGAAATTATATCTCACGTTATATCAACTTTAATAAATTAAAATTGAAAACTAAAATATATAAGCACTAGGGAAATTGAATAAATTATTTTATAGCACAAGTCCAATGGATGCTTTCATAAGATAACTAGTTTGCTTTCTTTATTATAATGATAATTTTTTACTTTAAAAAAATGTCATTTTTATGTGTGTTTCCCCTTTCTCCCCCTCCTTTCCCTCCTCCCAGTCCCTCCCAGTGAACCTTCAGCCTTGCCCCTCTCCATCTACCAATACCCTCCCCCAAAAGGGCAAGAAGTCCCAAGGTGGGTCAGCTCAGCATAGCACATCCACTCCAGGCAAGTCCGATTTCCTCATCCCAAAGTCAAGGCTGGATTAAATGTTCCTCAGCAGGGAATGAGCTCCAAGGTGCCATCCCATGAACAGGAACACACACCAATCTCATCCCTCTTCAGTGCACATGCTGCCAGTCAACATTTGCCTACCCTTCAATGGCATAGCTCCTTTTCCCCCCGATAGATCTCCAGTGGCTATTCTTAATTCAGTGAGGCCCCCTGCTAGCCATCACTGTGGGAATTTTCTCATAATCCCCATCACCTTGCTCATATTCCTCCCCTGCTCTCAACTGGACCAGGAGCTCTGCCCAGTGCTTAGCCATGGATGTCTGCCTCTATCTCTCCTCTTTGTTGGATGTAGGTTCTGTGATGACACTTAGGGCGGTTATTCATTTGAGTATAGTGGAAGTCCTCTTTAGGTACCCTTTCCAATTTTGCTCTGATACTTGACCAGAGAAATCCTGTGAATTCTTGAACACTTGCCTAACACCCAGTTTCTTTCCAGCCCCACACTGGCTTTCTCTTTCTATCTCCTTCTTTGCTTTTCTCAGTCAATCACCTCCTTCTATCAAGTTTTATTTCAAATGTTGGTTGGAATCCATTGTGACCCCAATTTGATAAGGCAATATTTTCTATTTTTTCTTCTTAGGGGATTCTCTGTATGTCTCTCTATAATTCCTTTTACACCCAAGTTGTTAAGGGTTATGGTTTGCAGTTTGTGCGTTCTTAACCTTTTTCTAAAATCCACTTATGAGTGGGTATATCCCATGCCTATCTTTCTAGGCTTCTGATACCTTACTCAAAAGCATATTCTCAAAATCCATTCATTTGCCTGAAAATTTTAGGATGTCATTTTTTTTCTGATGAGTAGTACTACATTGTGTAGATGTAACACAGTTTATTAATCCATTCTTCAGTTCAGAGGCATCTAGGTTGTTTCCAGGTTATTGCTATTATGAATAATGCTGCTATGAACCTAGTTGAGATAATGCCTTTGGGTTATGAATGTTCATACTTTGGATATATGTCTAATAGTGGTATTGATGGATCCTTGAGAAGATTGACTCCCAGTTTTCTGAGGAACTGCCATACTGCAGTCCAGAGTCGCTGTACAAGTTTACAGTCCCACCAACAATGGAGGAGTGTTCCCATTGTTCTATATCCTCTCCAGCATAGGCTGTCATCTGAGTTTTTGATCTTAGCTGTGCTGACAAGTATAAGGTGGTATCTCAAAGTTGTTTGATTTGCATTTTTCTGATGGTTAAAGATGTTGAGCAATTTTTAAAGTGCCTTTCAGCCATTTGTAACTCTTCTGTTGAGAATTCCCTCTTTAGCTCTGAACCCCATTTTTAAATTGGGTTATTTAGGTTTTGGAGCTCTAGTTACTTGAGTTCTCTCTATATTTAATAGATCAGTCCTCTGTCAGATGTAGGGTTGGGGAAAATCTTTTCCCATTCTGTAGGCTCTGGTTTTGTGACTATTTCCTTTGCCTTGAAAAAGCTTTTTAGTTTCAGGATGTCCCACTTATTGATTGTTGTTTTTAGAGTTTGTGCTACTGGTGTTATTATTTAGGTGACCTGTGCCAATGCATTGAAGGGTATTCCCAACTTTCTTTTCTTTCAAGTTCAGTGTAACTGGGTTTATGTTGAGATTTTGATCCTCTTGGACTTGAGTTTTGTTCAGGGTGATAGGTGTGGGTCTATCCACGTTCTTTCACATACTACAATCCAGTTTTGCCAGCAACATTTGTTGAAAATAGTATCTTTTTTATATTATATATTTTTGGCCTTTTGGCAAAAATTAGCTGTTCAAAGGTGTATGGATTAAGGTTGGGGTCTTTGATATCATTCCATTGATTGACAAGACTGTTTTTGTGCCAGTACCAAGCTGTTTTTATTACTATAGCTCTATAATATAGCTTGAAGTCAGGAATGGTGATGACTCCTGAAGTACTATTATTGAACAGGATTTTTTTTTTTGGCAATCCTGGGTTTCTTGTTATTTCATATGAAGTTGAGCATTTTTATTTCAAGGTTTGTTTAAAAAATGTGTTGGGATTTTGATGGGATTGCATTGCATCAGTAGATTGCTTTGGTAACATTTCCTTTTTTTTTTTTTTTTTTTTTTTGGTATGCTGATCCTACCTACCCCAGAGCATGGGAGATCTGTTCATTTTCTGGTATCCTCTTCTATTTATTTCTTCAATGACTTAAAGTTTTTGTCAAACAAGTTGCTACATCTTTGATTAGAGTTTTGTCAACATATTTAATGCTATTTTTAGCTATTATAAAGGAGGATGTTTCCCTTATTTCTTTTTTAGTCCTTTTATCTTTAGGGTACCGTAGGACTATTTTTTTAAAATTAATCTTGTATCCTTCTGCCTTGCTGAAGGTGTTTATCAGCTGTAGGAGTTCCATGCCAGAATTTTGGGCATCACTTATGTATACGTTCATATCATGTGCAAATAGAGATAGTTTGAATTTTTTCTTTCCAAACTGTATCTCCTTAATCTCCTTTTGTACTCTTACTGCTTAAACTAAAACTTTAAGAACTATATTTAATAGCAAAGGAGAGAGAGAGGACTACCTGGTCTTGTTCCTGATTTTAGTCAGATTGCTTTGAGTGTTTCTCCATTGAGTTTGATGTTGGCTGTCAGCTTTCTGTATATCATCATTATATTTAGGTATTTTGCCTGTATTCCTGATCTCTCCAGGACTTTTATCATCAAGGAGTGTTGGATTTATTCAAATTCTTTTCAGCCTCTATGGAAATGATCATGTGCGTTTTTTTTTTTTTTTTTTTTCCTTTCAGTTTGTTTATATGATGGATGACATTCACAGTTTTTCCTATACAGAGCCATCCCTGCATCTCTGGGCTGAAGCCTACTTGATTGTGGTGGATGATTTTTTGATATGTTGTTGGATTTGGTTTGCCAGAATTTTATTGAGTATTTTTACATCAATGTTCATGAAGGAGATTGGTCTGTAATTATCTTTCTTTGCTGCATCTTTGAATGGCTTGGGAATCAGGGTGATTTGGGCCTTACAAAAAGAGTTAATGAATGCTCCTTAAGTTTATACTTTATGGAACAGTTTGAAGATTATTGATACTAGTTCTTCTTTGAAAGTCTGGTAGAATTCTGCACTGAATCTGTCTGGTCACAGGCTTTCTTTTTTAACACGGGAGATTTTTAATAAGAACTTCAATTTTCTTTAAGGTTATAAGTCTGTTTAGCTCTTTAATCTGATCTTTATTTAATTTTGGTAAGTGGTACCTGTCCAGAAAGTTGTCCATTTCTTTTAGGTTTTCCATTTTAGTGGCATATAGATTTTCAAAGTATGACCTGATAGTTCTCTGGATTTCATGGGTGTCTGTTGTTATGTCCCCTTTTCATTTGTGATTTTGCTAATTTGGATATTCTATTTTTGCTTCTTGGTTAGTTTGGATAAGGGTTTATCTATTTTGTTGACTTTCTCAAAGAACCAAGTCTTTGATTAATTGACTCTTTGTATTGTTCTCTTTGTTTCTATTGTCTTGATTCTAGCCCCAATTTTGATTATTTCCTACCATCTACTCCTTCTAAGTGAGCTTGTTTCTAATTGTTCTAAAAACTTCAGCTGTGTAGTTAGGTCTCCTGTGTGAGCTTTCTCTAGGTTTTTCATATAGGCATCTAATGCTATATGTTTTTCTCTTAATACTGCTTTCATTGTGTCACATAAGTTTGGGTATGTTGTGGATTCATTTTCATTAAATTCTAGGAAGTCTTTGATTTCTTTCTTAATTTCTCCCTTGACCCAGATGTGGTTCAATTGAGAGATATTCAGTTTCCAAAACTTTGTTGGTTTTCTGTGATTTTTGTTGTTAAACTCTAACTTTAGACCATAGTGGTCTAATATGATACAAGGAGTGTTCTCATTGTTTATATTTATTGATATTTGCTTTATGACTGAGTATGTGGTCGATTTTAGAGAAAGTTCCATGGGATGCTGAGAAATATGTATAATTCCTTTGAGTTCAGGTGGAATGTTTTGTATATATCTATTAAGTCCATTTGGGTTATAACGTTTGTTAGATTCCTTATTTCTCTGTTGAATTTCTGTCTGCTTGGCCTATCTAAGGGTGAAAGTGGAGTATTGAAGTCTCCCACTAATTAGTGTGGTGTTTGATGTGAGGTTTAAACTTCAGTAGTGTTTCTTTTATATATGTAGGTGCCCTTGTGTTTGGCACATAAGTATTCAGGATTGAGACTTCATCTTGGTGGATTTTTCCTGAGATGAATAAGTAATGTTGCTTTTGATTGATTTTAGTTTGAAGTCTATTTTGTTTGATATTAGGATGGCTACACCAGCTTGTTTCTTAGGACCATTTGATTGGAAAGTCTTTTCCCAATCCTTTATTCAGAGCTTGTGTCTGTCTTTGATTTTGAAGTGTGTTTATTATAATCAGCAGAAGGATGGATTCTATTTTTGTATCCATCGTATTAGGGTGTGTCTTTTTATAGGTGAAACTGAGTCCATTGTTATTAAGGAATATCAAGAACCAATGATTGCTATTTCCTGTTATTTTTGGTGCTAGCTTGTGCATATTTCCCTTCCTTGGGTTTTTCTTCAGTGGGATTATTCATTGTTTGTGGTATCAATGGTGTATCTGGTTTCCTTAGTTTGGAATTTTCCCTCTAGTGCTGTCTCTAGGGCCAGGTTTTTGGATAGGTATTGTTTAAATCTGGTTTTGTCATGTAATATCTTGTTTTCTCCACTTACGGTGATTGATATTTTTGCTGGGTATAGTAATCTGGGTTGGCAGACATGTTCTTTTAGTGTCTGTGTAACATCTTACCAGGACCTTCTTGCTTTCTTTGTATCCATTGAATAGTGTTGTGTTATTCTGAAGGGTCTGCCTTTATATGTACCTTGACTGTCTTCCTTTGCAGCTCTTAGTATTTTTCTTTGTTCTGAAGGTTTAGTGGTTTGATTAGTATGTGGGAGCAGATTTTTGGGGGAGGAGTCTAGTCTATTTGCTGTTCTGTAGGCTTCTTTTATCTTTATAGGCATTTACTTCTTTAGGTTGGAAAAGTTTTCACTGATGGTTTGTTAAATATATTTTCTGTACCTTTGAGCTGATATTCTTCTCCTTCTTCAAGTCCAGTTGTTCTCAGGTTTGGTCTTTTCATGGTGTCCCAGACTTCCTAGACAGTTTGTGTTATGGCTTTTTGGTTTTTAGTGTTTTCTTTAACTGATGTTTTCCACTATTAAATCATCTATCCAGAGATTCTCTCTTCCATCTCTTGCATTCTGTTGGTTATGCTGCATCTGTGGTTACAGTTTGTTTCTTTGGGTTTTCTATTTCTAGCTTTGCCTCGGTTTGTGTCTTCTTTATTTCTTCTATTTTATTTTTTAATGCCTGAAATTTTTTTCACCTGTTTAGGTTTTTTTTTTTTTTCCTTGGTTTTCTTTATTTTCTTTCAGGGACTTGTTAATCTCTTCCAGTTTTTTGTTTGTATTTTCTTGTATTTTTTTTAAGGGATTTAAAAAATTTCCTCTTTTAATGTTTCTATTATCTTCATAAAATTGTTTTTAATGCTGTTTCTTCTTTATTGTTATGCTCAGATCTCGATGTTTTAGAGCCACCAGCTTCTTCTGTGTGTGTCTTGTTATTCTTTATATTGTTATATGTATTCTTGCACTGGCATCTGCCCATTGCTTCCTTGGTTCACTCTTGGTTGGCTCTTAGTCAGTTGTTAGCTTGGGAGCTGAGCTCATTTGGCTCTTAGTTGCCTATAAGCCAAAGAGCTCCATGTTTACAGGTGACACAGTAGTTGTTCTTAGTAGGTCTTAGCTGGCTCTTAGTTAGCACCTAGTCAGTTCTTAGTTGGCTGTGGAGTGAGAGGGAGGCTTCTGGATATCCAGTTCATGGTGGGTGATGATGTAGGTTGCGGTTTGGGTATGGTTTGTCCATAGACCTGTGTCTATGGATTGGGCTTGGGGCGGGCTCTCCCAGTTTTCTTTGGTTTAGGCCGGAGGTACTGGGGGCAGTTTCCCCATGCTGAAATTCAGAGACCATGATCTCCTCTTGGCCTGGGGTCAAAGTGCCACTCACCTCTTAGTCAGCTGTGGACCAGGAGGGAGGTTTCTGGGTATCCAGTTGTCCCTAGTCTGATTTATGTTGCTATGAATAAACACTGATGCCTGGATTGCCTTGGAGACCTAAAAATGTTGAAGATGCCAGAGCCATGGGAAACCTCCTGAGGAAAACTGCTAATAGGGAGTGGAACCAGCCCAAGAGAAAGAAGTGTATTGTGGTTAACAAAATTAAAAATAGTAGAGATCTGAAGAGTGCTGTGATATCAGACTTGGAGATGCAGAGTTTAAATTTTGTCTAGCTACTTTTGAGTTTTGTTTTGATCTAATATTTCTCAACTGTAGTCTCTTTTATGTCATTGAACCAGTAATATACATTCTGTGCCATTTTATGTTGGAAATATATAATCAACTTTTAAATTTTGATTTTATAGTAGATTATAGTAAAATGAGTGCACAAGTCTCAGAAGAGACTTTGACCTTTGGACACATAAACTGATCCAGACTGATAGACTATCAGGACTTTTGAAGTTGGACTGAATACATTTATGTACTATGGAAGGTGGTAAGCCCATGGGGCCAGGAAGTCTAATGTAATGGTTTGAATAAAAATGCCCCCCATAGGCTAATAGAGAATGGTACTATTTGGGGGCCTGACTTTGTTAGAGTAGATGTACTCTTGTTGGAGGAAGTTTGTCACTGGGGGTGACAAAGCCAGGGCCAATGTCCTATTTTTCTTCCTTCTGTCTGCCAATCCAGTTGTAAAACTCTCAGCACTTTTTCCAGCATTATGTCTGTCATTCTTCTCAACATGGTGATCATAGACTAAATCTCTAAATTGTAAATGAACTCCATTGAAATATTTTCCTCTATAAGAATTACTGTGGTCATGGTATCTTTTCACAGCAATAGAAATTCAAAATAATGCAGTCATCGGGGAAATTCTTATAAAGAAAAATATTTAAATGGGATAGCTTACATTTTCAGAGGTTTAGTCCATTATCATCTTGGTGTGACATGGTGGCATGCAGACACACATGGTACTGAGAGTTCTACATAGTGTAGGCAATAGGAAGTAAACTGAACTGGACATAACTTGAGCACAGAAGACCTCAAAGCCTGCCTCCCACAGTAATACATGTTTTCCAACAAAGCCACACCTACTTCCATAATGCCACAGTTCCCAATAGTGCTACTCCTTAAAAGTTTATTGGGGCCAATTACATTCAAACCACCACAATGTCCAAACAACCACGTTGGGAATAAAGGGTTTATTTTATCTTTTCCTTTATAATCTATTATCAAAAGAAGATAAAACTAAATATCAAGGCAGGCACTGAAGCAGAGACCAATGAAGAATGTTACTTATTGGCTTGCCTTGTTTAGCTACCTACTTGACCCTATACAGTGCAGATGTTATAATTCAAAATGGGCTGTACACTCCTTCATCAATTGGCCATGAAGAAGATACTCCACAGATATTCTGACAGGACAGTCCAATGGTGGTAATACTTGAGTTGGGATTCCCTCTTCCCAGGTGACTATAATTTCTGTCAAGTTGACAAAAACTTTACAGCATAAAATCTTCTTCCCAAGTAAAACTCAAACTTCAAAGAAGAGGAAAATGATTAAGTTACACACATGTTAAATTATACAACCATGTAACATTTTCCATAAAGTGATGTACAAATAACAATTTGAAGAAAAGTGTGTGTGCTTTGAGTAACAGAACGATCAGTTTTCCAGTGCATTCAAAGGTCTTAAAATAGAAATGTCTTCTACAACACTGTAAGATGTTCTTGAGAACCAATCCCCGCAAAGGTAGCCAGAAGTCATTAAAAAAAAAAAAAGAATATGTAATTCTTATTAAGAACACATATAAAACAGGTACACAAATTTTCAGAAAAATATACTGAACTTTGCTAACAAAAGAGTCTGCTACATTTGGCAATAGTTATCTGATTCCATGGTACTCAACACATAACATAAGCTCCACTTTTGTATTATGTCCAAGAATGCAGGGCTGTTTCTGATTGTTTGAATGAAAATGTCCCCCACAGACTCATAGGGAGTAGTATTATTTTCTTCACAAATCCTTCCTCATTGGGCAGTGTCTCTACTGTAAGCATTGCAACCATAAATTCTTAAGATTCTTTATGATATGGCATTCCCAAACAATTATGACCTGAATCTGCTAACCCAAGATTATCATTGAGGAATGTCACTTCATCAAAAGATGGCTAATGCCCTATCCCAGGTAAACAGAAGGACATATATTTTGCTAATCAGGAAAGAGTCATAACAGAAAGCTCAGACATTCTTAATAGAATCTAACTTCTTTATGAAACTGTATGCCAGGATAGTCAATTTTGAATTTATTCTTTAAATTCAAGGTACTAATGGAGGTTGTTAACTATACAAGAATAGAAAGAAGATTGTATATTAACTGTTAACAAAGAAGACTGGAGTTAAGAGAAAGGTTTTTAATGACTCTCTACATGTTGAAGAAGAAATTTCCCCAACATTGATCTTAAAATCCTTATATGCTTTGTGACAGAGAGAAAGCATTCAACTATGAGCACATCATAGCATCAGAGGCAGAAAGCTCAGTAAAGAGGCTGATAGAAGAGATAAAACCCATTTTAAGGTTACTGTAGACTTTAGATGTCCCCATATGGCAGAGTATGTATTCTCTGAGGATTAACTAAGTATTAAGTATTAACTAAGAAGCAATTATGAGGAAGAGGTTCTGAGGATACATGAATACCTAACTTATAATCAAGGAACTATTGACTGTTCTCACTTTCAAAAATTTTTTGCATGTACACACATGTAGTGTGCATGAATTTGTGTGTGTGTGTGTGTGTGTGTGTGTGTGTGTGTGTGTGTGTGTGTGTGTGGGTGTGTGTAGGTGTTTGCCAATTCAGCTACTTTATATAACAAGCTTGCTTTAGGGATACTCTGTCTTGACCTAGAAAGTTATGAGATTACAAGAAAATCAACATGCTTATCTGAACTATAATGCTAGAGTTGCCAACTCCAGTTCTCACACTTAAGTGGCAAGTGATTTATCCTCAGAGCCATCACCTAGACTCTAGACTTCTCCATACCAGTGGGGAAAAAGTCACCTTAAGAGGTCTGGAAAGTCACTGCTTTGAACACAAAGGGACCAAAAAAAAAATACATGAAGTTTTCTTTCTTCAATTCTTATAACTTAGTTCTTAAGTCACCTGGTATATCCAACGATAGGAAGATGGTGTAGTGACATATTTTATATTTAATAAAATCAGACTGGAACATCAGAGGGCAGGTCATTAGAGAGTTTCTTTGAAACTATCAACCTTGAGGATATATTTTAAAACTTTTTATATGTCATTGATAGTGAGGTCCTGAAATCTGAATTTTAAACATGCATTCCAAGGTTTTATTTTTGTTTTTGAATTTTTTCTTTTTAAATTAACCATGCATTTTCTTCCAAAAATTATGAAACTTTATCACATTATTATAATTATCTTGTTCTAAAATTCTCAGCTCTTCACTAATTAATAGTCAGTTGAGACCCATTATCTAGGGGTATAGGTGTATCTGAAATTTCTATAATTATGTCTATTTAAAAATACAATGTAATGATATAGTATCCTTCAATAACATGTTGGGAGAACTTTTGTAGCGCATAAAGAATGAATTTCTTACACTCATGTTTTGTTCAGAATTGTCCAGAGTAACAGAATTTACAGAATATATATTTATAATCTATTACCAGAATAAAAATATAGAAAATATATACATTCTATATGTTTACATATATAATCATATGTGCATATATGGTCCCACTAATCCAACAATGGGTAGTTATGAACAGAAAGTCCAAGAAACAGCAGTTACTCAGCCCACAAGGCCAGATGTCCCAGCTAGTTTTCAATAGATATTGGAATCCTGAAGATGTAGTCTCTAATGCCAGTAAAGGAACAAACTCACTAGGAAGGTGAGAATAAGCGCTGACCAGAGCCAAAGGTTCCTTCTTCTGTATTTGACTTCCAGCAGAAGGTGTGGCACAGATTAAAAAGTGTGTCTTTCTGACTTAAAATGTAGAATGAAAAAGTGTGTCTTCCCACACAATTCAGATTAAAAGCATGTCTTTTTCCCAACTCAAAAGATCTGGATGATGGAGGAGACTTCTTACCCCAAAAATCCAGATCAGATTAGAAGAGATCTTCCTACTTCAAATTATGCAAAAAAAAAAAACAAAAAAAAACAAAAAAAACTTTGCCATGTTTGTCCTCCAGATGTAGTCAAGCTGAAAACCAAGAATAGTCTTCAAAGAAATTTATATAAATGAGAAGCTATGTAAGTTTACAGAAAAACTAGCACCTTCATTGTTGATTGCCATGAACACAGAACAAGGTGGCAGTTATATTCTATTTCTGCCAATTCATTTCTGGGCCACACCTTCACATTCATCTAAGGGATTACCAAATACTTTTTGGAGTTTCTGGTAACCGCAAAGACACAATTAGGACTCCCAACAGTGTAAAGACAAATTATACATTTAAACAACCCATTAACACTATTTGCATTTAGGGCACAGAAAACAGTCATGTAAAGGGGAAAAGAGTGACCTTGTGAGTGACAGTACACTTTGAATCCTTCAAACTTAAATTTCTCATTTGAGTTTTGTGGTTGTTGTTGGCACTATTATAAAGTACACCATTTATAAAATCAGTTATATCTCAGAAAATAAGAACAAGATCCCATAGTTCTAAGGCTGGCTATAGAACATACATACACAATGATTCAGTAAGTTGTGCCTGAAAACCTCTAACTGCTTTGTTATTCCCACTGCTGTGCCAAAGAGAGTGCCTATCAACACTCCCCATGCTGTACCAGGCCCTGGAGTCTAGGCATTCCACTTAGCTTCTTCATGGATCATTGATCTAAGCTTTTAGATACTCTTGCACTTTATGTTTCTTAGAAAGTGGTGATTATAACTAACAGCAGACAGCTCACCGGGGACAACTTGCTTCTAAAGCAGTATCAATGATGGCAGAAGATGGGTATGGGTCTCACAAAGGTGAAAAATTATAGATCTGTGAGATATATTCTCTGCAAGTCTTTCAATTTTGCTCCAGGGTTAATTTTTTTTTCTAAAAATATGTTATCTGAGTGAATGTAAAAAATTTCAGTTACAACAACTTGTCTGGCTGTGGTGGTGGAGTTTCACCATCTAAGTTTTATGGTAAAGATTCTGCTAAACTATAGAAATCTGCAATCTGCCAGCTAACTCAGACTCATACTCTACTCTGCAGGTACTCTAAATAGTAAATATTCTTTCTCTTGAATGCAACTTGCTTGCCCTCCCAGCAGTAGCGACCATGTTTGTCAAAGCAGTGGGGTGGCGGGAAGAAAGTGAAAATTTCAGAATCATTTTGTGTGTTTTAATTTAGATCTCAGTAAAAGTGGATCCTGCAAAGAGGCTCCAAGGCAAGTAGTTTGTCTGATAGATGATGTCAAAAACCAGAAATTAGAGAAGGAGAGAAGTAGAATGGCCAAGAAAGGAGAGAAGCCAATACACGGGAACATTATTGCGTCCACTGCTAAGATGAGCAGAATCCTTTCCAGCAATGCCATCATGACTCAGGGGCCCTTTTCCACTGACACTTTTCTTCCATTGGCTGAAGGTCGCCACCAAGGGTGTTTGTTTCAGGCTGCTTGTTCAGGTGAACAAAGCCAGTCCTGTTGGCATCTGTGAATGCCATAAAGCACAGGCACTGACACAAGCTGTACTTATGTGTGGCACAGCAAGGGGAAATAAACTTTATCTGTCTGAAACCAACAGCCACCACAGGTGAGGCTAAAAGTTTCACGTACCAAGTAGCATCTGCCCCAACCAAGACTGTTTCACTGTTTAGATTGTTTGTTTAAGGTCCTTCACTGAATCTACTTTGTCATTGAATTTTCAATATGAAGACTGGTCCAATTTTTATCCCAAAGCTTGCTTGAAGGAGGTTAGTGAAATAAGCATGTATACTTGAAAGTATACATGCTTAAGTAGCCTCTATGATCCTCCTCTTTATCTAGTTCGATGAAATTTCTCCTATTAATCCAATAGCTCTGCAAAAGGAAATTGATCACCCAGTGAGTATCTCCTCAGACCTTCGTATCTGAGACTACCTTCTTACTTGCTCTGTCCCGTTGGATGGTTCTGTTGTTGCTCAGATTTTTCTATTCACAGTTATCATCAGGTGCTGCAGTATTAAAGAGCACCCTAGGATCTGAGCATTGCAGACCCTGTTCTTCTCTTAGCCCCAGAGAACACCCAAAGCAGCATTGACCACCAGAAGCCTGTTTCCTGCAGTGTAACTCAGTTACAACCCCAGTTTCAGTGAAACATGTCTTGGTGAAAGAATGCTTCTACGTTTCTCTCCAGTGCAGTGAGGCTAATAGATGTATCACACATCTAGCACTGGGCTGCTCGAAATGATGGGTTGAAAGGGATTTTTGCTTGGATTTTTGTAAAATGGAGAGGCAGCTACATTCTCCTATGCCAAATCTTCAAGAGTCATCAATTCTTATAAGGGACATTGGTCTAGTAAATAATGCACTTTCAAATTACATATTGATTCTCCATATACCTCTTGTCTCTGTGATTCAATTTTGGTCTTCATTTTTGGCATGCTTTGCCCTAGAGTCTTAGGGGATATTTGAATATTACCAGGAAAGCCTATTGACTGTCTGAGAACGAGGATGGGAGATGGACCTTGAGTTCCTGTTTTGTTTAAAGCTTCCAAGACAGCTTGTAAAACCCAGTAAATTTCAAAATATTCAGTCACCACTGACCCACACTATTTAGGTTCTAGTGCTCCAGGATGAGCTAATGTCTAGGCTTCTCTCTTGTCTTGCACACTGTATTCTCCAAATATGCTGTTGTAGTTGGGATTTTTGCTATATCAGGAATTGTCACTGCTATTAAATGCTCTTGAGATATCCATTTCTAGAATTCCATCACAAGTATATATATTTTTTGGCTTGCTTGCTATGCCAACTACCGTAATCTGTATTCTAACAAGAAAAGCTAGGATAGAGATGATAGTGAAGCTGTCTCAAAAGGAGATAGGCTCATAGGAGAAGAAAGAAATAGAAAGTTAAACAAAGAAGCAGAAATATCATGTAAAAAGAAAATTACCAATGATGCTTATAGAGAACAGTAGCACAATTACTTCAGGGTTGTTAAAATATAAAGAATTCTCCCAGAAATGTCTATTGCCTATTCTGCTCCAATAGGCTTGCTATTTTGCATGCCTAGACTATGCAGGAACAAAAACTGACACGAGATCTTACCACATTGGATAAAGCTTTGTAGAGAATGGCAGAAGTTTACATCTCTTGATTTATGAGAATGCTGGAAGCACAAAAGCCTTCTGCATTTCACTGGTACTGACACTACAGTCAGAAATGAAATCAATAGCAGTCCACACTGTGTTGAGGAGAGTGTGCCTTGTCTTCTGTGAATCGGTGTTCCAGGGAAGATGTAATCTCTTCACTCAGCCTATCTCCTCTAGCCTGCTGTCTGTCTTGCCCACAAACCATCCCTCCAACAAAGCATTTGTGAAGATGCTGGAAAACAGTCACCAAAGCACATCCCTCTTTGGTTCTGAATTTTTGGGTATCAAGGTATAGATAGCAGAGACTAATTGAAAACAAATAGTGATTTTTTTTAACACCATAAAATGAACCTGTGTCTCTTTACTCACTTTTTCTTTAAATCAAAACTAAGCACTAAGAAATTTGATATTAGTCTCCAAGGACAGAAGACTGAGGGTTGTAGTTTTCCCACAGTCTGGTGATTGACAAAACTTCATTTAAATATTACCATTTTACAAACTGCATTTCTTGTCAAGTTAAGCAAACAGTCTAAGCTTATACTACTTCATGCTCGGCAATGTTCCTAACACTCTGAAGGAAGCATAACATCCCAGTTATCTTTGAGCCAACCAGAAACAGATTCCTGCTCTGATAATCAGTGAGCATTACCTTTGACACTGGCTTGGTTCCTTCAGACATATCAATCAAAGATATGGAGGATTTTAAATGAATGTTTAGCTAAGTTTTGTTTTTGCCAAATATTGATCTTTTCATAAGCAATGATTGAAGATATTAGCACCATTGTTGGGGGTTAGCATAAGACAAATTTGAGACAGTCCAGGCAATGTCTTTAAGTGATCTAAAGTTGTCGGTCTCATACACTCACCCACTCCTTCATTTCCTCATGCCTTGCACATGTCTTACTAAGGAATGTTCTTGCAGGCTGCAAATGGCAGATGGAGTGCAAGACCTCAGACTGCTCTTTTAACAAAAAGATTTGTCTCTGTCCTGCAGCTTATCAGAGAGCTTCACAGGCAGTGTAATGAATTTGCCAAGTTCATCTTTTGTCTCTATCGATGAGTTTTTGGCTGCATTTTATTTTTCTAGGAGGGAGTCTTTCTCTGTCCACAGATCAATTTGAACTTGTCTAAAGCTGAGACTCTGTCCCATATCTGAATCATTTTATTGCTACTGGTTTCTATACACTGTCAGTTCTAATGCTGTTCAGTATCTTTTCTAATTTACTATTAAGAACACTGCAGGAAAATATAAATACTCCAGCATTTTTGAAACTTCCAACACTTCAGCATCAGTCAGTTACAATTTATCTGTTTGCGTGATAACTAAGAACCAGACAGCTTTTATCTTTCAACATTCTACACCATAACAAATTGAATGACCTGGGTTTGCTACTACAGGTAAAGGGGGATAGGTACCTATGTCAGTTTTTCGTGTGGGCATGCACAATTGTCTCATGATTTTATCTCCCCAGAAAGCTAAGGTGGCAGGTCTGAAGCAAAAGGGAAATGGAGTGATGAGCAGCTCAGAGCCTTGGAGGATAACTCTTCCCAAGTCCCCTTGAAGTTCAGGATAAGAATACTTCTTGAGTAATGTCAGCCAAACCATCACAGGAGATGCCATCAGATAAAGTTCAAGAACAGCTTCAGAAATAGCACTTCCTCTTCTGACATTATTTGCCTTCTTAGTGTAATCATTATTTAGGGCTTTAAGCATGTCACAAATAACAGTTCAGTGTATCAAATCATTTTAGTGAGGGTCATGAAGGTACAGTTTTCAGAGATCTGAGGTAGTAATAATACATAAACATTGACTTAATATAACCTTACTTTCTTTTTATATCCTATCATTTTACATTGGAAACAATTGTCTGTAATGTGGAATCAAAAAGTAGTGTGTCAGCAATGGAATGTGGCTAATAAGTGATTCATTACTGAGCACAAGTCATTGTGTACACACTTTGATTTTGTTATTTCATTCTGTTTATCTCAAGCAAAGGGAAAAAGGCCTATTTTTCTTTTTCTCTTGGATACATTTTTAGTCTGTCCCAATACATGCTTTGTCTGCTGCTCCTGATGGCAGCCTTTGCTGATTTCTACCGATATATTTTTACTTTCCATGAATGTGCATGTATAGCACAGTGCTAGCATTAAAGATGATGAAACATAAAGACAGACAATTTGTCTTGTCTCCTTAACCTTGAGATCCCGTGATCGGGAAGGTTTCTTTCACTGTGTCCCCACATGACAGAGGGTATGCTGTGAATGCCTCAGAACCACTTTGTGTTCAATTCCATTAAGTAAAAATTTATGGAAGTAGCTCTGCAGAAACAGGGCCGTATTATTAGGGCTATTATTGATTGCAGTTGATTTCAGACCCACTATAAACCAGATTTGCAAGGTCCGTAGTAGGGACAGAAAAGGATCCTGTGACCTTGAACTTCTTCCATTTGTTTTTGCAATGGTTTTAATGTTTGATTTTATGCATTGAAGTGTGTCCTAATTTTCCATGATGATTTTACTTCCTAAAAGTTACAATAATTTTAGAATTATTTTTTAGATGATAGACAATGCAGCATAGTTTAAATCTGGAGCAGGTTTTAATAGTGTACACAAAATTCTGATGTCACACAATCCAGATCAAAGAGCTACAGAGAAAGGGCTTTAAAAAAAATTCACAAGAAAAACGACAACAATCAGAATTTATTTGTGGGCATCCACTCTCGCTTCCATTTTGATATAAAATAAATTTATTAGTTTAAAAAACAAGAATTGCAATAATGCTTCAGACAGGGCACACATTGTATGATGTAATCCTTTCCAATAGATGAAAACACTTAAATGCGACAATCAGGAAATAATCATGATAGAGAAAATGTTGTGTCACTGGGTTCTCCTAGCTGATATAAGCCATTAGTGACAAATTTTTAGTCCAAGTGCTGATCAGGGCTTAGCTATGGTTCATGGAGTGGGAGATATAACGATCAAACCTAGAAGACAGGAAATGCCCAATTATATATAGAATTGTGCAGGATGCAGTTGACAGCAGAGAAGAATGAGCAGATTCTCTCTGTACTGAGTGACATCTTCAAGTAGTGAGAAAGAGAATACTAGGTAGGCTGACAAGGCTCCTAAAGAGTTGCAAAAGGAGAAAGTAGTTCTGGCTCCATTGCCCATGTTGCCAGTGGCCACTCATTACCTACTTTGATTTCAGGAAGAAGTCAGCTCAACTTCTAAGAGTTGATTCCTATTTTGAGGATGTTAGTGTTAAAAATGAACTGTGATATCAACACATATATCTGAGATAAAGAGTTTGCTTTTAATGAAAAATAATTTCTAGCAAGACTCAAGCATTGCAAAGAAGTATTTGGGGGATAAAAAAACTTCAGAAGCTAAGAAACTTTGTACATGAGAGGATTTGGAGAATAACACTAGGCACTCTAAGTAGATAGCTTCAGAAAGTCTATATTAAATTTCAGATAAAATCAAAGAAAATTTCACATCTTTGTTATAGATTATTTGCTTAGATGTTATTATACTCCTATCAGTTCTTAACTATGGAAAATTAATTAATATCCTCATTTGTATGTTCATTTACTTTATGCTACAAATATTGATTAACATTTATACAGAAGGAAAGGAGAGAAGCAGAGAAAAAATTGAGAGAGGGAGATAATGGGGGTCAATTGTGATTTTTTTAAGTTGACAAATATCCTTGATGATTGAGTTAAATGCTTTTAGTAATATAGAAAGCACTATATTACTATACTATTGAATATGCAAGTTTTACAACATACTACACATGTGTAAAATGAGACTGAGTTGTATGTATTTTATAAAACATGAGGCCATTAGTTTCTGACTCCTCTAGGTTACAGAGGAAGGAGTCAGAACTTTTCTGTGTGTCTGGTTGAATTCCAGCTGCTAGGACAGTGTTAGGGGAAACTGTGGACTCACATCACAGCGAACAAGGATGTGGGAACTTCTGGACTGAGAGCACACACAGGCTGAGAGACTTCTACCTTCAATTCTTTCTTTTAGCTCATCAAAGAAAATTATAATCAGTAATCCATTGTGCTTGAGTGTCTTATCATGTCAAGGGGAAAAGCTATACCCCAGATACTAAAAGGTTATGTTCATCTTTTTCCAGTGCATTTAACCATGCTTATTACTGGCCACATAACTGTCATTATTTTTTTTAAGAAGGGAAAACTAAACTCATTTGTTTCAATTGACTTTGTTTTTACTATATGAATAGAACATCATGTTTCTTTGAAGAATTACATTTATAAAAACTACAAGAATCTAGCTTATTGAGTGAAAATCATTACCATATAGTCCCTTTGAAAGCACAATTCTTTCAGAGTTTTTCTTAACTGCTTGCTATTATTTAACTTTTATTCACAGAATCCTTGTGTGTTAATTTTGACTTCAAATAGACTTGGAAATTATCTTTATTGGAAAGAGCTTATAAGAGCATTCTTTTTATTGAATTATATCATTTTATTTCATTATATTTTACTTGAGAATAAGTTTGATAGTTTGAAAATATATAAAAAGGGGGAGAATATAAATCTTTTGGGTAGCTAATTTCTTTCCAAGAAAAGGTTATGCTCTGGAAAATTTGCTTCAGATGTTTAATTTCATCTAGCTAATTGCTCATGGGGACATAAAGACAGTAGTATGTCTCAATGGATTGTGAACCTGCTGTGAATACAATGTGTCTTACGTTAAATAGCAACTGGTCTTAAAAACAAAACAACAAAAATACATGAGTCCAGATGAGGGCTTGAGATAATCTATTTTCGCATGGGCCTTTTGGTCTTCCCTCCTTTTGAAGCATCTGTGACTTAGCCATTGAAACAACATACATTCATTCAATGAAACATTTGCAAAAGGATTTACTTTATAGTTGTTGATAAGATGAATTTCTTCAATTGGTGTCTCCTGTCAAGTACTTTAGATATTTCATAAAACACTGATAAACTGAAATAAAGATGTCTTCCAGATTTCATTAATCTGACACTTTTACAACCACATATCTGATACTTTCGTCTTGGAAAAATGGTTCTGGGATAGGACCATAGGTATGGTTTTGGGTCAGTACTAAGGGTGGTGTGAGCTTTCAATTTACAGAAGTCTGGAATATTAGGGTACAGAATATTTTGAGCAATAGAACTCCAGATCATAACTTACCTTCCCCTGAATATTGGTGCTATGGATCAACTTACTTCAATAATATTTTCTGCTTATTAAAAATAGGAGAACCGTAAATGTTCACAACAGAAAGAAATAATACATTTTGAGAACAAAGATAGGCTGTACTGGCTGGTTTTGTGTGTCGACTTGACAAAACTAGAGTCTTTATAAAGGAAGGTGCCTCCAGTGAGAAAACACCTTCATGAGATCCATTTGTAAGGATTTTCTCAGTTAGAGATCAATGCCGGAGGCCCCATCAGCTCCTGCCACCAGGATCCTGCCCTGTGTGAGTTCCTCTTCTTCAGTGGTGAACAGCAATGTGAAAGTATAAGACAAATAAACACTTTTCTCCCCAACTTGTCTTTTGGTCACGGTGTTTCATTGCAGCAATAGAAACCTAGCTTACTCATGTGCCTAACCTGATTTGACAATTAAACATCAGAAAAGGGGTTGCCAAAAGCTCTTGCTGCCCTTACAGAGGACCTGTGTTCAGTTCCTGCTACTCACATGGCAGCTAATAATCATTGGTGAGTCAGCTCCAGAGGACCTGCTACCCTTTTCTTCCTGAAGGTATAAGACAGATACTTGGTGCACATACATACATATAGTCAAATATTCACACACTTAAAATAATAACAATCAAATCTGATAATGCATTGAATCAATATACTCCACAGATTATTATGTTTCAATTAAAAATAGGAAACATTTATTTTTACTTTTTGTTTTCAATACATCCCAGCTGCAGTTTCTCCTCCCTCAATCCCTCCCATTCCCCTTCATCCTACCTCCCTTCTCCTCAAGACACCCTCTTCCATTTCCCTTCAGAAAAGTCAAGTCCTCCCAGAAATATACGCTGAACAGTGCCTAACAAAATACAATAAGACTAGGCACAAACCCTCACATCAAAGCTGAGTGAAATAACCCAATAGAAGGAAAAGCAGACAGAAGAGAGTCAGAGACACCACTCCCCTACACACACACTTAGGGACCCTACAAAAACACAAAGCTAACAACAATCATAATATCCATGCAGACGATCTCTAGCACAAACTCATGCAGGCTCCATGTTTGCTGCTACAGTCTCTTTGGTCTCCATGAGCCCTATTTAGTTGATTTGGTGGACCATGTTCTCCTGGTATCCTGAACCCCTCTGACTCCTACATTTCATTTCCTGTGCTTTTATGGGTGTAGTTGACCTCCTTAGAGTTTCCTTCTGGTGCCTTCTGTAGGACTGGATTTGTAGAGAGATATTGTTTAAATTTGACTTCTATCATGGAATATCTTATATTCTCCATATTTGGTGATTAAAAGTTTTGATGAATACAGTAATCTGGGTTAGAATCTGTGATCTCTTAGAATGTTCAGGAATTCACAAAGATGTAACTAGATAAGATTCCAAGCAATAGTGAAAAGTGTGCTTGAACTGGCCTTCCCTTGGAAAGAAGAAATAAAAGGAGTTGGTAATTGTGGTTGATATGTAAGTGAAGAAAGGGTTTAAATTAAAAAATAGTTCCCCCTTCCAAAAAAGAATGGGTAGCACATATGTATAGGCCCTTCTTGACTTTAGGGTCTCTGTTGAGAAGTCAGGTATTTTTCTAATCAGTCTGCCTTTGTTATCTTACTGTCTTTTTTCCCTTGCAGCTTCTAATATTCTTTATTTGTTCAGAATGTTTAGTGTTTTGATTATTATGTAATGAGAGGACTTTCTTTTCTGGCACATTCTATTTGGCATTCTGTAGACTTCTTCTTTCTTTAGGTTAGAATTGTTTTATGATTTTGTTGAAAATGTTTTATGGGCTTTTGATCTGGGATTTTTTTCCTTCAATTACTATTATTCTTAGGCTTGGCCTTTTTTTTATAGTATCCCAGATTTCTTGGATGTTTATGTCTGGAAATTTTTGATTTAATATTTGTATATTTCTTTTATATTATCTCAATCCCTGAAGTCTCTCTTCCATCTTTTCTATTCTGCTGGTGATGCTTGTGTCTGCGGTTCCTGTTCACTTAGATTTTTTCATTTCCAGAAATTCATCTGTTTATGCTTTTCCTAATTATTTCTATTTTCAGTTACAGGTCTTGAATAGGTTTAAACTGCTTTTATTTTTATCTATCATCTATCTATCTACCTATTTACTTATTAATTTTGGCTTTCTTTAAGGGATTTACTCATTTTCTTTGATTATTCCTGGATTTCTTAAGGGGTTTATTCATTTCATTTTCATAAAGTTAGTTTTAAGGGTTTTTTTTTTGTACTTTTGCTGTGTGGGAATATTCAAGGCTTACTATAGTAGGATTGTTGAATATTCTAGAGATGACATATTGCCTTGGCCGTTGCTGATTATGTTCTTATAAAGTCATTTAGGCATCTTGATTTGAGGTGATTATTGGTCTAGGTGTTGATTTTTGAGTTTGTCTCTTTTAGACGGGTGTTTTGTTTCTTGGTTTATGTTTCCTTTTTGGTCTTCTGGTCATTGTGGCCTATGGTAAAGAAGTGAGTTTCCACTCTAGTTGGGGGCTGCACTTCCAGCAGCAGTCTTGATATCTATTAGAACAAGGAGTCTCTACCTCAGTTGAGGGGTTGGAATAGACAATTAGGAGGGCAAGAGACTTGGGGTAGTGGGGGCAGGCACTGATAAGGTTATAGACAATGGAATTCAGTTTACAAGCTGCCTACCCAATTTTTTAACAGCCTGTATGGTCTCTGGTAGAGCAGAGAGTCTCCACCCAAGTTGGAGGCTGGGACAGAGACTAGGAGAACCTGGGACTGGGAGGTGGAGTAGGCAGACATGAAGAGAGAGAGTTAGGGAGTTTGGTGAGTAAGCTGCCTCTCTTGACTTCTGGTCATCTGTTTGGTCTCTCGTACATAAGTAACATTTTAAATACAGAGGGATATATTTCTGCCCTAAGCTCACTGCACTACACTGGGCATGTCACTTAGCCAACCTGAGCCTCAGTTCTCTGATCTATTCAATCAATAAGACCAAACAAATCCTTATTTGCTATACATTTCCAGCCCAGAAGTGGTTACGTTAAAGTGCACATCATTACATTGTTGGTAGAGTGCATGGAAGGAAACCCCAACAAGGAGTTCCTGTTTATAAGTGAGTTTGGTCAACTTCATTAGTATGCCAGATGAAACATTGTAGTAACAGGTTTCTGGCCTGGATTTTTGGACCTAGTCTCAAGGTTTAGGCCAGCAGACCCACAGACCCGCAGAGACACACAGATGCTTACAGTAGTTTTAGGCTGATAGTCCTAAGGCCAAGGCATATCATTTGCAAACTCTTTACCCTTAATCTAACCCATGACTCTTATCCTGTTCAGCCGTGCGGCTCGGTACCTTTTCTCAGAGCAGCATAGCTGTTCTCTGTTTCTTCTGGCTTCTCTCTGGCATTCTGCTCTGTTCTGCCTGTTCCTAGAGTCTTCTTAGTCTGGTAGCCCCGCCCACACTTCCTGTCTGCCTTTGGCCAATCAGCACTTTTTATTAAACCAGTGGGTTGGACAATTAGTTACAATGGAACAACACAATCTCCCTACAAAACATTCTTTATTTTCTAGCTTTTCACAATAGAGGAGGGGAAGGCAAGCCTTTTGAGTGTATATAAAAATGCAAAAGTATCACTTTGAATGTTTGCGTATGTTTGTATGTGTGTATATATGTGGTGTATGAGTGTGTGTGTGAGAGTGTGTGTGTGTGTGTGTGTGTGTGTGTATGTGTGTACATCCACTTGTTTTATACAGTGGAGAGTCTGGAGGTAGATTCTAGCAAATATATAACCTATGAAGGGTCTTGTTTGAGGAAGTAGAAAATAAAACCTAAAACCTTTATTTAAAAAAAAAATCATCACCTCAGTGCGGAAAGGTCAGGCCTGAACAACAGAGAATGTCATATCTGTATTGTTAAGCTATTCCTGAATGCTAGATGATCTTAAAAGAGAGTTAGTACAGTGAGGGAAAAAATGCCATAGTGTCTAAAGGCTTTCTTATCTTTCCATGACTGAAAGATAGTTTCTCTGCTATGTGCATGAGATTCTGGTAAGCAAATCCAGGTTTGCTTCTAATAGTCATTTAAATTTTAAAGTCCAGATCAAAATAAACAAGAAGAAAATTGAAAACTAAGAAAGCTAAGGAAACTAAGAAGAAATCTGATTGTGTTAGTATTCTATATTACAGCTTTCAAAGAAAATAATATATGCTGATATTAAAACAAGAAATTAGGACTCAAAAAAAAGTAAAGTAGCAAAGTCATTCCTTCCTCTTCTAATGTAAATATTTAACATTTGAGTTTAGAATCTTTTTTATATAAAGTAATGTTCATAAATATAACTAAAGTCCATCCAATTCTTGACATATTTTCAGTTTTTCTGTATTCCCATACTGAGCCAGAAGCAGTCTGTGTTGCAATATGTGCCTCTGTCATTCACAAAAATTTTATCATATTTGCATTTTTGTATTTTCTATTTTTACTCAGCTTACTTTATACTTTCTAGTCTGCTACATTTAGCTCATTAATTTTTACTGCTATACAGTTTTTGAATCTATGCATAACTCATGATTTATTTTTCTATTGCCAATTTTTATAAATTACTAACAAAGACTCTACAAACTTTCCCACTCATGTCTCTTTTTTCCCCAGATATGTTTTTTAAAGATGAAGATTTAATTGGTGAAATTTCTTATAAATATGTACATAGATATACCACATATTTTTCCACTTTGTCATATACACTCCTAAGGTTCAAACACTGTGTAGTAATGTGAACTACTGGCTTCCAAAATCTTTTAAAGAATTCGGCATTTTAAATTTTAAAAAATATCAAAAAATTTAGAAATATCAAAAAAATTATAGTTGTTAAATAATGTCTTGATGTTTTAAAACTTTGTTTCTAGAGTAGCTTACCATTGTATCAGATTAAGTAAATATTGTCTCAGATTTTTATTTTTTTAGTAATTTTATCACATTATGATGTAGGAATGCGTTTATGTATGCTGTGAATCTCAATCTTTAAATAAAGGAGCTGTTTTGGGTCATGACAGGCACCATAGAAGAAGTAGGAGGAGAAATCAAAGCATAGGGAGGAGAAGCAGGGCGGAGTCAGGCAGATCGAAGCAAGCCGCCCAAAGAGCAACATGTAAGGAACACAGGTGAGCCACGGGCCATTTGGCAGACAGATTAATAGAAATGGGTTGATTTAAGATATAAGAGCTAGCTAGCAATGTGCCTGAGCCATAGACCAAACAGCATGAAGTTAATATAAGTGTCTGAGTCATTTCTGGGGGCCTGAGTGGTGGGCGGCGGGTTCCTAAGCAGTCTCGGAAGGCAGGTCTGTGGGTCTTGGACCTCTGGCTGCCCGGGACCTAGAAACCCCCACTACTACAACATTATAAGGAGGTGTCAATTCTTAACAGTCCATTTTTTAATTACATATTTTTAAACTGTATTTTGTTCAGTCTTCTGGCTTATATTTAAACTTCATCTCTGATATTACAATTGTTTACGCTATTGTATAAGTAGTGATTTTTTCTATTTTTATTTACATTCTTATTAAATCATCCATTAAACAAAAGTTATTAGTTTCCTTTAGGGGATTTTTAATATTCCAAAATTTTGAGTTTAATATTTGTCTTTAATTGAAATAGATAAGAAGTTTTGAGACATGGCATAAACATTTTATTTATGTATAAATAGTAATTCTAGCATTTTTTAGTGAACAACAAGATTTTCCTACTGCTTTGTCATTGTTTATTTTTAATGATAGGCCACCAAATTCAGCTTATCCATGAATTCTTGATGTTGAACCCATTTTTCTTCATTGGACTGGCTTGTTACTATATTAGTAAGAAAATATAAACTATTATATTTTTATAAATTTTAATAGTTGTTAAGACATTTTACATAATAATCTTATATTTCTCTTTTCATTATGTTTTGTTTTTAGCATGATATTTAAAAACAAGTTATCATAAATAATATTAGGGCCACTAGGACATTTGACTCACAGTGATCTTCAAGGGAAGTTAATTGATTCTAAGAGTACTAGATTGGTAGCCA
The DNA here is from genome assembly GCA_033318265.1 of Phyllotis vaccarum. Classification (NCBI taxonomy): domain Eukaryota; kingdom Metazoa; phylum Chordata; class Mammalia; order Rodentia; family Cricetidae; genus Phyllotis; species Phyllotis vaccarum. The sequence goes on along the minus strand of JARWLC010000005.1, from coordinate 129,675,133 downwards.
TCTATTTCTCTACATGGAATTTCAAATTTTAGCATATTTTAACCAAAGGACTAATTATAGCACAGTGTAGCAAGCACAGACAAACTAAAAGAAGCATTCTTTAGCCTGGAGCTTGTAGCAATGAATCATTGATTTTTTTTTGCCTCTTTTGAAAGAACAGGCACTGAACCCAGAGGCATTTTGATCTTGAAGGAAAGGTGTCAGGCAAGCATCTCAGTCAGCCTGTAATGATGATACAGAGGAGAATATTTGGGATAAATATACTCTTTTCTCTGTCATTTTCTTCCTTACGTAAGTAGTTTCTGGCCTGTCCATTCTGCCCTAGCTCTGATGTTCAGACCAGCTTGCAGCCCCACTGCAGCTTAGCCCCCAAATAATCACACAAAGATTTATATTAATTACAATCTGCTTAGCCTATGGCTCAAGCATATTACTTCCTAACTATTACAAGTTAAACCATTTCTATTAATTTATGTCTTGCCACATGGCCCATGGCTAACCTGAGTTACTTCACATCTTCTCTCCTTGACAGCTCTCTCTTTCTGACTCTACCCTCCTTTCCCTTCATCTACGATTGGATTTGCTGCTTGCCTATAAGCTAGCTTGCCATAGACCAAAACAGTTCCTTTATTATTCAGTGATATGAGGGATGTCTTTCTGTATGCTGTGAGTTATCATTGGATAATAAAAGAACCATTTGGCCCATGGCAAGACAGCTTATAGGAAGGCAGGAAATATAAGCATAGATAAAGGGAAAGAAGGACAAAATCAAGGAGAGATGCTGTGAGTTCCTGACAAAAGAGAAAGATGTAAAAGTACAGGTAAGGCAGGAGACACATGGAAAGACATAGATTAATAGAAATGGGTTAAGATGTGAAAGCTGGCTAGCAATATGTCCAAGTCATAGGCCAAACATCATGTAATTTATATAAGCTTCTGTGTGTATTTTTGGGACTTTGGGGAATGCTGGGGACCTCAGGGCTAGGCGGAGCTAAACAGTTATGAGCAGGACCAGACCTCGGGGCTAGGCCAGGACAGAAACTAATAATTTCAGTCTCCTAATGTCCATTTCCTGAACCCAGATGGAAACAGGAATAAAGAGAGAATTCCAAAGCGTACAACGAAGCTATTATACTTGTGTTCTAAAAATGATATAGAAAACAAAGGAATATATCTACAAGATAAGCAGAGATGACCACAAAGGTTCTGTAATGGGGAAAAATCTACCTTAACATCTAGGGTTGCCTAGACACTGAACATGGAAAGACAGGAATATTTAGTGTTCTCTGATCACTCAATTCAAAATGTGAGCTCCTGTATCCTTAGAATTTTTTGATATTGTATTAAGAGTATGTGGAGAAACAAGACAAGACGTCCCTGGCTAGTACTCCAAGTAATAGGAGAGAGGGTACCTAAACAGGACTTCCCCTATAATCAAATGAATTACCACCCTAATTATCATTATCATTATAGAACCTTCATCCAGCAATAAATAGAGACAGAAACAGAAATCCATAGTTAAGCTCCTGGTCCAGCTGGAGAGAGAGAGAGAGAGAGAGAGAGAGAGAGAGAGAGAGAGAGAGAGAGAGAGAGAGAGAGAGAGAGAGAGAGTATGAGCAAAGGGATCAGGATCATGAGGAGAAGACCTGCAGGGAAGGCTGATTCTAGCTACTGGGAGCTTATTGACTTTGAAATAATTGCAGAGGAACCTTCATGGAAAGGAACTAAACCCTCCAAAGGTAGATGACTGTTAAATTGCATGGGCGGTTTGTGGAGCATCTTACAGTAGGATGACAATATGTTCCTAGTGCATTAACTGGCTTCTGGGAACCCATTCCCTACAGAGGAACACCTAACCCAGCCTTAATACTGGGATGAGGGAATCAGACCTACCTCAACTGGATATGCCAGACTGAACTGACCCACCTTGGGATCCCTTGTTCTCTTTGGGGAATAGATGAGGGAATGGGGTGTCCAGGAGGCTGAGGGAGGATTTGGGAGGGACTGGGAGGAGAGATGGAATGGGTGGTAAATATGGAAAAAACTTTTTAAATAGAAAACAATGTCTATTCAATGGATAAGAGTATGTGGAGAATTGCTATACTTTTATCAGTATTTGAGTTTTTCTTTAATAAAAGTCAGAAAAGTGCAGGCGATTACACAATAAGGTTGGCATAACCTCATCATCCAATTGGTCCAGTGGACTTTTTGTGTGGCTACAAAACTTATATGGTGGAGTCTTAGAAATTTCACAATTTTGGTTTGATTTTGATATATCTAACATCTCAGCATCACCACTCTCTCTTCCTATCCTCCCCCTTCTCTCTCTCTCTCTCTCTCTCTCTCTCTCTCTCTCTCTCTCTCTCTCTCTCTCTCTCTCTCTCTTTCTGTGTGTGTGTGTGTGTGTGTGTGTGTGTGTGTGTGTGTGTGTGTCAGGGCATAGGTATATAATAAAAGACTTGAAAAGTACAAGGCTAGGAAAGATTGAAGGATAGGAGAGAATATAAATCTGAAGTAAACATGAAAGGCATTTGTGACCCAATGCATTTTTACCAAAAGAAACTCACTGCAGAGTAATCTTAGTAATCACATGCACAAATTACTTGTGTCATAGTTCTTAATTACCTAGATTCTGTTTAATGAGATCACAGCCAAGATGGCATGGTGAGATATGTTGTAGAATATTAGTTGAAGACGTGTTGCATTTGTTTATGCTGTGGAAGATTTATTTAATTATGTGAAGATACATTGCATTCTTTTATGTTGCAATTGTTTAATTCTGTAAAGCTGTTATTTTACCTGACTAAAATACATGATTAACTGCTAGGCAGGAGAGGGATAGTCAGGGCTTTTAAGCAGAGAGAATAAATAAAAGGAGAAAAAAAGAAGAAAGACGATCAAGAAAAGGAGAAGAACGTCCCAGAAACCAGCCACCCAGCCACGGAGTCTGACATGGAATAAGAAAAGATATACAGAAATAGAGAAAGGTAAAAGTCCAGAGGCAAAAAGTAAATAGAATAATTTAAGAAAACCTAGCTAAAAACATGCCTAGTTAAAAACCAGGCAATCAAAAGTAAGAATAAGCCTTTGTGTATTTATTTGGGAGCTGAGTGATGAGCCCACAAAGACCAAAAAATTCAAAAACAACCAACTACTATGATAGAACAGAGAGTATTCCAAACAACTTCTATCTGGACCAATGCAAAATGATTTCTCTCAGTATGACAATTTCTTTAAGGTTGCTAGCCATACAATTACAGGTGATTGCAAGTTTTCAAACCATAAATTTTGTCCTCAATGAAATGGGTACTTAATCTGGATATGATTCATCTTTTGAATTTGTAGTAGTTTTGTCAAAACTATGATGAGTGAACCCAAAAACTGATATTTATCATCTTAGCATTTCATAAAACATTTTTTTCTGACTAAAGAATTCATATCAACTCTCAAATTATGGCTGTAAACTCCTAAGTATACAGTTAGTAGATTTACTGTACTGTCTCTTTTTCTAGAAGAAATTCAAATGAGAAAATAGAATTATGTATATTAGATAATGTTTCTAACTAATTAGTAGGCAACACATTCCAGGCTGTGATTTTGTCCTTTGGCATATATTACATTCTTTGAATTAGTAACCATGGTATTGTATGATTTCTGCAATAGTCAAGAAATATGAGTCTGAAAAGAAAGAGGTGAGGATGATTCTTCTCAATGTTATATTTAGTATAAGACACATAGAATTGTCTTCTCTGTCATTTTTACTCTGGGTTCTCTTGATTTACAGGTTTTGTTTTCCAGGAATGGGATGTTTTTGGTAAATTATTAAAGTGGAGGTTGGCATATCACTGGACAATATTCCTTTCTTGGAGTAAGGGGGGAAAGGTAAAATTTCATTTTCATTTTCTATTCATAAATCTACTGAATAAATTATGAATTATAAATCTATTAAAATGATCGCAAATACGCCAAAGTAATAAAATAGTAAAAATAATACTAAATAATCATAAATTTATTGAGACAGTTTGTCTAGTTGTAGTCAGGGAGAAACTGGTCTCCCTATCACTGTGTGATGGGAATATTGTGGAGCACAGGATTAGCTTTCCAATTCCAATGGTGTTAGAGAAGAAAAGCAATACCTTGGTATATTCTTCATAATTTGAAGATATCATTTCTTCCAGAATGGATAAATTTTTAAAATAAATATGACAGCTTGTACTATTAATCTCTGACTCATTTCTTCGGTTCTTGAACTCATACTCAGCCCAGGGCAAGCCCCATTATGATCTGAATGTTCTTACTATTCTCACTGTGAGCACACAACTTTGTAATCAGCACTCAAGTGATTCCTGCATGTTCCTATGAATTTTTTTGAGATGTGTATGTAGTTATTTTCTCTGAGATTCCCCTGTTTCCTTTGGTCATTCACAACCTCTTGGTCTTATTTTAGTCTCATGCTAAGCTCTGGGATTGTTTGGTTTAGCATTTTGTTTGTTGTTTTTGTCTTTATGTTGGAAAGTCATAAAGTTTATTGGATTCAGGTTGATATTAATATTACTTTTTCCATTTTCTCTTTGATTCAGTTTTCGGGTGAGTGAGCGTCAAATTGTTTGAATTGCCCATGGAATAAAATAAAAAAGATATGTTTAGGTCTGGAGATGTAGCTGATTGGAAGCAGGAACAGGCACCTTGTTTCAGAAGCAACGAGGGGGGAAGAGAAGAATGGGGGAGAGGGTGAAGGAACAAGAGGAAAAGGACTAAGTTGCCTTGCTAAGAAACAAATGTTGGAAATAAAAAAGGCTTAGAATTCTGGGTCTGTGATAGCATCATTGCCTCATATCACTGAGCTCCAGTACCATGAGAAAACTAAAAATTGAAAAAAGGAAAGAACTGAATTCTGCTATCAACAGACTTTACTTTCAACTATTCTATCCAGTTTAATAAATAAAATGATGATATTAACAAAGTAATCTTTTTTTTCCACAAGGAAAAGGGTACAAAATGGAGAGCAGAATGAAGAGCAGTTGGAATAAGAGGAAGAATGTATGTATGGAGATCAGTTTGCAAACTTTGATGTTCATATGGTCAAGTGATATTTATGGAACCACCCTGTGCCTTCCAAGTTGGCAGACATAGTGTGGTAGAAGAATAGAAATAAACTGAAACCAACACAAGAACTCAAGATTATTTCTTACAGTGATAACTATAAAATAGGATGCTTAGCAAAGCTTCTGGCAACGGTTTGTAAGACCAAGATGCTCATTTGTTTTGTTGGTTCTCAGGGTGCTTTAATTGTTGAAACTAACCATAACTGTGAGAACTCAGAACTGATCATATACAAATCAGGGATGGCTCCACAGTTGAGAACACTGGCTGCCTTTTTCAGAATACCCAAGGTCAGTCCGCAGCACCTACACAATGTCTAGCATTAACTGTAACTACAGCTTCAAGGAATCTGTTACCCTCATTGGGTCTCCATGGGTACCAGCTATAGACATGGTTTGTATACTTACTGTACCGGCAAAACATCCACAGATAAAATACAAATAAGTAAATAAATACCCCCTTCATCCTATTGCCAATACTTTCTTAATATTCTCCAGAGCTGGCCCAGAAGCACTGACTCGGGCGGGCATCTCCAAATGCAGCGTTCTGCTGACACTAAGTGGCTGAGGTTCCTTTCACTGGTTTTCCATTCCCTGCATCAGAAAGGCTTCTCTACTACATCACCTGGCCAAGCCGCCACACATCGCTAACTATCAGGCCTAATACAAATGGCCAAGTACTAGCATAGCAGATTTTTCAAGAATATCATCTCATTTTTTTACCCACTAATGTGTGACACTACCTAAAGATAAGTATGGGCAGCTATGCAATCACAGAGATTGGTCAAATAAATAAAATAATTGTTGGAATCTTCTATAACTGTCCTCTTCGTTGTAAAATCCACTTACAGCTTGGTGTTATTGGTAGTATTTGTGGCAGCCTCTGAAGTACTGTAGTACTTTTTAATGAAAAGACTTTTTTTTACAGTATATTTATAATGCTTTTTTCTCCTCCCACAATTCTCCCAAATCCTCTCCACCTCCCTATCTACTCAACTTACATTATTTATTTTTATCTTTTAAAATAAACATATACACAATAATGCACAAATGAAAAAAAGAAAAAAAACCCCCTGCATAACAGGAAATCCAAATAAACAAGCAAAAGACCAGTAAGACAAAGTGCCCAAACAACACAAATATGGGTCCTTGGAAACCAACCAAAGTTGGCTTCAGAAGACCCTTGAACAGTCCAACCGGGCTAATCTCAATTTTAAATGCAGGAGACAGGAGGCTTGCTTTTTATTGCCTCTTTTGTGAAGCTTTGATGGATCGGCAAGTGTTGAGCTAGTAAGATTTCCAGGAAAGGAAGCCACAAAACGCTATCCTCAGCAGACTGCTAACTAATAAATAGACGTCAAGTCTTAAAACCAGCCGCTGCTAGTAGAAGAAATGAGTCAGGTTTGCACTGAACACATTTCACTGTGCAGCTTTTTCTGAACAGCTGCCAGAATTTAGTGTCCATATGGTCTGGATGAGAAGGGAGGCAGGAGCTCCTTGTCTGTAGAAATAGGTACAATAGAAGAGCAAAAAATAATAAGAGAAAAAGACAGAAGGAGGGAAAACTAGGGAGCTATACAGAAAAAAAAGTTCTGACCCACCAGGGTCTGATAATATCTTATATTTTCTGCCAATTCTGGTATTAAAATAACTATTATATTAAAACCTTATCTAGGATGGTAGATTCCCATTCTTCTCCTCTTGACAATTGTCTGTTCTTAACCTAGAAGTCATGTCCTTTTGGTTGCTTTCTATGGTTCTTCTTCAACATGGACTCATCATCTACTGTTTGTTCTCTATTCTCATACTATACGCAGCGCCCACCAGCCTATACCATCATTTGTAGACAAGCTTTATAGTTTCCCTACCCTACCATATCCTTCATTACAAGAGCTTAGATGATTGTTTGCACATACTATTTGTCTGTTTCTGTATCCAGAAATTGTGCAATGTATTTCTAAACAAAATATAACAAAAATTAAATATAGGCTATGAATTTGAAAGAGGCAAGGTAGGGTTCATGTGAAGGGTTGGAGAAACGGAAGGGGAAAATAATATAATTTATTAATTTCAAAAAGTGAGTATAACTTTTTGCTATGCTAATGTGAACATGCACATTTATTCTTTTCCATTTACTTGTGATATATGTATTCTATAAAGTCAATGGTTACATTGAAGATTAAAGGAAATATCTTTAGGTATTTATCTATAAAATTCTATAGGCTGGGCATTGTGGCACACATCTTTAATCTCAGCACTTGCGATACAAAGATAGATTTCTATGAAGACAGGACTAGTCAAGTCAACATAGAAAGTTCTGGGAGGGCTATGGCTGCATAGTAAGACACTATCTCATAAACTAAAAATAATTTTAGATTGTTCAGTCTTAAATAAGGTGTGTTCATTAAACTGCTCTCTCCCCTCAAGGATCAGGGAACTCTGAAAAAGAGAAAGCAGAAAGATTTTAAGAGCCGTTGGGATGGAAACCATCAAGGAAACAAGACCCTGAAAACAAGATGGGGCTGATATACATATGATCTCAGAGAGACTGTGGCAGCATGCACAAAACCTGCATAGGGCCAAGCCAGATGGGGTCCCAGTGCTGAGAGTCCCCATCCCTAACACAGAAGTTATGTCCAATTGTGAGTATTATGCAAATTAAATATTAGTTTCATCAAGGGAGTCTCACTGGGTCTACAATCTGCACTATAGTGTAGCCCCCATGCCAGCAGAAGATGGCCATCAACACAAAACAAACTCAACCATATTTTTGAAGGTTTATTTTGTCTTGAAATAAGTGGCCCTCCACTTCTTTTTCCTTTCCATATCTTTTGCTTATGTATTATAATTTCCAACTTTATTTTTTACGTTTCCTTTTGTATGTGAATATGTGTGACTCAGTGTTCATATGTGTTTCTTGTACTTCCTCTTTGGCTCTTTATTGCTCTTTCTGTTTGTCAGTGCCCTATTCTTTTTATTATTTTTTCTGTTATTTATATTTATTTGTATTATAATGAGAAAGGGATAAAGGATGGATTTGGAAGTAGAAGGGTCTCAGGATTGATTTGAGGGATGTGAAAATGATTTTCAGCAAAACAAGAACAAATATATCTACTTATTTTAGTTTTAAGTTTTAACTATCACATGCAAATGTTTTATACTTTTGTTATGTGTTTTTATTTTGTGTTCACATAATTTACTAACTTTCATATTGTGTGTACATTAGTGCTTATATGACTATTATCATTTTAATGTTTTATCTCTTAACTTTCATCTTAAGTTGGAGTACAGCAATGTGTCCATCATGCAACTTTTCTTGGTTCAGCACTGTCAGTGATAGTCAAAGTAGTCAGGAAAGTTAAACAAGAAACTTATATCAAGAAGTTGAAGTATCTTTGCAGATAACATGCTCCTATATATCGAGGATACCTATACTCAAAGCAAAACCCCAAACAACAGATCATTTCAGTGAAGCTGCAGAATGCAAAGTCAACAAACAAATAGCAGTGATGTTTCTGTGCACAAACAGCAAACTGTCAATAAATACACCCAGGAAACAATCCTTGTGGTGGCTACATAGTGAGACTCTGTCTCAAAAAAATTCTACTTACATCATAAACAGTGTAATTAATATATAGAAACAAATAGAATTAAACAGTGTGTAAAATATTTTCACGTTTAAGAAAACACAATTTTGTGGCTAGTTCTATCATTACCTCAGTTAAATGTTTCAGCATTCTCAGTCTGGTGCTGATGGCAGGAAAGATTCCTGAAGAACCACTTACATTGACCAGCTAAGATTTAAAGTTGGTGTGAGCAGAAGATGGCCGATGCAGCAGTGGTGCTTTGTCTTTGCAGTTCCTTAGGCCACTGGCTACTCTGAGGATAGCAAGAATTCTAGATACACACAAGAGCAAAATTACGTCTTTATCTCATACTGTATAAAAGTCCATTTGTTATGGATTAAATAATACAAAAAATACTAGAAGAAATTATGAAAAAAAAAAACAGCTTTCTACCTTCAGTTAATGCTCTCTGGAAACCCACTCAAAGACATAGTCAGAGTGTGTCTCCTTGGTGATTCTGTAATTTGTTACAAGGTTAGTCATCACTATTAACAAGGCACAGACTTAACTGTCTATTAGGGAAAAAATGTATACTATTGCATACTATGGAATACTAGTGTACTTAGAAAATAAAGGAAATCTTTTTTTTTTTTTTAAACAATATAAAAGATCCTAAGACGAACTCTGCAATTTTAAATAAGGAATGCACAGGAAACCAAATGATACATGATGCAGAAATCTAAAAATTCAGGTCCAGGGAAACAGAAATTAGTACGAATTCCAGAGGCCGAGGAAAAGGGATTGAACAGGAAGATGCTGGACAAGTAGAGTCTCAATTGCAAAAGGATGAATTTTGGAGAGCAAGTGCACAGCAGAGTGATTATGCTTAATAACACTGCATGGTACATGTGAAACTTTCTGAGAGAGAAAATAGTGTTTTGACAAGAAAGCATGTCAAGATTGATTTATTTTAATTCAAATTTCAGTCATTGTATAATGTACATGCATATCAGAACATCAACTCTTATGTGTAGTTATAGATCTATTAACTGAAAATGTAAGTCATCCCCTTGTATGATCTGGGCTGAACAGGTATATATAAGACTTTCACATTTTTTTCTTGCTGTGTATACATCTGCATAAAATTGTAAAGTGCTATAAGTGCTAATATGACAATTAAATGCAGATTTCCATAGAAGGTAAAATTTTGGTGTATCTTTAGAGAATAGGACGCTTTGAACCTTTACTGAAGCATCTCTGAATTATGTTACCAAAAGCCTGACCTATATTTTAACAAGTGCCCTCTCAGCTCAGCCTGAAATAGGCCATGGGTCCCCAAACATGGCCTAAAGACAGTGTAATTATGAATTCCCTGTAGACAAAATTCAATATGATTGACTGGTGAGATTTTTATATCCCTTGTCATTCAGCAGTAATCTAGACTGACTTCAGACAAAAGACTAAATCTCAAGATGTAAACCAAGGTATGGAAATGTACAGCTGGCTGGAGTGTGTTGCTCCTTCTCATATTAGTTTCAGACCCTTTAGAATCCTCAGACTTTTGTTACAGGTATTAAAATATAAGAACAAAATGACTGAAGTCAGTTGTTGGACACTTGCGTGAATGTTTAGAGGCAACCTTTGCCTTTCCACATTAAACTCAGCACATCCTATGCTTTAAATTGTAAATAATACTTCATCTGCATTTTTCTGTAACTAATCATGTTCACACTTGAAATAGTGTAATGTGGTGGTAGAAAAGTTCTTGTGCTTACCTTTTGTATCAGTTATTTTCATATTCCATGAACTTAACAAGGATAAACAAGGTATTTTTGAGTGGCAATAAAATACCTGCTATGAAATTGTGATAACCTTAGTTCAGATATTCAGAACCTATATAAAATAAAGGCTTGGCAAAATGTATCTATAATACTAGTAATCCTATTGTAAGATTATCATGGTATTGACACAAAAACGCATAAGTTGATCGGTGGAATCAAAGATTCACACATATGTCAAAATACTTATAGATACATGATGTTTTATAAAGAAGCCAGAAATATATAAAGAAAACGGACAGTATTTTAATCAAATTGTACTCTTCAAACTTGGCAGCTGCACATAGAAGTAATGCTAAAAGGTCCATATTTATTATCCTGCACAGAACTCAACTCCAAATAGGCTCAAGCCTCAAAATATAACCTGGCACACTGACTCTTTAAGAAAAGAAAGTGGGTGACGTCTTGAACTCATTAGTGCAGGAAGAGACCTTATAAACAGAACATTAACAGTGTGGGCATTAATAAATGTCATCTTGTGAGATTGAAATACTTCTGTAAAGTAAAGGACATCATCGTTTTGGTGAAGTTGTTTAACTAAATACCCAATGAAGAGATAATATCTAAAAGAACTAAAAAATGGTGCCTCAAGAAAACAAATAACTCATTAAAAATGGTGTACAGTTATAAAACGGGAATTCTCAACAGAGGAAACAAAAATGATTGAGGAGCACCAAAAAGAATGTTCAAGATCCCTAGTTATCAAGGAAATGCCACTCAAAACTACACTCAGAATTCATTATGCATGCAAGAATGTAGAGAAGAATACACTCATCCATTACTGGTAGGCACTCATAGATTGCTGGTATGTACTCATAGATTGCTGGTAGGCACTCATCGATTGTTAGTATGCACTCATGATTGCTGGGAGGTGTAGGGGTATTGTGTTGTTTCATGGTAAATAATTGTCCCACCCACTGGTTTAATAAAAAGCACTGATGGGCCAAAGGCAGGCAGGAAATGTGGGTGGGGCTACTAGACTAAAAACTCTGAGAACAGGAAGCCCAGAGCAAAATGCCAGACAGAACGCCAGAGAGAAGCCACAGGAAACAGAGGACAACCATGCTGCTGTGAGAAAAGGTACCGAGCCCCATGGCTGAACAGGAAGAATCATGGGTTAGATGAAGGGAACAGAGCTAGCAAGTAATATGCCTGGGCCTGAGGCTGATCAGCCAAAAACAATTGTAAGCATCTGTGTGTCTCTGCGGGACTGCGGGTCTGTGGGTCCTAAACCTTGAGGTTAGGCACAAAAGTGTGGGCCAGAAACCTCCTACTACAGGTAGGCATTCATCAATTGCTGGTATGCACTCATCGATTGCTGGTAGGAGTGCAAACTGGTACAGCTACTGCAGAAATTAATGTGGCAGTTCTTCAGGAAACTGAGAATAGATATACCTCAAGATGGAGCTATACCATTCTTGGGAATATACCCAAAGTAATTCTCAGTTGAGAGATTCTCAAAATGAGATTGGCATGTGGGCATGTCTTGATTGCTATCAATGGTAGGAGTCCCAGCCCACTGTAGGCAGTACTACTACAGGAACAGATGACCCTGAGCTATATAATAAAACTAGCTGAACATAAGCCTGAGTGAGCTAGAAAATTCACCAGGGTTTTTGCTTTAAGTTTCTGTTTGAGTTCTGACCCTGACTTTCTTCAATGATGGACTGTGATCTTGATGCATGATTTAAGGCAACCCTTTGCTACCTTAAGTTGCTTTTGGTCATAGTGTTCTTTCACAGAGAGAAAGATGGACCTAGATCGATGGTCTTGGCTTCAAGTCTGTCCCCATGTATGTTTGTAGAACACAGCAGTGATTTAGGTTCTATACTCTTCATGTCAGATAACAGGAATGTTATCAAGGCCTATGAGCATGCAGTAGGCCTTATTATAGCTTGAATGTGAATTATCTCCTAAGTTCACATGTCTAAACACTTGTTCTTCAGATGGTTGGGCTACATTGGGAAGTTGCTGAATGTTTGGACTAGAAGGTATATCTGATAGAGATGGCTCTTTAAGGCATTGCTGAGCTAGATTCTGGCCCAAATCTTTCTGATTCCTAGTATAAGTATTAAAGTACCTACTGTAAAAGCACAGAAGCATGATGAGCCCTGTCCAGATACTATGTCTTCCTCTCCAGTATGGGCTGTACCCCTCAACTGTAAGCCCAAGTACATTTATCCTGCCCCTAGTTGTCCCTCTCAGGCATTTAGTCACAACAGTGATGAGAAAATGAAATAATCAACTAACACAAGCCTGCAACATCTGTCTGCTCACATTTCTGGAGCCAATCGAAGCCACACAGGCAAACCTAAAGTCAGTATGGAAGAGAGGTATAGTGTGTCTCCTAGCACGAGAGAAGAGACATGAGCAGCTGAGGACAGGGACATGGGTGCTGAGTACTAATCCAGTGCTGCTTTGGCTGCCAATGTTCTACTTTTTGAAAGATTATCATTCTAGTGCCACTAGAGAATTTGTCGTAGCAGAAGAATGAAGAATTATATTTTTTGAGGAGCTCAACGAATACCTACTGACTCACCAATAGTCATCGCCTTAACGATATAGAAAATGCTATTACAGTTCACTAACTTTAACAATAAAGCAAATATTGTTAAAGAGGAAGAGGAACAAGGAAACATTACCTTGTGTGTGGAGTCTACTAGAGAAGACAACATCTGAACTAAGTGACACTTTCTGGAGGGGGAGGGTGTTCAGCAAAGGAGACTATAGGAAAAATAGGTTTAGAAGCAAAAACGTTTCCATAGATCCACCTATCCTTGAAATCTACCCCATTTTCTTTTATTTGGGGTAGAGTCAGATTTTTTACTCTCCTTGCAGTTGTTTGTGGTCATGTGATGATTATAAACACCTGTGATATTCCCAGAAATAATATTTTCTTTCATATTTAGTCTTTAAAAACTCACAGGCAACACTATCTTACTTCACCCTGACCTCAGCTAATCAGCAAAAGGGTGGCTTTATAGTTCACGTATAGGTCACAGATGTAATTTACAGGGATGTTACATGGAAAGTCCTTATCTGATGTGGGAATGCCTTTCTGTATGCTGTGACTATCAATCTTTAAATAAAGGAGCTGTTTGGGGCCATGACAGGCACCATAGAAGAAGTAGGAGGAGAAATCAGAGCATAGGTAGGAGAAGCAGGGCGGAGTCAGGCAGATAGAGCAAGCCGCCCAAGGAGCAACATGTAAGGAACACAGGTGAGCCATGGGCCACGTGGCAGAGAGATTAATAGAAATGGGTTGATTTAAGATATAAGAGCTAGCTAACAATGTGCCTGAGCCATACGCCAAACAGCATAAAGTTAATATAAGCGTCAATAAATAAAAATTGTCCCACCCACTGGTTTAATAAAAAGTGCTGATGGGCCAAAGGCAGGCAGGAAGTGTGGGTGGGGCTAACAGACTAAGAAAACTCTTGAGAACAGGAAACACAGAGCAGAATGTCAGAGAGAAGCAGACAACTATGCTGCTCTAAGAAAAGGTACCAAGCTGCATGGCTGAACAAGAGACATGGGTTAGATGAAGGGTAGAGAGTTAGCAAGTGATATGCCTAAGCCTTATGCCAATCAGCTTCAAATTAATGTAAACATCTGTGTGTCTCTGTGAGACTGTGAGACTGCGGGACTGTGGATCCTAAACCTTAAAGTTAGGCCCGAAAGTCCGGGCCAGAAAACTCATACTACATGGTCCCTTTAAAAAACTCACTGATTCAACATCATCTACAAAAACTATGCAGCTCTTTAAGAGAGTGCAAATATTTTAAAAAGCTCTTCTAGTTAAAAATGATTAAAGATTCACAATAAAACAGATTCAGATTTAAAAAAAAAACAAGTAAATGGGTTACAATGTGTGTAAAAAATACATAGTCTTCAGAGAGAAGATAAAGTCTTTAAAAAGAGAAATAAAAAAGTAATAAAAATATGATAAGCCACATAAAGATAAAAAATAGACACAAAAACTAGATTTTAGTAGTTATTGTGTTTTCTTTTAATTTTTTAACTATTAACGAACTAACTACAAAAGACAATGGATTACAAATACAAAGACTACTAAGTTAAACAAGAATATATATCTTAAAAATATTTTGATTTTGAAATTTGTGTCTAAGGATTTATTGCTTTGGAAGAGTTCTGCTTTTGTTTCCACAGAAGATGAGGACCTGTGGATTGCTTCCAGACAAATATGGTTTCATCAACCAAGACCCCCTAAAAAAAACCTCTGATGGGAAGAGATGGCCATATCAGCTTCAAGACTGCAGATTATGATCCAGTCTCAACAATCCGTGAGATTTTCAATGCCCCTTAGTCAACAGGAAATAATAATAAAAAACTATGTCCAAATTCCCCAAATATTGTTTCTAAATGTTTGTTTTCATTATAAATGGTTAATGGTCATAGTCAATCTCTTTCTAAGAAAAAAAGAGAGATATGGTATGTGAATGCTTTTTTAAAAATTAGATTATTGAATTTACTTAGATCAGAAAATCAGCTGTTAATCTCAAAATGCTTTACATTGGTATAGATTTTGGTTTATTGATACAAATTTAAGGTCAATTTTGTTATGCTGTATGTGTTTTTCTATTCTTGTTTAAGGTATGATGTTCATGTAACTGTTTTAAAATTGTAGTGTATAATTAAGAAATGAAGGTTAATAGTCACTTTTGATAATCAAACTTATAGTTAGGTTAGTTAGGATTTTTAGGTATACAAAGATATATTTCAATTAAATAGATAATCTTCAAATACTTCTAAGACCTACAGAATATGGCATTTAAAATGTTTTAAGAGCTTAGACTTTTCTAGACAGTGAGACAGGTCTGCTCCTGGCAGCACTAATTTACTTCAACAGGAAAATGGGCATCGAAGAAACTCCATATAGAGTCTACTCTATTTGTGGTAATGGTAAGCCACTAGAGAAGAACCTGTTTTTATATTGACTGCTTGACAGTATGCTGTTTAAACTGGACATGCAGGTTCCATGGTAAGATGACCTCTGAACTTTGGCAGAACAAGCCAAGATCATCATTCAGGTTCCTGCTTTACAGAGAAAACTGTCAGACATTCTTCAGGACTCAAGGAGAAGCAACAGATGAACTGTGCCAGAATGGGCAGAGCAGATTTCCTGCTTCACTAAAATAAAAAGAGACTCCAGGCCTATAGGCTGAAGATGGATGCCCAAACTTTATAAAGGAACTTTGGGTGACTGTCCAGGCAGATAGGTGTCATCTCTGTCCTTTCTAGATTTTAGAAGTCGTTTGCACTTCTGGTTTACTTGGGTAAATATTATATCCTTCTGTGGTCTTTGATGTAGTTGAAGATTAGATAGTTATATGTACAGTTTTTCTTAGTCATTTGAAAGATATTAGATATGAAACTTTAGATTCATAAAGATAAGGTAGATGATAGAATATTTTCTTTAATTTTGCTAAATACAAATAGACTAGATATTACAACTATAATTCTTGCTTGATAGCTATTTTGTTATATGTAATTTTACTATGTTAAAATTAAAACCTTCCTTTTTGATTAGAGAGAAAGGGGGAAGTGATGTGGGAATGCTTTTATGTATGCTGTGAATCTCAATCTTTAAATAAAGGAGCTGTTTTGGGCCATGGCGGGCACCATAGAATAAGTAGGAGGAGAGATCAGAGCTTAGGTAGGAGAAGCAGGGTGGAGTCAGGCAGATCGAGCCAGCCGCCCAAGGAGCAACATGTAAGGAGGCACGGGTGAGCCACGGGCCACGTGGCCCACAGATTAATAGAAATGGGTTGATTTAAGATATAAGAGCTAGCTAGCAATGTGCCTGAGCCATAGGCCAAACAGCATGAAGTTAATGTAAGCGTCCGAGTGGTCTCTGGGGGCCTGGGCGGTGGTGTGCAGATAAGCGGTCCCCAGCGGCGGGTCTGTGGGTCCGGATCTCTGGCGCACAGGACCCAAAACCCTCTACAACAAAGATGGTTATTCAGGTTCCTACTTTACAAAAAACAAAAAAAACAAAAACAAAAGAAACACAAAAAACAAAAAACAAAACAAAACAAAAAAACCTGTCAGACATTCTTCAAGACTCGAAGAGAAGCAACTGATAAACTGTGCCTGAATGGACAGAGCAGATTTCCTGCTTCACTAAAGTAAAAAGAGACTCTGGGCCTGTAGGCTGAAGATAGATGCTCCAACTTTATAAAAGAACTTTGGGTGACTGTCCAGGCAGATAGGTGTCATCTTGGTCCTTTCTAGATTTTAGAAGTCGCTTGCACTTCTGGTTTACTTGGGTAAATATATCCTTCTGTGGTCTTTGATGTAGTTAAAAATTAGATAGTTATAGGTACAGTTTTTCTTAGTCATTTAAAAGGTATATTAGATATGAAACTTTAGATTCATAAAGATAGATGATAAGAGTATTTTCTTTAATTTTGCTAAATACAAATAGACTAGATATTATAACTATAATTCTTTCTTGATGGCTATTTTGTTATATATAATTTTACTATGTTAAAATTAAAACCTTCCTTTTTGATTAGACAGAAAGGGGGAAGTGATGTGGGAATGCCTTTCTGTATGCTGTGAATATCAATCTTTAAATAAAGGAGCTATTATGGGCCACGACAGGCACCATAGATTAAGTCAGAAGAGAAATCAGAGCATAGGTAGGAGAAGCAGGGTGGAGTCAGGCAGATCAAACAAGCCACCCAAGGAGCAACATGCAAGGAACTCAGGTGAGCCACGGGTCACGTGGCAGAGAGATTAATAGAAATGGGTTGATTTAAGATATAAGAGCTAGCTAACAATGTGCCTGAGCCATAGGCCAAACAACATAAAGTTAATATAAGCATCTGAGTCATTTCTGGGGGCCTGAGCGGCGGGCGGCTAAGGGGTCTGACGCGTCAAGTTTGTGGGTCTGGGCCTCTGGCCTCCCAGGACCAAGAAACCCCAGTGCAACACCTATCAACTAAGAATGTTTGTATAATTAAGATATAAATATTCATAATTTAAGTCACTAAAATTCAGTATATGTTTATCTTGTCTTGCAAGTCTACTTTCCTTATTTTCTACATGTGTTGATTGATAACTGACAGCTATGAGGTGGTGGTGGAAGAGAGGAGGAGGGGTGCCTAGAGGAAAGGGGGGAACATTAGCAGTTATATGTTGGTTACTTGTTTTAAACTCTCTGGGTCTGGAGTGATTGTGGTATGCTTTGGACTAGAATACAAGATAGCATGCTACAACCATGTGTCTGGGCAAAGCCTTACTATGATTCTCCAATCTACCCAGACTGGGAGGAGGTTGGGGCTTCAGAGTCCGGCAGCCAAAACCAATCCCTTATGGTCTGTGTGAATAACAGGTCTTTTACTTCTAGCTATAATTTTCTAAATGTGTTTTTATAAGTTGGATCCTCCCCCAAGCTTAACCACAGCTCAGGTGTGATCCTTCCTCTCTATCTCCGGATATCTCTCCCAGAACTCTATCCCTTCCCACTACCCTTCCTAATCACTCCTGTTCCCTTCTCCACCTGACCCTACTCCTTAAAGAGTTACCTTGACTGTGTTTGCTGTTTGGAGATACGAATTTGTGTGTTTTCTTCTCTGTTACTTTAGCAGAGGCTTGACATGTCCTCACCTGAGTACCTATATGAAACTGTCTATGTTGTTTTGTTTAGGTAGCATGTGGATTTGCGGTATAGTTTTGCATTTTGTTTTATTTTGATAAATACATCTTTATATTGAGTTAGAATATAAAAATGAACTGCATTTCTGCCTTTCTTTTCCTCTCAAAAATCCATCAATTCCTCATCTCCTATTAACATAGGCACAACAGAAAAAACACTGATTAAAAACAAGCATGGTAGAAAGGTCTCTCTCAAGGTAGGCTGGACTTCTTCCTAATGAACCTACAGCGTCACTGAGGGCACATGTGTACTCTAGGTGTAAAGGGACCTGGTAGATATAGTTTACCTTAAAATGCCACTTCTCATTCCCAGAAGCATATTTTGAAACATCCAAATGAGCTTTATGTTTGTAAAATGTTACATAGGATACAAAAAATACCTCCATAAAGACATTTTCTTTTCACTCCTGTGATCTGACCCTTGGATTAATTTTTTATACATTTTAAATAAAACATTACAACATCACTTTCCACCTCAAATTCCTCTCTCCAGCTCCTCCCAAGTCCATTCTGTCAGACTCCATCCTCAAATTGATAGCCTGTTTTTGATTATTGTTTCATATGCATTTGTCAGCCTATATGTGTATAATATGCACAACTAAATAAATACAACAAGATGAGCACCCCCCATCAGGTGTGTCTATGGTTTCAGGGCTGACCATTATGTATTCGATACCCAATGAGGTACTCATCTCTGGGAGAGGCTAATTCTTCCTTTCTCAACAGTCATTAGTTATTATATCCCAGTACAGATGAAATAAATGATTCCTCATTCTCTTGTTACTAATTTATCGGACATTGTGTACTTTTTCCTATTTTTAATGGTTGTTTAAAATTCTTCTCAGTTACATGGATAAAAATACACAATGGGATAGTGAGTGATTCAGATTATCGACAGACATGTACTATGGACTGAGCTAGAGCAACACCCTGTGGTCTATCTCTTATGCCAACCAGAGGAGAACAAACATGTAAATACACAGGGAAAAAGTAAAGTAGTACTCATTTTGAACTGTAAGTTTATCTTGATTTTAAAAAAGAAGACAAATAGTATATTTTATGTACTTACATAATTCTCTAAAATTTTATGTGCATACTAAAATACTAGAAAAGAAAATGACAGCTGTGGTGGTTTAAATAAATGATCCCCATAGGCTCATATATTGGCATAAGTACCCAACTAGTATGCTGTTGGGGAAGGATTGAGAGGTGTGTCACTGGGCTTGAACTTGGAGGTTTCAAAAGTCCAGGCCCAAAGGCTCTCTCTTCTCTCTGCCCACTGCCCGAGGATCAGGATGTAGAGTACTCTGTTACTGCATTATATATTTATAATTATATATTTTACACCCTAAGAAAAGCTGCAAAAGAAATATGAAGGCCATAAAAATAATACACATTTTAAGGCCAAGTCTTTATTTTAGGAGAAAGAGGAAACCAGTGTCTCAAATTAAAATAAATTCTGAACATTTCAAGGGTCAGAAAGCTACCACAAGTATAAAACTTTGAAAGTGATTTCATATTGTAGTCAAAGCTCGAGCACATTTTTAAAAAGTCCTTTAGACTCGATGTATAGGAAAGATAACAGAATTTCATAATTAAATTTCTGTCCTATCCCTTAAGTAGCTTGTTATGTTTATGAAAATATTTCAAAATACCTTGATTTCCGTGCTCCTTAAATAAATCAAGCTCAACTGATAAATACAGAAATCTGCACTTTCAGGTCTGACAATTTAGATGTGCTTTCTTCTGTTATAGGATTTTTAATTTGCAAGTCTTCTAGTATTAGGGAAGAAGAAATTAGAATTTTACCAAAACAAAACAAATAAATAAGATATATGGAGGAAATAAACAAAGAAACCATGAACAGTAACAAAAAAAATCCCTGTACATACACAAATATATTTAATAACTGCTATGTCCTTAGCTCAGGATTTCTAGTACCGTTTAAAGATAAGATATAAAGAATGCAACTTGTAAAAACTAAAGCTCCATAAACCTCTAGAGTTGCTATTAAAATTGTCTTTAAAAAAGCACATTTAGAAATTAATGAATTTTCAACTGTTTGAGTTATACAAAGACAAATTTTCACTGTTGGTCTCTTGGAAGATAAGACAGAAGTACACAGCAGTGTTCAGGTTTACTTAAACATTCCTACTTGGTAACACTGCCTCTGGGGGCTGCTTCTTCTAGGAGAGCACCCTCCATTTACTCCCACAAGCCCTCACTTAGATAAGTGCTTATGTGCCCTAGGTTTTAGTAACAGCAAGGTGAGTGGAAGTCCTTAGACTTCCCAATCAACTTGACTGTGTTTGCATCTCTGTGCCTCCCTGTGGTCCTCAGAGAGAGACATTTCTCTACCTGTGTCCATAACTTGTCCAAGCACCTACATCAATGGCATTGTTGTGGGAATCAAAGAACTGAATATGTATTCACAGAGACTAGTGCCTGGCACTGGACAGGCATTGGTGCATGATAGTTGCTGAACGGTGCTTCCTAAATAAATGAATTAAACCTTGAGTAAAATAAATGTGGTACGATCCGGGGAGAAGGACCACTGGTTTTATTACTATAGTTCACCACAACCTCAGGACATGAAATGTCAGCTATAGTTTATGAAAGGCTTAAACAGACATATCCATCCCCCCTTTCTGCAACCTTTCCTTCAGCTACTAGAGTCATCAATGGTCTCAGGCTTTCTACAGGTCTTTTCTCACATAGTAAACTATTAATTTGTCAGTGTCTAACACCATGAATATGTTCTAGGTGTATAAAACTAGCTCTCTCTCTCACATGAAGTCCTTGGTCATGGGTGTCTTAAATTTAGGTTAAAACAATAAACAAAAAGATTTCTGACTATATTTACCCCTTCTTGAAAAAAAGAACAAATGGACTTTCAACAGTGAATACTCTTGATTTTTTTCTTTGACAGCAATTTGAGATAACTTGTGTGTTCTGACTATAATTCCAGAGACATCGTGAATGGATTTTTCTTTGGAACAATATTGCTCAATTAGGGAAAAGTGTATGCTGCAGAAAAGAAGAGGGCACTTAACTAAAATATTAAAAAAAAAATCTAATATCCTTAATGCCTCAATGGGTTGGGCAATCTCCAAATATGTAGAAAAGGTACCACAAAGATCTCTCATTTTTCTCTCTTTACACACCAGGCTGCCCTTCAACTCAAAGGTACTGACAAGAGAGGCATGAGACACCACTTAGCCTTCACCTTTTCTTAATCTATAAACCAAGAACCTACTGGAAAACAAAGTGGTGTAAAAACGTCCACCTCTTTGGTCAGGGTCTATTCCTTGTTTTTGTGGAGTGATTTTAGCTACTTGCACTGAGCCCTGTGGAAGCTGGTCTCTACATAAATTCAAGGCTCTGTTCTGTTAGTGGGCAAGGGAGACAGTTTCTTTAGAATTTATGGAGTTGGCCTGGTATCTTAACTAAGATTAGGTTTTACTCTCAGATTCCTCTCAATGTATTTCCCTCTGTACAACTTCATATTTGGGTTTATTCTAGAAATACCACATTGTTATTAAAAGACCATTGCCCTCTTCTTCCCTTTGTCAAAGAATGTGTCAGTGAAGATTCCCAGGGCGCTCTGAATTAGAGCCTTAAGCCATTTCTTTCTTTTTCGCAGTGTTTCTGGTCTCTGAGCTCCTAGGGGAACATTATTCTGTGCTTCGACCCTAGCCAATCTCTTCTATCAAATTCCAGCAGGGGCGCTCTGTGCGGGGGGTTGGGGGGGAATGTGACAAGGACCTGGACCAGGAGCTGCATGCTAGAACCCTTATTAAGCTGTCTCTTAAGCCCAAGGCCCCTTCCCACCGTCCGCATCTGCATTCATTGTCCTGACCTTGCGCTTTCTCCGGAGCTTCAAGTTTCTGCCCCCTTCCGCATTCACCAAACTGAGCCAGTACCTCTTGAGGCGGCTTGACTAAACCTAGCCCCCAGTTCGGCTAAACCTAGCTCCCTGTTTTGCAGACACTTTCAGAGCACTCTTCACACTCAGAGTGAATGTCGAAGACCGGGGACTTCGCAATGGCTCTGGGCACCAGGGACGCAAATCCCTGGGGCTTCTCGGATTCTTAGTCATTCCTATTCATTCTCATTCTCCCTCAGTCTCCTTTTCTCTCCCTAGACTCCTAACAAGACAAGGCGATCCTCCCCAGGGGCGCTCTCTTTCACAGGCACACACAGGCACACAGACGCGCATACACATACACACAGACCTACACGCACACACACAGACCCACACCACAACAGAGAGAGAGAGAGAGAGAGAGAGAGAGAGAGAGAGAGAGAGAGAGAGAGAGAGAGAGAGAGAGAGAGAGAGAGAGAGAGAGAGAGACTGGCAGGCTCACACGCCTACTCAGACAGCCCACCGCACTTTCCAGACGCCCACCTCCAGCACACTCCCCTCCCCTAAAAGGCAGTCACCCACTCACCAACTGTAGCCTCTTCCGTCCCCCGCCCTCCCGCCAGGCTCCCCCTCCCCAAGAAGCGGACCCGCGCGCTGGGAGGCAGGGACCCGGGTTAGAGGAGCGTCGCACTGACCTCCGCCTGCCCTGCCCTGCGTGTGCATTAACAAAGGCGGCGGAGAGCCCCAGTCCGACCGCCGCGAGCGAGCCGAAAGCTGGCCGCGGAGAGCCCGGAGCCTGTGCCCAGCCAGCAAGCGCGTGGAGCCGGCTGCTCTGGAGTCACAGGCGACGACGGTGACTGAGCTCGCAGATCTCTCCAGAGCCGCGCTGCTGGGACGCCCGCCACACCATGGGCTGCTGCACCGGACGCTGCTCGCTCATCTGTCTCTGCGCGCTGCAGCTGGTAAGTGCCCCTTCGAGTGCCGGTGCTGGGATCAGTCGGTCCTCCTGGACCAGCTTGTGGAGGTCCCTCCTGGCATCCGCAGCTCGCGGCTAAGGACCTGTGAGCACGCAGAACGCACAGGAGGGATCCCCACCCTCACTGTCCCAGCCGGGAGGTCTTGCCCGCAGGAGGGCGCGGTCTTACTTCTGGTCCCGCGCGGTGCGGTGCGTCGCAGACACGCGATCCGAGGGCAGCTGGGGTGGCGCTCCGGGAGAGTGATTTCCCCGCCCCTCTTTGGGACACCTGGAATCTGCACCTTGTGCAATCCTGCTGAAGTTATTTCCGAGGGCTCGGGGCTTGCTCTTACAGGGGCAGTTTTCTGGAGACAAGAGTGTTGTTTAGTTCAAAGGTGCTTTTGGACAGGCGGCTTCTGAGAGGGCTTACTTTTAGTAGCTGGAAGGTGATGGTTGAGGAGTCGAGGACTCTAAGAGGATTCAGCCTTGCTTGAGGACCACAAGTTGAGCCTCTGCCATTTAAGCTCTGCTTTTGATTTTCTTGAAACATTGCATGCTCGGGCTGCGACCAGTTGACAGCTAGCTGTCTTGGGAAATGGACAGGGCTTCGCTTTAGCTTGGCGCCTTGCCCAGGGAGTGAGTGAAATCGGAAGTTGGAAACCAGGTTGGGAAAACAAACAAACAAACAAAAACAAATCCTTTCTGGTTCTAGGCAAATACTGGCAATTCTTTTGTTATCAGGGTTGACAAGGTGATCTGTTTCATAGACACCAGAAGTCAAGGCTGCAACCTCCTCTGCCAGGCTTTTGTGAGTGAGAATACAGACCTTCCCCCCTCCCCTCAGTGCAGAGACCATATCCAGTAGGCACCTGGCCACATTTGCCCTTCGTGATCAAGCATTGCATTTGTTTTGGCATAAACCTCAGAGGTGTAACTAGGGTATTTTAGACAAGCCAGGAGAGAAGCTTTAGGCGAACTTTAAGGAAGGACTATAACTCTTGCAGGGCTCACTAACCCATTAACCAGGAGATGTACTAATGAGATAGTTCTTGATTCCTGGAGGTTTTTAAACGATTCTGCTTTTCTAATTTTGCCTGTTTCCCCACAAAGCTTCAAGTAAATTCCAAAGCCTGTTACAGAATCTATTCTGCACTATGAGAAACACACATCAAATGTGTTTACTGTGATTTTCTTAAATATATAAAAATTCATATGATCATTTTCTTTTCACCTTAAGGAAAAAAGTCAATGGAAACTTACATAGTGACTTTTAGAAATGGACTTGGCTTTTTACTTAGCAAACCAAATAAATTAGGACAACCCTTGATTCTCATCTACGGACACAAACATCTCATGATTATCTAATCATTGTAAAGCAATATAAAGTTATAATCTAAAGTTATTCTTTATAAACATTGCAAGTTCTTAGCACTCAGGAGCAGAAATACAGTTGCTGACTTTATGACAATGCCTACATTCTTAGTCTATATAGTGTTTTTCCATAAATATTTCTTTTGACTCCAGAAATTATCTTCTAGGAAATAACCATCTTACTAATTTGCCTATGAGGAATTCATAAAATTGAACTCCTTCCCCAAAAGTAAGTTGTTGTACTATGGTTGAGGCAGAAGGGTGATTATAAACATGTAAGAACTTGATGCTATACAAAAGAAAGCTAATGTGTTGTCTCAACAAGAGTTTCTATGGCTATAAGACAGTTTAACCAAAACCTATAGTCTACATCACAATCCATCATCAACATCAGAGTGGGAACTTCAGGGAGGAATCTGGGAGCAGAAACTGAACAGAAGCCATGAGAAATGAAACTTCTTGGGTTTCTCTCCAAGTTTTGCTAAGGCTGTTTTTTTATACACACCCAGGATGACCAGCCCAAAGGTGTTACCATCCACAGTGAGCTGGACTCTTCCACATCAGTAATCAGTTAAGAAAACATTCCTAGGCTTGTCCACAGTTCATCCTGGTGGGGTTATTTTCTCACCTGAGATTTTCTCTTCCTTCTTCCCAAATAATTCAAGTTTTTGTCAAGTTGAAAAAAAAAGCACATTTTTTTCTATTTCTTAATATAACATACATGATAGCATTATTGGTATGAGTGCTTATAGTTAAAATTATATCTGCCAGATTATTTTGTTATGTTTGACAAACTATTGACTTCATAGTTTAGATACGAATACTGGTTAATATGTTTATTTACTTTAAGGAGAAAGAGGACTCTGAAGCAATATTGGAATTTCATCATTGCCATGACCACATTTCTTTTTCTGACCTGCATAATAATTTTCAGGAACTAAAAAATTTTTTTATAAATTTTGTTTGACAATGTAGTAGTTACAGACATTACATACTTATAGTTTTAGTATGCATTATTGAAATATGTTTACTCACAAATTTGCTAAGACCATTGCTAAATGTACAATAAGTTACATCCTAATTTGTAATATCTTCCATTGTATTTGCTGTGAGTACTCCACTTCAGCCAGTTACAAGTAAACTTTTATATAGTATTTCTACTATCCAGATAAAAGGCATAAACAACTTCAAAGCAAGGCAAAAATAATCATGAAGAAATGAATTTTAGATATATTAGCACCTGTGTTTTGATTATAATTTATTTCATTTTGTATAACTCAATATACAATAATGGTTATGTTTGATAACTGCCTCACAGAAATCTTAAGAGTTTAATAAACTCTGAGCCTATGTTATGCCGTGTGAAAGGACCCCAACTTCCCAGGCCTAGTACATTTCCCACTGCAAACAACTCTCCCCAATCTCTTTCATGTTTTCTTCTCCTGGGACTAACCATGGGAAGAAGGGATTATGAAGTGTTAACAAGTGCTGGTATGAAAAAGGGATGCCTGATTGCTGCTCAGACTTGATGCAGGGAATTCACAGAGTAACAATAAGTCAGCTGCAGATCTCCACATAGATAACCCAAGAGCTTGTCATAGAAGCGAAAGAAATGGAAGGTTTTCAGTGATCTAATTCCATTTCATATGAACTTCATTACCTCTTGAGTGAAAACCATCACAGTGGGAAATCTAACTAGAATGTGCCATTTTTAGGAACTAATGTTGATGACGTTGATTTGAAGACTCTTGTTTCCTACCTTGCTCTTCTGCCCTTTTGGCTAGTTTCCATTATTTCCCTTTCTCCATGCCAACATATGTGCCTGTCCTTTAGCTCACGTTTATGCTCCGACTTTGCCAGAGCAAATTAAAGAGAAGATGTAATGAATACCAACCAGAGCCTGACCAACCAGAGCCCGGGAAACTTCCCAGGAAAGGTGGTTTGTTACCATTCCACTCATCTCTTTTAAACACATCTTATGGACGGACACTTTTGGTGCTGTGTGTTTGTATAATAGTATGCATTCTATTATCAGGTGTGTAGGGTCTAGCGCTAAAATGAACACCCAATCATACATACCCCAAATCAGCTTTAGTCACCTGTATTTAAGTGAACCTTAATTGTGTGCTTTAAATTCTGCCATTGCCTTCACCAAGCATTTCAGAAACATTTTCTGTGAGCTGCCTCGGGAAAGTGTTGAACACCCTATGGTTCCCCAAAAGTATCAGTCATCTTTCAGCATCACGAGCATCAGACTTTAAGGCATGTTCAATAAACTTTGTCATGTCAATACTTGGAGAAGTTATTATACTTTGTATTCTTTTACAGTGAGAGCCATATTTATTGCCAGAGCTGGTAATCAGCCCATTAAAAGTCAAAAGTAAGATGATATATTTATAGACACAAAAACCCTAAGAGGTTTATCTAACGAGTAGCTATTAACATATAGATGGGCCACATGTTTCACTTAGAGAACAATCTCCCCAGTTAAAGTAAACTAGCATTTGTTTGCTGACAGTGAATGCAAACTTTCAACTTTCCATTCTATCATCTATCTTTGTGAGCAGAGCACCTGTGGTATTTGAGTGCTCTGTATTTGGATGTTACTGTATGAATTGTGGTGACATATCTGTGATGAGTTTTAAATTATGTGCAATAAACTGCTCAACTCCAGGATATACTGGGCAGTCAGCATGAAAACACATTTAAATTTTAATATAGATATAATGATAATTTTGTTTTTACATGGTTTAATTTTAATATCTTTATCCTCTGCAATATAATTCATTTTTAAGGATTATTTTATTTTATGTGTATTAGTACTCTGTCTGCATGTATACCTGTGCACCTCAAATATACAATGCCTGCTGAGGCCATCATATGGCATCCAATTTTCTAGAATTCGAGTTATAGAAGATTTTGAGCTGCCACAGGGGTCTTGAGAATTGAACCATTGTTTCCTGGAAGAATAGTCAGTACTCTTAACTGCTGGGCCTTCTCTCCAGGCCTACAATATCATTCTTAATTTTTATTGTCTTTATTGCAATTTTCTGGTTCATCCAATGAAACTTAAAAAAAGTTTATGGAAATTACTTTATTGCTAATATTGAGACTTTGTGTCTGGTCTAGAAATCACTTGGCATTATCTGAGGCTAAGGGCTGACCTACACATCAAATGTGGAAGACTGAGCTGTGCTGCTACAAAATATGGAGCTGTAAGATGAGGTGGAGTGAAAGACACGTGTATGCACATGTGCAGGGAAAGAGGAAGTGTTTGGTGACACAAAGGGTCATGTTTAGAAACTTGAAGATTCTAATTATGGGGTTTATGACTATTGAACTCAGACAAAAGACTAGACAGAGTCTTCAGAATTAAGGATCATGGGAAATATTGATATGTCAAGCTCTGGATTAGATTATTTTGGAAGAAGAGAGAAGACAAATGAGAGTACTAGTTTCACTGGACTCTGTACAAGGTGATTTCAGGACAAGGGTAAACAAGGAGATAAACCAAAGAGAGAGAGAACGGCAGGTAGGTAGAAAGGCAGCCAAGAAAAAAAAACCCACCTCCTAGATCCCCACAAAAACTTTGCCTCAAAATAAATAAGTAAATACAATAAGAAATAGACCAGACATTTCAAGATATAAGTAAAAATATAATTAAAAAACCAGTCTCGGGGAGATGCCAGTAACCCACTTGCTATGCATGATGGAGACTGGAGGTTGGATCCCAAGCACCCATACGGATACCAAATGGGCTGGTGGTGGGCCAGTAATTTCAGTACATGAGTGGGGAAAAGAGGGAATCCCTAGAGAAAGATGGGTTAGTGGTTAAGTGAGAGACTCTGCCTCAACATGTAAATCGAATCATGTAGAGGAAGACTCCCAGTTTCAAACTCTGTCTTGCACATGTAAAGTCACACACTTGAACATGCAATATGTGTTTATCCACATACATACAAAAATAAACATCATATACGTATAAGAAGCAAGAAAATCGAAACTACAGGAGTTGTGGTCACCAATAACAATAAACATATGCAGAGATGATACAACCGTATCTTTTGATTTGTGGGGTGTGTAGGCAAAGTGCTTCTATAATCAGTTTACTGTTGCTAGGACGGATGGAATCAACGATACCCACTCCTTGCTGAGGAGCTATTGGCAGTTAATGGGGAATAGGAATCATTTTCTTCAGTGGTCCAGATGATCCTATAACTAAGCCCTCATCCATGTGCCTATAAGCATCTCTAATTGAATTCTTTGATCACAAAACAAACTCAAATATTAGGCTGGATATCTTTGCTGGTCTTCAGTTTATGTTAAGATTCTGTGTGTTTTCGTTGATTCTAGATATACAGTCTGATTATTGCTCTAAAGGTGGTAAAACTTGGAAGAATGGAACTTATAAATGAGGTGTACTAAAATTTCATGGAGAGTCAACTTTATTCAGATAACTTATACTCTTAGTGTTAAGAACAGTCACATGAGTATAGCATGCAACTACAAAGGAGAGCTGAACATGGCAGACAAGCCACATGTGAAAAGCAAAAATATGTTTCTCCATAGAATCATATAAACAAACAATATATACTTGTAATGAATAATGTGAAATAAACTCACTTCTATCTGCCATACCTTGGAGGAGCAGAAAAACATAATCCAAGAGTAGTTGTTTCATGTTCTTGAAGAAACTGAGATTGCAAGACTCTTGACTTTATTTCTTGGAATTTTCCCACAAGTACTCAAAACTCTCTTTACATTCTTCCATTCTTGCATTTATGGGCCCCGTCCAGGAAGCACTTGAGTTACTAGGCAAGATTAACCAATTATTATTACATGCGATACACACACTTATATGAATATTGATAATTTTGGGTCCTCCCCCCAAAAAACCAAGTAGCTTCATATCAAAGTCTTTACTAAAAGGGTTCTGGATCATATTTCATGATTTAGCAACAGGTATTTTATTAGAATAACAAATAATTCCATTGAGCATTTAGTATAATGCTAAGCTAAGCCATGTGACTTTGCTTAATCATCAGAAAAGTTACAAGGTGTCTTGCTTTGATGAAGACAAGAGTAAAGAGAGCATCCTACTAGTAAAAAGAAGTAACAAAAGTAAGATGAATTACGATTCCATTAACGACAGGTTGATATAAGTCATGATACGATCTAATTTGGAGATGGGATGTTTATTAAGGTAATTAAATAAAGCAATCAATGTAGATCCCAGGTCAGTATGGCTAATGGCTCTGTAAAAGAGAAATTTGTGCAAAACATACACACAAGAGCATGGGAAGGTGAAAGGTTGGTTCACAGAGAATACCGGTAAAGAATGGGATGATAGCGAGCCGCTCCAGGTCAGAAAAATTTATAAACTACAGGAAAACCCCCAGGATTTAGAAAAAGGCACTAGTGTTCCCTACCATTCTCATGGGAACTTGACTCTACTAAACACTTGATCATGTACTTTAGTCTGTCTGAACTGCAAGACTGCAAGTTTATGTTTCTTTAAAAGTAGCTGGTTGTGGCAGATTAGCCTTGAGGTTTTTTTCAGGTGGTTTATTCATGGGGGTGGTTGGACCATGATATCAGAGTGACTCAGGGATTTCTGAGGCACAACATAAATGCATATTCTGAATTCCACAAAGATTTGTATGGACTATTACTCAAATGAAACAATTTCTCTGAGAAATTGAGAAAATTTGGTAAGACTCTGAGACTTTCTTCAAGTCTATCAGGAAGAAAAATACTTCATTTCTGAGTTAAACAGAATCGAGCTGGGCTTCCTAGGCTGACTCACTCTGAAGGTGTTGTCCCTATGGTCTCCTAAACTCTAAGTTTTGTACATGTGTTCCTTTCTTTTGGAAGCTTACTAGCTATCAAACCATGGAGTCAATCTGTTATAATCCTAGAGAGGTTTCTCTTACCATTCTAAATAGGTTGGTGTGGTAGTCTGAATGTAACTGCCCCCATCAATTCATGAGGAGAAGTACTATTAGGAGGTGTGGCCTTGTTGGAGGAAGTGTGTCACTGTGGGGGTGGGCTCTAGGTCTTTTTTGCTTAAGTTTCACTCAGTGTGACACTCATACTACTTTCTGCTGCCTATGAATCAAGATGTAGAAGTTTTATCTCCTTCTCTAGCACCCCGTCTGCCTACACACCATCATGTCACACCATAATCATAATAGACATGGAATAAACTTCTGAAATGATAAGCCACACCAATTTAATACTTTTACTTTATAAGAATTGTTCATGGTCACTCTAATTGCCATTACAGAATTTTCATCCAGCAGCGGTTGTTAGCAGATGCAGAAATCCACAGCTAAATACTGGCTTGAGTTCATAGTTCAGCCAGAGAAAGGGAGAAGAGATTATATGAGCAAGGGGTCAAGATCATGATGAG
Source organism: Phyllotis vaccarum (assembly GCA_033318265.1). Lineage (NCBI taxonomy): Eukaryota > Metazoa > Chordata > Mammalia > Rodentia > Cricetidae > Phyllotis > Phyllotis vaccarum. The sequence continues at coordinate 129,644,341 of JARWLC010000005.1, read as the reverse complement.
GAAGCCCACAGGGACAGTTGACCCCAGCAACTGGGAGCTCACTGAATATGGATTGACAGCTGAGAAGTCTTCATGGGACTGAACTAGTCCCTTTGAATGTGGATGACAGCTGTGCTGCTTGGCCAGTTTGTGGAGCCCCTGGTAATTGGATCAGAATTTATTCCTAGTGTATGAACTGGCTCCTTAGAGCTCATTCCCTACAGAGGAACACCTTGCTCAGCCTTGATCCTGGTAGGATGGGGCTTGGTCTTACCTCAACTAGATATGCTAGTCTGCATTAACTTATCCTTAAAGCTCTTACTTTCTCTGAGGAATAGATGGGGAATAGGGTGGGGGAAGCTGGGAGGTAACTAAATAAGAGAGAAGGGAAGGGGAACAGTGGTGGGTATTTTAAAAAGCATTTAAGTAGAAAGAAGAGTTGGTCATGGTGTCTTTTTTAAATAACAGAAACCCGATGACAGAAGTTGGGACCAAGGACTGGGGCATTTCTGTTATCAGCCTGAACATGCTTTTGTTTGCAGTAATTTGAACTTTGGGCGATGCGGTTAGGAAAGCAGTGGTATTCTTTAAGTGTTGCTCAATTGGCCATACTAGTAGAAATATGGAAGACAGTGGACCTGATGTTGACTTGTACTGAGGTTGGAGCCTGGCTCAGGAGGTTTCAAAGGAGAATATTAATATGTTGCCTATGGATTGTTATAATATTTTGATACATGGCTGTTTTTATCCTTCTACAGAGTCTGAGGCAGACTCTTAATTTGGATAAATTCTGTTTGCAGAGCAAATCTCCAAATATGTGGTTATTGGTGTTAACACTAGTGAAGATATATAATGAAAATTAGCAAGATGAGAAAGGAATAATACAAAATGTACAATTTGAGGAGAAAAAGAGGACCAGGAAATGAAATAGAGTTAAGTCCTATATTCAAAGACACAAACAGATTAAGAAATGGAATAAAGAGAATGGTGACCTCAGGGAAAAATGCCACCCAGCTAGCTTTTTAATTTGTGAAAAAGATGGAAAGAAAAGCTTAAAACAGGGTATTGTGATATATGCCTTCAACCTCAGTGCTTCCTGTTGTTCGTGAAGCACATGGCATCCAGGTCGTGTGAGTCAAGCTTGGTGCTCATTTTCTGTGTAGTCTGAATTCGGTTCACTCCATTAGGAAAGAATCCGAATAGAAGCAAGTCCAGTGATGGTTTGTTCCTGTGGTACAACTGCTCTTGTTATAGGTTTGGGGTCTCTCTTTTTGAGTCTCTGTCTCTCTCTTTTAATAACAATCCTCAGGCTTCATAATACATTGCTTAAATATTACCTTGATGTTAATTCTCTGTTGTAGTTGTTATTTTTGCTATTTTGGGGGAGTCTGCCACTCAGCTCTCAAATAAATTACAGACAAAGGCTTATTATTAATTATAAATGTTGGCCTTAGCTTGACTTGTTTGCATCAAGCTTTCCTTAACTTATCCTGTCTGCTCTTTGCCTCTGAAATTTTCCTTTTCTATTCATATATACCTTTCTTTGCTTCGTAGTCCTTGGCTTGTGGACTAGGTAGGTGACTGGGCCCTAAAGTCCTCCTTCTCTGGCTACTTCTCCTCCTCCCAGATTTTTCCCTCTAGTTATCCTCTCTGCCTGCCAACTCCACCTATCTCTCTCCTGACTCGTTACTGGCAATTCAGCTCTTTATAGATCATCAGGTGTTTTAGACAGGCATGGTAACACAGCTTCACAGAGTTAAACATATGCAACATAAACATAGGTAACACATAATAAAATAATATTTTAAAACAATGTTTTTTTTTTTTCAGATTTTTCTGCAGTGTGTACTATAACAGAAAGGGTTTTTTGTTGGGCTTAAGTCACATGCTTGCCCCTACTTAGTTCCTGACCTGAGATTAGAATATACATTTTGAACTAGCTAATGTCACTGTTAAGGAGATCTACAATGGAAAAATAGACATATTAATAATTTTGGAACATCAAACTAGCTAATGGAAATTGAGCTTTAGCCAACGATAAGAATTGCTCATTTTACTTTTATTACAGTATTTCTATTCTGCACTTTAATCTTAGTACATGTTTTGAGAAAAATTGAAAGAAATCCAATATAGAGACTTGTTGTAATAGGGTTTCTTAGACCCACAGACCTGTCATCCCAGACCACTTAGCCACCCGTTGCTGCTTAAGCTCCCCCCAAAACGACTCAGACGCTTATATTAACTTCATGCTGCTAGGCCTATGGTTCAGGAACATTGCTAGCTAGTTCTTTCATCTTAATTCAACCCATTTCCAATAATCTATCCTGCCATGTGGCCCATGGCTCACTTGTGTTCCTTACATGTTTCTTCTTGGGTGGCTGGCTCCATCTGTTCTGACTCTGCCCTTCCTTTCCTACCTATTCTGATTCCCCATCTACTTCTTCTATAGTGCCTGTCATGGGCCAAAACAGTTCCTTTATTTAAAGATTGATATTCACAGCGTACAGAAAGACATTTCCACATCAGAGACTATTGAAGAAGACCCCTGCGCAGCAGGGCTTCCTCCTGGACCCCAGATTAGACACAAACCACACCCAAACACCTGTTTCAACAAAGAGATCCTTTATTTATCAGGGAAGAAAATTTAAAGTGACTACTTTCTTAGGCACAAAAACAGCAGCAAATGACCTCATAAGTGTAATTTTTAAGAGGAGGAGAAGGGGAGGTCTGTGTTAGAATTGGCTAAGATGCAATGGTAAAGAAGATAGGGGACAAAATATAAGGGGAAGGAGACAAGGGAAATGGGGGAAGAGGTTGACCCAGGCGGACAAAAGATGGTTTCTGGGTGGGTGGTGGGCAGACTTTGCACATTGCCAAATAGGAGTGTATAAAGGTGAAGAAGAAAACCCCGTGTTAGGATGAGGTGTTTAATTTTAATTGGACATGTTAATAAGGTGAGACAAAGGGGGCCTCTGATTGCTGGGCTTTAATACTTCTATAGCTGAACCTTGGTAGTTAGCCTCAGGAGAAGAAAGAGCCCAAAAAAGGAAATAGATCTTTGTGGCTAGCTTTAGGAATGTAATCTAATAGTTTTTAGGGAGGCTACAGGAATGGTAGAGAAGGGCAAGGACCACATATTCGAGTGGGCTAGTATCCCTTCAATCATGTTTTAAATTTCAGCTTCAGGGAAACTTGTTGATAAATATTTGATATTTAGGTGCAACAAAGATTCATACTTTTAATCCCCTTGACTTAAGTTTATGTTAATGCCTGCAAATCTTATGCTTTTCATGGGGAGATACAACACATGCATGTACTCACTCAAGGAACCCAGGACAGACCAAAGTATGAATACCACCAAAGTCCAATTTGGTAAGCCAATGAGTTTTTGTTGGGGCTATTGACAGGATTATGGATGAAAGGTTACTTAGAGGCACAGAAGTCACTCAAAAACAGCCGCATCACCAAAGCCCATCCAGGCATGGGTGACAGCTCACATATAAAGCTGAGAACCTGGAACACACTACGCAGCTGAAGAAGGAGCAACAGGTTGGAGAGTGTCCTGTCCAGGTGCCTCAGTTGGTCTAAACCTCTTTCTGGCAGCTGCTCTGGCCTCAGAGAATCATTGAAGCCTTTCTTTTCTCTCAGTCTTTTTGTCAACACTGTTCTTTTGAAAGTCTTCCTTGCAACTCATCATCACTTCCTTGGAGAGGAACCTATGTCTTTCATTATTTACTCTGGCATAAGGAGCCTAGTGAATCTGGTCAGTTATAGGGACTTCCTGAAGCTGCTTTGAGTTCTTTACCTTCTTTTAAAAGAATCTTTCCTTCCAAGACGAAAGGTTTCAATCTTAGATGAAACTGTTAAAACACATGCATCCATAACAGAATATCATTTTTTTCCTCAAGGATAACTTGTTATGCTTATTTGTTTTGTTTTTGTTGTTTTGAGACGTTTCACTGCAGTCATGGCTATTCTAGAACTCACTATGTATACCAGACTGGTCTCAAACTCAGAGAGTTCCACTTGCCTCTGTCTCCCTAGTACTTGGATTAAAGGCATATATCACCACTGTCCAGGTCAGGGATTATTCTTTAGGCATAATTTGCAATGAATACTAAGGTAGAATAACTATGATTCATAAATCAAATTAATCTGTCTTTTAAATTTAGCATATTTTGCAAAATCCTTAATTAAAACAGATGAGCTGTGAATGATCTGTCACAAAAATGCCCATCTAGTTATAGGCAGAATGTGCAATAGGCATTAACATAAATGTAATACACACACACACTTTCAGATAGAGTCTTATGTAGTCCAGGCTGGCTTCAAACCTGCTGTAATCCCTCCACCTCACAAATATTTGAATTATATGTATGTTTCACCACACCGAGCTCCTAAAACCTAAATTCCTAATAAAGGAAAAATTTGAAACTGTAGTTCATGAGCAGAATATATTTTAGATTTGTCTTTTGTTATAAGATAGAAACATACATTTTGGCACTGAACTCTCTATCATAAACATCCTTTAGAATGGAAATTTTGCCTCAATTTCTACTCACTCCACATTAGGTTTTTTTTTTTTTTTTTCCTAGCTGGCCAATAGTGAGCTAAGGCAATTGGGCACTAGAGCCAGCTATCCCAGCTGGGAAGAGTTTACTATAAGGTTTTCAAAAATTTTATGAGCCAATTGTTAAATACTGCTTTATTAAAGATTAATTATATAAGATATGATTAAATTATTTAGAAAAAAAGTAATTCATATTCAGAAATCAACATATTTACCATCTGGGTGTTGCTTTACATTTACAGTACTGTTGTATAGTATTTTTATATCAAAGTGTTCAATTTACTGAACACTTCATCTAAGTTTTTCACCTAGTGCCATCATATTCATAGCAAAAATTCTATTATGGAAGAAGTATTTTCATATGAAAGTATACAAATGTCACATGTTAGGCTGCCCTGCTGTCTTCTAGAGGCCATTATTAAACATTTACTAACACACCACCAGAAAAAGTCTTTCATCAGTCGGCCAGTTCTCTGTCTGAGTGGTAACTGATTAAAAAGCCTTTAATTAATTCTTCATACAACTAATTAATGCATTAACTAATTCATGTATGGGAAGCATAGTGTATAATCTAGATATTTTCCTTAATTCTTTGAGTGCATCTGTAAAATTATTAAGATATAATGGACAACCTTTTATTTTAAAATTGCAGTATTGACTCTTGCATATACTTTAAAAGTGTGGTATTGACCTCTGCATCGTCACTTCAGGTTTCTCTAAAGTGTTCATATTTTTTGCAGTTTACTAATCTGTAAGTCGAGAATTGATAATGGCTTATAGTTTCATTCCTAGGCAACTGGGTAAAACAAGAATTCTTCCCCATGAGAGACTCAGTTCTGCTTATTTTGACTGGCTCACATGAGCAAGGACTAAACCCAATATCCACCGACATGACTGCATTATTGGTTCTAATTAGGTCTTCCCATGAGGATGTCAAAGAATCAACATCAAAAAGATTCAAATGTCTTTTTTACAGCCATGTATGAATTTTCAGCTTGCAAAGAACTACTATTTTTCCTTGTCTCCACACTAAATAGTAAAATTAAACCTTAAAGGAGATTGCAAGAAGATGATTTAGTAAGCAAACACTAAAAGGTATTTAGTTTATAATATTCATTGTCCATTTTTTAAAAAAAAAGTCATTGATAAAATATGGACCCAAATCCACTTATATCCAAAATTTCTTTCACTTCATTTTTAAAAATGTCTTCATGAGGCAGGTATTATAAAATTGTCATTTATAGACGGGAAAACAGAAATGTGAAAAAATTAAGGAGTTTGTTGAAGTAACATGTTTTTATTATTTGTACATTTCTAATGCATTAAGGCATATAATACTTTCAGTTATGTCAAAACCTGTAGAAATGTGGTAAAAGAACTCTGTGGAATGTTATGACTGAATTAAAATAAATGGGCTTATGTCAAAGATGTTACAAAGTGTAATCACTTGAGCAAATCATTTCACCAAAGGAAATGTGACTTAAAGTGTGATACAGATAACTTGGGTCCCAATCAAGTATGCTGAGCTCTTGGAAACGGCTTTTGTTCTGGTTACAATTTTAGAAGAAAGTAGTTTTTCTCATTAGTGAGATCTATTTTTGGGGTCCCTCGGGAGTCACCCTGTTACATTTGAAACAAAAGATTGAAATAGAAGCTATCTGCAGATCAAGAGGCCTGTGATTTTTGCATGCTCCATTTTCTCTAGCAGATGAACCACTTCTGGCAAGCTTTCTTGCTGCCCAATATATTCTGTTAATCCCACTGGGATCTGTGCTCACAGTGTCTTCTCTCCTTAAGAGTTGCAGTCACTAATCCATTTTTTTCTTTCTGACAAGAAACTCTTCCTTGGCTTTGGAGTACTCACATGATAAAAATCTGAATGTTGTAACCACACCATTGAATGGATGGCTTAAATGCAGGGCCTCTTAGAAAGAAGCATTAGAGGAAGGCTTGGAACCATTAAAAGCCTGCCAAAATCCCCTAACAGCCTTTTCATCTCACAGAGAGTTGTGGTTGGAAGTACGCAGATGGAGCTGTCCTCAGAGATCCTTCACATGGGAGCTTTTGAATCATGTCACAAGTAGGAGACTTAATGTTTTATAACATTTCACAGTTCCTACATCATACAGAAAATCCTTGGTCATCTATTATTCATTGTTTGGCTAGACCAGTAGTATCTTTATACATTATTTTTAACTCCTTCACTACTAATGGTATTTTTGTTAGAAGACAGAAATTTTGGGGACTTCAGTATAAAAAACATCATGATTCAAGTAGGTCTATTTTTTCTTTTGTATACAGAAGACACACTATCCTGACATTTAATTAAAAATGAGCATGAATTTTATTTCAAGATAATTTATTTGCAATATGTTTATGAAATTTTCATATATGGAAGGCCATGCCAAGGCTGAAGAGATACTTACATTTAAATATATTTCAGTTGTATAAATTTTGTATCTTTAATTTTTAATTTTCCCATAAAAATTTGATTACAAAATAGAGACTAGTTGATATTTTACTAGTGAAAAGTTTTAAATGCCTTCATGGGACTGGACATTTTGTAAATGAAACTTCACTTCTTTGATCTTCAGAATCATTTCCATTTAAGAGGTGGTCTGGAGTAACAAGATACTTTCCCTGCCGTGAATTACCCAGAGTAATGGTCAGCTGATGTGAGCAAACTCTTCAACCTGCTCAACAGAATCTACCTTTGTGGTGGGCAGGCAAGTTCAGTAAGCAGGGAGCTGATTTGAATATAATATCACTTTTCATGTATCCACATATGATAATAGAAATAGGCTGGCATTAGAAACAGGTTGTTTGGATGAACTAAATACAAGTAGAAAGCATGCAGTAAAGTAGGACAAATTTAATATGCTTCATCTGCATCCCTAAGGAATACAGCTATTGAATATTTGTAGAAGGCCCTGATATTTAGACTTCCTGGTTTCTGTGTCTCTCAAATAATTGGAAAATGATGTTTGGGGCTGAACTCCATTATATGCTCATATCATAAACTCAGTATAGGTAGTTGTAGTATTTTACAAGAGCATCCTAAGTGTGAATATCTGAACAATAATGATCTAGACAAAGATTTGTCAGTAATATAGTATTTTAAACATAGAATTGCAAATTTACCAGCATCCTATGCAGCAATTAGCAGTGAGTTCTCAACTAAGGAATGAATGGCGACTTGACTTCCTATTTCTTACTGAGTACTAAACTTAATCAGAAAAATAGTTTGTAAACAACTGTAGTAGAGAAGGAAAATGAAGAGATTCAGACATATAGGTTAATAGTGAATTATTAAAATTACAGACAAGCCGGAATATTCAAGAAAATGTCTCACTGCGCTGCTTTCAAACTCTGTTTCTTTCATGCCTGAGATCACTGCCCCATGTTTTCAGTTCTGACCCAACCCAAATGCTAACACAGTTTTTCCAGAACCAAGCATCTGTTGTTAGTCTTTACTTCATTAACTCCTTTCTATTGAGACTGTAATCATTTACTTAAATCTTTTCTTTAGTAGCAGGAAGAAAGGATAACAACAGTAGAGGGCTTCCCAAGAAACTAGGATTTTGTCTTACTCTACCAATATGGTTTCTAAGTTTGCTTAGCTGTTCCCAAAGTTTGCCAGCTGGTAAGTAGTGATTCCTCTATGCTCTAAGATTGTATAGGTAGATATGTAGTGCAGCACATCTGAAGCTAAATTTTCACTGTGGTTAGCTCTGCCTGACCTACTGCTCTCTGAAAGATTTTTCCCCGCTAAGAGGGATGAAGACAGACAGGTGCCTATGCTGAAATTTGGTACACTACATTCTTGTCCAGCAGCTGCCAGCTAAGACCTGATAGTGTCCACCTATCCACTGAGACACAGGGCATGAATGCTATGGCCCCCATAGTACTATTCTGACTGTGTCTCCCCACAGATCTCTCTCATCACATGTATTATATTTTGAGCATGACATTCTAATGGAGACTCTCAGAGATTACCTGAAACTGGTTTTATGATCTTCCCTTTCCTCACCGCATGGCTGAGAAATTTCTAGTAAAGACAATTTTGAGAAAAGTGGCATCAGAAACCCATACCTATGGTACATGTAACAGATGAGACAGGTTAATAAAAGGTGTTGTTACAGAAAAAGAGTCTGACATTAATTCTGAATGTAAGTGATCACCTATTAATTGTCTACCTCCCATCTAATTATTTAAAATTGCTACCTGGGGCTTGGGAGTTGATAAATGTGCCATTCTATAATTCCATTGATTTATTTCTCCTTGTAAATCCATTGTGCTGACTGCTTTGTAATTATCCTTTTCTACAAAATGGCAGGAATTAGCAAATTCTCTAAATACTTCCTTCTGAACAAGATGTGTTGTGTACCTTATGAAAGATTTGGAAAACTATTTCTATGGTGATCTAAAGAATAAAATAGAATGGGTCTCCTTGTCCTAGAAAAGTAGAAAGAGTTGTTATTGGTGACAGCATGGAATGAGCATTTATAGAACCACAAGTGCCCTTCCTATTTATAAATCAAACATTTTATATTTACACATTCCTAAGGTAAATTTGAACAATGAATTGTATTCAAATATGAAATTAAATGTATCTTTTGTTTTATTCATGCATTTAAGTCAGTTAATTTTTAATCACAAGTTTTCTCCTCATAGTAAGAGTGTCTGGGAAACTCAATATGGTGAACTCCTAAAGCTGCTGTTCTTCAATGCACATTTCAGGTGGAGACTGGGTACTGAAATTCTCATCAAAGACCTTGAAATTGATCCACTATGTAACTGTGAAACAATTCAACTTGTAACATTGTGAAACTCCTCCCCAGTTTGAATGGAGAGTTTGTGTATCTGAATGTTGGAGGTTGGTGAATTCATACAAAAAGCAGGGTATCCCAAAATCAGAGATGTAGCTCTCAGGACATTCCGTGGTCTATAGGCTGACTAAAATATAGCTCTTCTTTGCTTCAGAGCGAGCCAGCTCTTTTGGGCACTTCTTTCCTTGGTCTATTCCTTCTCTGTTTACACTACTTTTACTTAATATTAGAATCCCATCAAATATGCTCTGAGATTAAAAACAAAAAGTATCCTCTGACAAACAACAACAACAAAAAAAAAAACTGAGGTTCAGTGCATTGTAAAAAGGTAAATTAAGATTGTATATTTTTAGTTTGGAGAGTTGTTCAGCACTTAAGAACACTTGCTGTTTTTGTAGAAGAGCCTGCAGAAACCATACCTGGTGCTTTATAAGCACTGTCTTTCTACTTCTAGGGCATCTGATGCTCTCTTCTGGCCTCTGTGCACACCAGTAAGAATGTGATATGCATTCATGAAGGTGCACATGCATACTCATAAAGAGAAAATAAATAAATAAAAATAGGGTTTTTTTTTTTGTAGAAAAAGGAATGGTTGTTTTCCAAGCATGAAGGAATAAACTGGTACATATTAAGGTAGCGGATTTTGGAGTGCTTGTAACCGCAGTGTTGGGTAAGGCAGAAACAGAGGAGAACACTTTACTTGCTGACTGCCAGCCTACTGTTAGGTTCAGTGAGAGTTTCTGCGTTAGAGTAAGTGGAAAGTGATAGATAGGATACTGGATACTCTCCTCTGATCTCCACACCCAGAGAGAGATTTGCATGAGTATATAGGTCCATATACCCATATAGGCTTGTGCACCAGCATATACACCTGTGAATATACAACACATACTTACATCATAACCACACATCAATATATGTATGGCCAACAAAAAAATAAAATGTAAAAAGGAAAAAACAAAGAAAGACCATGTTTCATGAGGAAATGGACTCTAGGAATTAACTTGGAAAGGAAACGTAGTGAGGAAAAGAATCTTAAAACTACTATTTGGTTGAACAGCCGAGAGCCCTACATCTTACAGACAAGGGGTATCTACAGAGACACTAGGCAGTATCCTGAGCATAGGAAACCTCAAAACGATCCCCCACAGTGACAAACTTCCCCCAAAAAGGCCATACCCACTCCAACAAAGCCACACCTCCTAATAGTGCCAGTCCTCAGAGATTATTAGGGTAAATTCCACTCAAACTACCACACCTCTGTCAAATTCATATCCTCTCTTCCCATTAACTGTTGTTACATACATACATATTTCTAAATATAAAGTACAACCTGATCAGTATTTATAATACTGATATTATATATCAGTATTATATATTATAATATATATTTATAATATTACTTATTTGCCTGTTATTAGGCCTGACCATTTCATATTTCATAACCAATTAGTGAATTTCTTCGCTTTTCCTTGGAGAAGACTTTCTCACTCTTAGCATTCCTTGGTTATAGCTTCCTGGACTTTCCCCCATGCATGTGAACTATATCTGTTGTCCTTGTTCAACTCATTAAGGCAATCATGTTGATAAGACCATGGGTATAGCTTCTGATGTTCCTAGGAGACACAATCTAGGGACGTCTCTGATCCTCTGGTTCTTACAGTCTTTGTCTCTTCCAAAATGTTCTCTGAGCCTAGGCGGAAGAATTTCTATTGGCGATGCATCCCCTGGGACTGAGTTCCATAATTCCGCAGTTTCACTGGTGTGGGTTTCTATAGTGGTCTCTGTCTATTTCAGAAAGAAGATTCCTTGCTAAAGGATGAAGCTCTCGCTTATCTGTACTTATAAGAACACACATTCAGAGTGAAGTTAGGGATTACCCTGGTTTAGTAAAGTGGCAGGAAAACTTTAAGGATTACATTTTAAACCCCAACAAATGGTTAATGAAAGCTCCATTCTTTATTGCCCTAGTACAAACAGATTCCAAGCAAGGACATATGCAGTACATATTATTATTTTCAGAAATATAAGTTATTTCTGAGTTACAGAAAACAGACATTGTTTTTAGAGTGAAATCCTTAGTAGATATGATTCAGAATTGATGAGACAGAATAGGCTACTTAACTCAGTTTTTCTGCAAAATGTTTTCTCACATACAGAAAACTTAATTACTTACCCTTTTTTGGCAGATTACTAAATTTCAATCAACTTTATTGAAATCTCATTGATTTTTGGTCAAATATCATCAGTTGCTCATGATTTTCTTCACTTTGCTCTTTTGGGTGATTACATGCAGCATTAGTATCAATACGTTTATACCATACTGTTTTGGGTTTTTTTTTTTTAAATCACTTCTTCCTTTGTGAAGTATTATTTGTATATTTGTAGGGGGTTCTATTTGTGGGTTTGTGCACTATGGTGATATATTGTATATTTAATAAAATAGCCTGAAGTATCAGAGGGCAGAGCCACCCACAGAGCCAAACCATGAATGTCAGAGATTGGTGACAAATGCCTTTAATTCAATCACTTGGAGGGCAGAGATCCCTATGGATCTCTGTGATTTCAAAGCCTAGCAGAGCTAGGCAGTGGTGGCACACACCTTTAATCCTAGCACTAGGAAAATTTAACCAGGAAGTGAGATAGCTTCAGGAGAAAGAGAAACAAGACTGGAGGAGGCAGGATTTCTTGCCTTGACAGAAAGGCTTGAAAGTGGAGGATGCCTAGAGACAGGCTTGAGAAGTTGTATGGGTAAGAAGTGGCTGTGGTTTGTTTCTCTAATCCTTCTGTTATTTTGGCTTTCCCCCAATATCTGACTTCAGATTTTTATTATAATACCAAATATAATTCATGCACCAGTGCATGTATGTACATGTGCCCTGAAAGGCCAAAGAGATTTCCATAGCCCATGTCCATAATTACAAGAAGTTATGAGGCACCTGACTGAGATGCAGAATACTTGATTTTTGTCCTCAGCAAGAGCAGCAAGTGCTCTGAATCACTGAACCATCTTTCTAGCCCTTGGTTTCTTTTTTATAATTTACTAAATTTTCACCGTTTTTAGGGTGTGAAAGGGCCTGCCTCACTTGGTTTTCCATTTTCCACAGCACCAGTACCCTGAAGTCACACCTAAGTAACTCAATAGAAACTTCATAAATTCTCCTTAAATGGCAAAGTTTGTTTGTTGTGTGGCCTGGATGCTTGTTGTGGCAGTAAGAAAAAGCTGCAATGTTTCTGTTTGAAAGCTGTTAAAAGTGTGGTCCAGAGACTTGTGTCAGTTTACGGAGTATTGGAGCTTTCCTTTGTATAGTTTCATCACTTAGGCCTATAAAACTAAGAACCTAAGAGTGCTTTTAAAACATGTCCAGCAGCCTGAACTTAAACCAATATAAAGTTACAAGTGATTTCCCATTATTTTTAATTGGTGTGCACAATATTTTTTGCTATCAGTTGATGAAAATTAGAATAGAAGAAACCCACCAAACAACCTTTGTGTGTGTGTGCATGCGTGCGTGCGTGCGTGCGTGCGTGCGTGCGTGTGTGTGTGTGTGTGTGTGTGTGTGTGTGTGTGTAGTACTGTCTGTCTTGGAACTCACTCAAATTTCCAGAGATATGTCTTCTGAGTGCCGATATTAAAGGCAAGAGCCACCACCACTTGGTCAAACAACATATTTTTTTTAATACGTATTGTTTAAGGAGCATTATCTTAGACAATGTGTATTCATTAATTAAGTCACAAGAAATACATAAGGAAAGAATTACTGGCTTGATTTTTAATGACGTTTAGCAATGTTACTGTCTCATTGGCCTTCCTGAGGTTGTTCTAGTCTTCTGTCTTGCTTTAGGGTGTCTTCAATACTTCCAAGCTCACATTTTTCACATGGAAATATTTAGCTTTGGAAAGAAATGAACAGATGCAAAAGAGTCTCACCTCTCTTGTCTGCCTCTTCATCTGGGAAGAAAACCCTTCCCACATGTCTCTGTGTGATTGATGGAGACTGTTTCTCTTTGCTCTGCCCTGCACGATCCTTATAGAGCTGTTACACCCAAGTTCTTGGAGCATGGGCACTACAGAGTTCTGTCTCCAAAATCTTCTGGAGAATGGAAGATCTTCAGTTCTCTGAAGGTCTATTTTGTCTGAAGTTCACATAATACTTCAGGAAATACAGACACTGATCAACAGCTATCCATAATAAGCATTTCATGTTTGATTTGTATTCCCTAGAAGCTCATTAAGCATTTCAAATCATCTCCTTTTTAATGTCAGGTAAAGGCAGGCACAGAATAGGTTAGCACTGTGTCTTGTCCAAAGGCACACTACTAGGTAAACAGAGCTAGAATTTCAAATCCACTCCAAGAATGCCTAGGTTTATGTTCTCTTCCCTTTGCCACAAAAATTGATTGCTGATGTGGTTTGATTGAAATGTAGTGTTAGAAACCTGAGAACATGTGTCCCAGGAAAACTGGCTTGAAAGAAATTAATTTCCATAGGAAATAAGAAGAATCTTAACATTTAAATAAAAAAAAAATACTGCATTTCAGGTTTACAGATGTTTCCAGTTCACTAAGTTAAGACCCTATACAACATTTCCCATTGTTTCTCTAGCAATCTAAAGGCCTTCCTGTCGTGGAGCAGGACACATGACAGTGTGAAAATAATGTCTTTCCTACAATGCTAGAATCTAGAAGGGTACTCTCAAACTTCCCTGCAAGGTGGATACACATCGCTTGTAATTTCTTAACAATCATGGCAACATTCTCGGCTAGAAGCCTGAGGCTTACTTTGGATTTTGTGTCTTTAACTACTAAGAATACCAAGCCACCAGTTTTCTGAAACATATTTCTTTGTAACAGATTTTTGGTAAACATCTCCTATGCTGAATTTTCTTTTTATCATTTAGTTTCTCTTACTTCACTTCTCTAGAAAATCGCCTTTGCGATGGCGTTGATGATCTATGTGATTTTTATCATCCTCCCCCTGTGCTACGCACAGGATCCTAATTATTTTCAGACATGTTTATTTGTTTATTATTAAGTTCTAGCTAAGGCATGCTGTATAGTGTGAATTGACAGAGTAGTGAAAAATAACTTTGACAATATCCATTTTTGGTGCTCACATATGTAGATTTCATGTTGCATTTTGAAGAGTTTTATCACTTGTCAAGCCTTGATCTGCCTCAAGGTGTGTTATTCCTGTCATAGTGACTTGTTACCAATTATACTCAATTGTATGTTATCTCAGGTCAGCAACTCTGACTTATGCAACTGATGATAATGCTCATTAATCCTGGTGACACTGCCTCTGGATGAAAATCCCTGGAATATACGTAATGCATAATTAAATATTAAACATAAGATTCAAAGTCCCATGAGATATGATAAAAGAAAACAAAACTTGCAGTAAAATAAATGAATTTGTCTTTCAAAAATGATCATGTATTTTCAGGACAATAAACTAATACTTTATATTAAAGTATGAACTATATATATATATATATATATATCTTCCTTTTTCTCATTTGCAGGCCTTGCAATAGTCTTGTCATCCAAAGCTTATAGGTTTTACAAGGAAAACATACTGCTTTGTCAACTTAGTAACATTTGAAAATCAAAGTGGTAAAATTTAGGTGAACCTGAGAGGTAATATATTTTTCCTCTTTTTTGGAAAATTTCTGGAAAATTAAAAGTTGCCCTAAAGAATAGACTAGTATTTTATGGATATCATCTAAAAAACACACATTTCTTATATCCAATTAGAGACTATCCTTTGAATTGTTCATGGGATGTTTCAGCATTTATTTGAGATGATTCAGAATTTGCTCACCAAGTGCATCTGTTTGGGCCACGACATGTACAATGTGCATATGGTTGACTATAACCAGGTCTTTGGGCAAGAGTTTGTAAAACAAGATAAGTTCACAAGGGTTCAATGCTATAAACTCTGTTCTTAAACCTAGCTTTTAAACCAAGATTTGTGTAGACCCCAGAAATCAGAAATTTCAAAAAGGTGGTAGAATTTGGAGTGAGTAGTTTGTTTTTTGTTTGGGGAAAAGTACCAGTATGTACTAAAGAGCTGAGCTATATAACTGTTGAAAAAAATGACATCATGAAATTTGAAGACAAATGGGTTTAAGGAGGAAAAAAAAAATCATCCTGAGTGACGTGATCCAGACTCAGTAAGACAAACAGGATATGTACTCACTTGTAAGCAGATATTAGCTGTAAAGTAAAGGATAACTGGGCTACAAACCACAGACCCAGAGAGGCTAGATGAAAAGGATGGTACAAGGTGGGGAACTCATAAATCTATCAGAGAAAGGGGAGTAGAAAAGATCACATGGGTGGACTGGGGGATGGGTGGAGATGGTGGGGGATGGGTGGAGATGGTGGGGGATGGGTGGAGATGGTGGGGGATGGGTGGAGATGGAAACATAAAGGATCAGGTTGGGGGTGAGTGAAGGGGTACTGAAAGAGATTACTGGAAATGGGGATCATTTTAGGGTCAAGTACAAACCCAGTACAAGGGAAACTCACAGAAATCTATAAGAATTACTCCAGCTAAGACACCTAGTAACAGTAAATGTGTAGCCTAAACTGGCCATTTCCTGTGACTGGGTGGCACTCCAGAGGAGGGATTGGGACACTAACTTAGCTACATAACCTTTCACCTGTAGTTTGTCCTACTTATGGAATGTGCATTGGGAGGGTGGGTAAGAGTGGTTGGAGATTGTGGGAGTGGTCAAACAGTGACTGGTGCAATCTCAGTTCCATACTGCAAGAGTAAGCTCACCTCTGACACTGTCTGGAGTGCCAGGACTCAGAGCTAGGTGGCCCAGACACCTAGGGTAGAACCAATCAAGACAGAATTAAAAAAAAAAAAAAAACAAAATCAACATAATGACGCCTAATGATATTCTGCTATACTCACAGAGTACTCCTGTTGTCATCTGAGAACATTTATCCAGTAATTGATAGAAACAGATGAAGAGATCCACAGCTGAGCATTGTTCCTAGCGTAGGGAATTCTGCTGAAGATCAATATTACAAGGGGACCCACAGAAACAACTAACCTGAGCTCACAGGAATTTACAGAGTCTGGAACAACAATGTGGGGTTGCATGGGAGTGGCCTAGGCCCTCTACATATGTACGGAAGTTATGTAGCTTGGTCTACTTGTGGGACTCCCAGCAATGGGAGCAAGGGTTGTCTCTCACAATTTGGCAGGCCTTTGGGAACCTATTCCTCATATTTGTTGCCTCTCTCACCTAGTCTTAGTACAAGAGAGGAGCTTATTCCTACCTAAACTTGATATGCCATGCTTTGTTGATTACCATGGAATTCCTGCCCCTTTCTGAACAGAGGAGGAATGAATTGGGGGTTGGGGAGGGGGAAAGGTGGGGAGCAGAGGAGAGAAGAGAAAGTGTTGTAGTGCGGGACATAAAATAATTAAATTTATTTATTTATTTATTTTTTAGAAAGAACTGAGTTACAAAAATCAATCCCCATTCTGAATGTCAGTGTTAGGAAGTCTACAAGTTGGTGTAAACTGAGTTATCATGCCAGGATAAGCTCTTCTAATTCTTAATCTAAGAGTTTTATTGGTGAGATAGCCTGAAAGGACTTTATTCTGAGAAATTACAGAGGCTGTGGAAGGAGGTTTATTATAACTTCAAAGCCAGTCTGGCTACATAGGAAGTTTCAGGTCAGCCTTGGGTGTAGAGTGAGAATATGTCTCAAAAACAATCAATCAAGCAAACCACTGTTTGAGATAGACTAAATAGCCAGGGAACTCCAGAGGCCCAGTTGTCTTTAGTCCTTCCTTTAGCCCTTATAGGGATGTGCTGCCGCGCCCGCCTTCCTTTTTAAACATGTGTACCTGGAATTTGAACTCAGGCCCTTATGCCTTTATAGAAAGTACTTAATCCACTGAGTTATCTCCCAAGTCATTAACTATTCTTCTTATCATGAATGTGGCCAGACAAAATACATAAATGAATGGGTGTGAGTGATTTAAAATAGGCCCTAACTATAAATACATATGGTAGAATAGACTAGGCCCATGGAAAATATTTTGCTAGCCTAACTATATGTGTGAAATCATTATTAGATTAAAATTTAAGCATAATTTTTGTTTATTATGTCTATTTATATCAATTTGTTAATTTAGCCAATAATTCCAACAACACAAGTATCCTTCTTATATTATCTGAGAAAATAAATAGGGCTCTTTTCACAAAGAACACATAATGCCATATAATACCTATAATCCTTATGAACATATAATCCATATAAACATTTAATCTTTTAATTTAAGAACATATAATTCCTTAAAAGACCTTGTACGGCAGGCATTCTTAGGTTTTTAGTTTGAGATGATCAGTGTTCTAATTTGATAAACATGCTTTGGCATAACATTAATTTATTTATGACATGGCTTCTACCATACAAGGAACAAGTATTTCCTCACAAGAGTTAAGAGACCATATTGTTTTCCTGAACCTGACTGCTGTCTGTGCCAGTCTTGCCATTGTAGTCAAGCTAACACATCCAATATTGGTTGTATAAAGCAGGTTTGTATTTAATGGTCTGCTTGTTCAAGTGTCTTTGCAGTTTTCTGAGAAGAGGTGTAAATCTGTTTAGATTCACCACATTTCCTTCTCATTAAGCTATTCATGAAGGCCCATTTCTATGAGATTGTAATATTAATGAACAAATCTGACATATTATAAGACCTCTGTGGGTCCGTTGGCATCACTGTGTCCAGGAAAGACTGGGACAAGCTGACCTCCACCAGACGTCCTAACTAACAATCCAAGGAGAATGAGAAACTGATCACTCTAAGAAGGCTTATAGCTAAAAATTACTTTTACAGAATATTCTTTTTCTATTTTTATTGCCTACACTAAACAAAGTTGTGATTAATAGACCTGTGTGATTTCTAGAGTCCAATCACCATTAAATACATCAGCTATACCATTTTGGGCTTTGAAAGTGGAAGAAAATGTGTAATTCAAAATTTTCTTTCTCATTTTTCCCAGGTTGTAAGATTATTATTTCCATTTGCATAGACATGCTCCAACTTCCTCTCCTCTCTGCTCTGCCTCTTTTTCCTCTAATATCCAACCTAAATATTTATTGTTTCTTTAAAACATACTCATCGGGATGTCTTCTATAGCTTAAAGACAAGTTGATAAAGGCCTGATAAAGTACTGTGACATATAATAAAATATTCTTTTTTCTAAAGACGTAGAAAAATTGTTAGTAATAATTTTTTTGTGGTGGCTATTAAAACAAGTGTCTGTTGAATGCAAACCAGATGCTCTACCAGAGAGCTATGTCAAAAGCCTGAAGGTATTTTAGAATTTATATTTATTTAAATTATTTAGGAATTTGGGGCTATTTGGTATAATTTATCAAATTATAAAACTTGAAGTACTATTGTTGTAATGAAATACTACAGACAAAATTATTTTAATATTATTACCATAATGTGAATCTTAATCATTTTTAAATCCATATAATATACTGGATAATATAAACTTATCTAAATTTGAAGTTTGTCATTTAATTTCATTTTAGAATTTTTCAGATGTTGATATAAAGTAACTATATTAAGGCTACAATCTAATGTGAAATATTTCAGAGTCTGTTTCTCTCAGGTTAAAACTAAAGAATAAGACCTTAGAATATTGGTGCATGGCTAGAGTAAATAGATATGAAGGTGTTTGACGTGACTTGTGTACATCTATTATGCCAGTTCCTATCTTTAAATTTCAGTTAATAATTAAATTGCATTAGCTCTCCTTTTTTCATTTAAGTTTTAAATTTTTGCCATATGCTATATTTTGATCATACACTTTCTCCTCTCCCAACCTCTCACAGATTCTTTTTACCTCCTAATCTACCTGTATTTAACTTCATATCATCTCTTTTTCTATCTCTCTCAAAAGCAGAAGCAGGAAAAAGAGCAAAACAAAACCAAATTGAAATCAAAACATGCAGACAACTAAAATAAAAAATAAAAAAAATTGAAAATCGGTAAGACAAACATCAGTGCGTTGCTACATGACATCATTGGACTTTAGAAAGAAAATGGAAATCAAGCAATTCTTGTATATCGGATCACCTTAACTTTGTCCTGGGACAATCATAGCAACTGAAAAGTGTTCATATACTTCAGATTAAGGGTGAATTTCTGCATATTGAATTTTGACAATTGAAACAATTTTGTAACTAGCCTGGAAAGTTTACATATTATTAGCATATGTTTTTCTTTATGATAGAGGTAGGCAATACTTAGTAGTATGCAATGAATGATAACATTTCAAAAGCCAAGAATTTTAATTGCTAGCAGCTGGGTTTTAATTTATGAGAATGCCATTTTTCAATGCTATTTTCAGTAGGAGGGGTTTCAATTGTTTATACCAATCAGAACTTTAAAGTCATTTTAATTCATTTTACTATTGAATGATTTCTATACTTTACTTTTCATAAGAATAAAATAGGTAGTTTTACTCCATCCTATCCATTTGGACTTTATCTTGCTTATTTTTCTTTTGACATGTATGATTTGATTAATTGTTAATAAATGCACAGTTTAATTGGCATTAGATTTGTTTTAATGATGTCACTTTATTTTTAGGTATATACTAAAACTAATTGTGATTGAAAGTTCTGAGAATAAATACTGTAGAAATAAATAGAAGTTTGTTATGATAAAGCATTTTAGACACACTTACAAAATAAATCATCCAAAAATTTTGTGTAGTTACTAGGGAGGTATGCATTCCTGCACACCTGGTCTTAAAATTTAAATGTAGGCCTGAGTAGACCAGTGGAAGAAGACCACATTTACCAGTGACTTTAGTAGCTGTCTCCCACCGTCTCAACTTCCGGAGCTGCTCAGTGTTATTGTAGGCATGTCTTCACTGCCTTGACAATTACTGCCTCTCATTGGCATGACTCTATCTGTTATGAGCATCACTACTGTGACAGGACATTTATCATCTCTAAAACTGTCTGATATAGAGGCAGTCTTATGCTTAAGAAATATTCTCTCACACAAAAGCCATTTTTCTAGTTAGAAATTTTTATAAAAGGAAAATTTTCCTGCTAATAGGATTAAGGCAAGTTATCACGGACTCAGTGTCTATCTTCAAATAAAGCTCACTTTATTTATTTTTAAAATCCCATTTTAATTGCTTCTAGATTTATGCTTCTGGAAAATATAAATTAACTGACTGAGGGTGAATTTTATGTAACAATAAGGTGGGGCACAGTAGAGGAGGCAGTTGTTTTTAGTGTGGATGTGGACAATGTGGAATTCTGTTCTTGAGAGAAGGGAGATTCTACAGGCACTACCCTCGTGTATATCAGAGATCTGGACACTGAGAAGAGTTGCTGTCACTCTTATATCAGGAGGTAGGTAAAAGAAGTAAAAATAGAATCAATGCATGTAATAGAGAGCAGT
This sequence comes from Phyllotis vaccarum, assembly GCA_033318265.1. Classification (NCBI taxonomy): domain Eukaryota; kingdom Metazoa; phylum Chordata; class Mammalia; order Rodentia; family Cricetidae; genus Phyllotis; species Phyllotis vaccarum. Next base: position 129,623,493 of record JARWLC010000005.1, on the reverse strand, counting down.
AGCCTTTCAGAGTAACAAGGGTGATGTTATGTATGGAGAAAAGGGCCATATTGCTAAGAGTAAAACTCCATGAGCCCTAACTCAGCTAGTGCACTACCTGAAAGGTATGAGCCTTGTGTCTGGGAGTCCTAGTTTTGTTTGGAGCAAAGCATAAAATGTCCTCATGGCTAAGGAGGAGGGTCCGTCACATCTGAGAGCCAAGGTCACAAGCCAGAGTTGAGCAATGAAGGAGAATATCTCTACAGTGAAAACATAAAACCGACCCTGCTCCCAATTCAGTTATTCTGTCATTAGTATAACTGGTGTAAACACAATTCCCTTGAAGAAGTAGCAACATGATTCTGATTCTTTAGGTCACCACATAGTGCAAGCTATTTAGGATAAAATAAAAAGTACTTTAAAAAGATAATTACCAAAGTTTAAAACTTGTATTTATTATCAATGAAACTTAGAGTTGGGGTAATAGCTGCCTGGTAGAGAATCATCTCCATATATTAGGATTTGGACTTGAACCTCAGCATCAGAATTTTTAAAAAAGTATATATTCCAACTCCTTGGTAAGGGACTTATGTTAACAGGCTGGAGACACACAAGTGATGGCAGTAAGCATGAGAAAAGTATTCTTACTGTTATTGCTTGCCAGAAAATGCCTTCAGAAATAAATGAAACACTACTTCTTAGGAGAATCCAAAACTGAAAGACGGGGTCAGCCATAAGCAGTAGCAGAGATCTGGCATAGCAGAACACTTGTGTTGTTGGGAGAGTAAGAAATGGTACAAACACTGAGAATACGTTCCTGCATCTTAGCAATTTAAACACACATTAATTCTGCTCTGCATAATTATACTATGAGATATTTATATAATAAGAGAAAATGAGTCAATATGAAAATGCTCATAGTTTTATATTTTTCAAATTTTTAAATTGGCAAATTTAGAAAGTATTGACATATGTTCAACATGTTTTGAAAATGTGTGTACCATGAAAATGGTAGTAGCTAAATACAGATAGTTAGCATATGGACTGCTTACCTCATTGTCTGTGATAAGATCATCTTAAAAATGCACTTAGCAAATTTCAAGAATAAAATGATAGCTATTGACTGCAGCCACTATGTTGTACAGTCACATCTGATGACTGCCTTTGAGTGGAAATTTTGTGTCCTGTGATCAGCATTTTCAACAAGTGCCCTAGAACCTACTTATGAGTTTTGCGGTTCTAGAGTCAACATAGTAATGAATTCATGCAAATTTGTCTTTCTGTAACTGGTCTATTTCACCTAAACTTTTCCAGGCTTAGTCATGTTGTAAAGTGCATTACTGCTCTTTATAAATTTAAATACTATTACACTATTACATACAATTTTATGAAAGCCTTATTCATAACATTTCACATCTGAGAACAACTTAAATATCTATTGATGAGAAGATATGTAAATTGTGCTATTCTTCACTAGCAAAATGAATTACAGATAAAATGATAACTCACCAAGAAAAAGAAGTTAGTCGTGACCCTGTTGAAGAATCATTTTGGAAGGCTTTGGTGGCAAAGACTGGAAAGGTTTTCTGCTTCAGTTTTATTGGTACCTAAGGGTATATGTATGGTTTATGCATACTCACTGCATCATATGAGATCGACGTTTCACTTCGATATGAGCCTTCCTTCAACCATACATATATAAATACCCACTTCTATACCTCCCATGGTGACATAAAAGTGAACACTTTGAAGTTTCACGTTTAACACAAATTATTCTAGTGTGTTAGACCTAGCTGCTCACCCTGATGACTACTCATCATCCTCTGCCTTCTCCTTCCATCTCATGGCCTCTTAGTGAAGATTATTTCTTCCATCTCATTAACCATTGTGTCCTTTCTCTGGAAGGACAAAGAAACAATGGTTAATAAATGTCTATGCTCTCTTGTAAAATAGGTAATTATACCCTGTGGTGGCTTTAATAAGAGTGGTTCCCATAACTCATGTAATTGTATGCTTAGTTACCAGGGTGGGCGCTGTTTGAAGGGGTTAAAAGAATTAGGAGATTTGGCACTGTTAGAGGAAATATGTCACTAATGGGCTTTGAGGTTTCCAAAGCCCGTCCCAGGACCAGCCTATCTTCCTCAGCCTACAAATCAGGATTTGCTCTCAACTACTGCTCCAGTACCTGCTTGCATGCCATTGTGCTCCTGGCCATGATGAAAATGGAAAAAAACCTCTGAAACTGTAGGCAAGTATGGAATGCCTATCTCAGGCTGAAGATCTGGAATGTTGTCTTTACTTAATTTTGAAAACAATCTGGTGCTTAGTACTTCCAAAATTGAATACAGGTGCAAAATACATAATTTGAAGCCATGACTTAAAACATCCAGATACAACAATTATTAGGCCACTGCATAAAATATTTTCTATATTTTTTCAAGAATTCCAAACTAAGTATGGTTTCTGCAATCACATTATAAAGAAAAACAACTGCCTACAGATGCTTCTGTGCCATGAAAAATGTTATTAGGTAGAGGCAGAAACTAGCTCACACCAAGATCAGAGGAAAATTCCTGAAAAAATATTTTGTTTGGATGAAAGTCACATATATTTCTTATTTTAAAACATAAATTTAGGAACAAAATTAACAGATTTCTTGAGAATTTGCAAATAATGGCAGATAAAATGTCTGCAGTGTGGTTAATCAGTTAAGAATCTAGGTTTCCTTTTGCCTTTGTAATATAATTTGTATTCAGTCATGTTAATTTTGTGCTTATTGCCATGTATGTAAATGTACCAGGGCTTGTGCAATCCAGATTCTTTTCATTCCTAGTTTACACTATATTTTCCTGTGAAGCACATATTCAAATCACAGGAAGCACATTCTACACTTTCTGAGTTCTCATGACAAATTCCACAGCTTGAAGGGGCAAAAAAAAAAAAAAAAAAAGAAAAAAAAAAAAGAAACATGCTCCCTTTGCCCCTTTCCTTTTTCTGTCTTTGCCACTTGTCCTAATACACCCTGAAGGTGAGCCTTTACTAACTCTAGACTTGTTCCTATGTGGCATCCCCTGAATACATTAGCTTTAGCCATGGGCACAGACCTATGCTTCAGTTTCTTCAAGTTGTCATGGAGACAGGAATATGTATGCTCGTTTAATATCAAGGGTAACAGGAAAATAGAACAAAAAGAAAATTTGAACTGAATTTTTTTTGGCATATCTGCAGAACCACATTTACCATTGGGATTCTTGACTATGTAACTCACTAAATCTTTGTGGTATCCAATGTTTTAATCGTAAGATCCTGTCTATTTAGCATTATATTTTCTACGCAATGAATATTTAAATGTCTTGTGTTTTTCATCTTGAATCTAATAATAGGTCAGGAGGTGATCATGTTTTTGGTAAGTGATGTAAATTTATAAACTGAAAACACTGATAATTTCATCATACAGTATCTCTGCTAACCTGAGCGTGATCCTTGTAATTATGTTTTGGAGACTTTTAAAATATTTATTTTTGAACTTTCATGTTTTCTGCATTGTAGGAAGAAAAGTAAGATACATGAAATTCTTTGATTGGATATTCCTTCATTCCTTCATTTATTTTGAGACATAGTCTGTGTAGCCATTGTTAACCTGTGACTTGCTACATAGATCAGGCATTAAATTCACAGAGATACACTTGCCTTTTCCTCTCTGGGACTGAGATTAAGCTGATCTCTACCATACTTGGCCTTATTTTTCTTTTTTCAAATAATTTTCTGATTTCATAAATAATTTTTAAGTAGGACCTAAAAGGTAGTTGAAGCATGAGGTTGAAACTAGTTCAGAAATATTGTGTTCAGTGAATTAAAGTTCATTCTTCTGTCTTTTATGTACCTACACTCCTATTTTTCATGTAGTTCATAATGCCAACATATTTTATTGAAGACATTTGGATCTCCCAAAAAGAATACAGAGATGGGGTGGGAAAACAGAGTATTGTGTTGGATGCTGAGTAGTGGGTTTGTGTTCCTCTTGCCCATTTTTTTGTGTGTGTGACCATTGTGTTATGCTAATTTTTTGCATTGATACTTTTGCATCTTGACCGCAGCCTTCCCTCTTTCTTCTCCCCTCTCTGCTTCCCCTCTGAAAAGAGCAGGACTCCCAGAGACATTCAACAAACACTGCATTACAAGCTATCATAAGATCAGGCATATACTACGACATAAATACCAGACAAGGCAATTCAGCCAGAGAAGGATCACACAAGTAGACAAAAAGAGTCTGAGACCTGCCTGCTCCAGCTACTAGGAATCCTATGAGAATATCAATATTCAGCCCCAATATATATGCAAAGACCTTGGCCAAATGTCTATAGGACCCATTATTTCTGAGAGCCCTTGTGAATTCCAGTCAGCTGATTCTATGGGTCACATCCTTAGGAAATCCCTAACCACTCTGATCATATTGATTATTAACTCTACAGGATTTAGAATCACCTAGAAAACAATATTTGAACATGATAGAGAGTGACTATCTAGAACAAGTTGATAGAGATAGGAAGACCCAATTAAATATGAATTGCACCATTTCCTAGCCTGGCGTCTTAAACTGCATGATACTAGAATTCATCGCTGCTTTCTTAGTGCAGATGCAATGTGGCCAGCTGCTTCAAAGTTCATACTGCTATAATTTCTTAACATGATAAATTTCACCCTTAAACTGTGAGCCAAAGTAAATTCTTCATTCATTAAATTTCTTTCATCAAGAATTTTATTGCAACTATGAAACAAAATATTAATAAACCGTGTGGTTGCTACTTGTATAAAGAGAATTGTGACAATGGTGGCCTTATAATCTTAATTAGTGCTGTGTTGTTCTCATCATTATGAGGAAGCTAGGAGACTTAGGGTTTTATGTGGGGTGTGTGGTAGGTCATTTGACATTCAGCAGAATTGAAGGACAGTAAATACAAAATTATCAATAACAAAAGAACTGTGTACAACTGAAATTGTGGTTTAAATACGATGCAGAAATAATCTGCACACCTGTAGTATCTCTCCCATGTAAATAACCAAATGTTATTATAGGAAGCCAGTAGAACTTCTTAGATGCAGGTTGTGTGCATAGTAGTGACATCAAGGCTCAGTGACCTCAGCATCACCTGTGAGTATGCAAGCGGGGAGACAAGCAGTCAGCTCTCACAGCTACACCTTAAAGTTCAGGTCCAGGAGTTCACTAGATGACTACAGTTTCATTTCAAGTATATTTATATTTATAGAAAGTGAAGAGGCACTATCATTGGGTCCTTCTGTGTTCATCCTAAGAGTTCTTACTTAATCTTTTCCCTGATGTGTCTCAGGTTTCATAAATACTACCCCCACTCTTACAGTATAACTTCCATCAAACAAGAAAGAGTCATTATAAAACTGCAAATGTATGCCCTCTTAAAACCATTGATCTGAAGTTGCCAGCTATAAACTCTTGGTGAAATACTTCTCCTACTGAATTACATGATAAAGAAAAATTGAGAGATCATGTGCTCACTTACAGAGAGAGAATGTGATTGTTGAGGAAAATTGTAACATGACATATATATCAGAGGTGAAAATGAGACCCAAAATATAAGAGGCTGAACCAGAAACTGAGACTAGAGAATTTAAAGAAGGATCTGCATTAGAGAGTTTTTGATCTTTGGTTCTTGAGATTTCCTTTTCTGTGTATCTCCCTGGCTATCTGAAATGGCTATTTTGGGTGTCATTATGACTAAGTTTACAATGTAAAAGTATGACTTTTTATATTAACATTTTCTCTTGATACCATCTCCCAAAGTCTATATGAAATTTGGTACTTAAGAATCTACAGAATCTATGTCCAGCACTGTTAACCTATAATTTTAAATTATGACAGAAAAGTTTAAAAGCAGCAGCAGTATTCCCTTAGACTCTTATGTGATCTATTAATTCAATTTTATATATTTCTGTATTAGAATAAAACTTAAATTAGACAAAACTTTTCTACTAGACAAATGATCTTGTAACATATAAACATGAGCATATTTATTTGATGTATCATTTATAGTGGCTTCCATAATTATTTTGAAATACAATATAACAACTTATGTTTTCATTTCAAATGGCTAGTCTAGCGTTTGGTGTTTGTGGGCACTTACTACATGTTTGATAAATCTCAATGCATTTTAGTTAGACCAAAGATGGCATAAGGAAAAGAGGCAATCACACTGGGCATCTGATGATGACAGGTTACACTTGGGTCATCAGGTTCCCTCTGAGCTTTTTAGGCTCACCACACTATCCCCTTTATAACAAATTGTCCAATATTCGGTTTCTGACAGGACAGAATATACCAACATTACCTTGGAAATATTATACAACTTAGTTTATCTAATGTGAAAGAAATAAAAGGAATGATATAGGGGTGATTTATCGTGGCTATTTTTATTTGTGCAAGTGAGATATAGGGATTTTTTTAATGAATAGATTTCGTAATACCCACACCCCAAGATAGAAGACATGAACAAGAACGGTATTTTGTCAAGTAAATTTTCTATGAATATTGTTCAGAATTTTCCTGCTTATGTTGTGTTTTACCACAAAAGACCTTATGCTATTTAAATAAGTGGGTTCCTGGGAAACGTGACTTCCCAGTAGTAGTGTTTTTGGCAAGTTTTCAGTATCAGATTGTGATTTCTTAGTCAATACTTGTATCATAGCAAATCATTTCTGATTGAAGAAATTATCCTATACTTTTCAAATCTCAAGGCTGAGTTGATCCTTAATTGTGGGTAGCTTAGGACATTATCTATGTTGTTCTGTAGACAGAGAAACTCAAGTTCATTTGTACACGACTGAGCTACAGGGGTGCAGCAAGAAGCTAACAGAAGTCAGTTAATGACATTTATCCATACTTAGAGTTATTCAGAAATGCATATTCTGCTGTAGTTTTTTTCTATTTTATTAAATGTGCTGTTTCTGTAGTCTTATGTTTCCTTTAGAAGAAAGTAAAATGAATAAAAATCCCAAAGCAAGATAAATAAGTGAATAAAATATGCATAATCTTAAATTCTTCATTTAAACAATAATGGAACAAAGATATGAGTTGTATGAGGAGGAAGGTCTATGGATCTTCTTGAGGTTGAAATAATATGGTCTGTTTAAATGATCTGATCCCTCCCTGGATTTTCATGAATCGTGTCCCTTCTTTGTTGTCACTTTGCTTTAGTGACACTTTATTCGCAATCTTCCACTCATTAGAAACCACCAAAATGATGTGCGTTCTGAAAGATCATATAAATATATTACACAGTAAGAACTCCTGTGTTTTTTCTACATGATTATGCCTGGTTTCTTTCTCTCAATACAGTATTATTTTTATCTATCTATCTATCTATCTATCTATCTATCTATCTATCTATCTATCTATCTATCTATCTATCTATCTATCTCTATCTCTCTCTCTCTCTCTATCTATCTATCTATCTATCTATCTATCTATCTATCTATCTATCTATCTATTTATTCATTCTTTTTAGTGAGGAATAACAGAATTCATACATCATCTTTATACTGATAGACATTGGAGTTGTTCTCAGGTGGAGGATGTTATGTAAAAAGCACATGCTTTAGTGACATCTGCTTCCAACTCTCTGCTCTACTCAACAATGCTAGGTTAGGGTCGGTGTATTTCAGTGGGACATAATTTCCTCTTCCCTTGTGTTCCCTTTCACCATGATATATCCCAGGTTGCCTTGGGACTTTATAGAGTCCCTAAAAACAAAGAGGTCATTTCCACTTGCTGTTTTCCTTTCATTGTGGGCTTGTAAGTCTCTAGAATCATGAGCTGAATGGACATTTATTTTTCCCAAGTAACTCTTTGGTGGTATTTGGTTACAGCAACAAAAAACTAAGACAATCATTAAAATTCTATGTACTCATATTGTAGTGTAAACATTCCACTTCAACCCACGCCACCTTGAACATCAGAGGATTAATTTAATGCGTGCTTTGTTTAATCTTCAAGAGTACGTCAAATCGTTTCAAATAGAATTTCTGGCTTTCCCTAGGCTGATTTACCCTTTCTTCATGCTTGCTATGATCCATACAGTTTCATTCACAGCTAAATATTCTTTGCGCCTAGAGAACAGAAAAGTAAATTATAGACACAAAGATAATATGAGTACTTGTTCATGGACAAATTGAAGCAGTGGATGTTAGGATGTTACTTTGGGAATATATCCAGAGGTTATGGAGGAACTCCTGATGGCTTGCATGAGGCTGGCTTGCGAACATGTTGCTAGTTTTTAAGGAACTTGAATTTGGAAGAAACTTAAAATGTTACCCTGGTAATTGTTTTGAAGAATTATCACTTGACTAATGCCTGAAAAAAAATCTCTGAATGCACAATCTTGTATTCATGGCATTGTTTGCTTCCTGGAATTAAAAAACTTACATTTTATAGTTAGTGTAATTATCGTTTTCAAAACAGCACCATAAACATTAATTTCAAGTAACTGAAACATGACTTTTTAGTTTACCATGAAAATACTTTAGAATGGTGCAGTCTAGCTCGTTCACATAAGGAAGGAGAGGAAGTAAATATGTCTCTTTGGTTTCTACTTATTTATCAATTTCTCTGTGATCCAGACTTCCTCCTGACTTCTAGATCTAAGTAGCAAGTTGCTGCTTCATGCCAGGTCTCTCACAGATAAGATCCCTGGAGTACAGCTCTCTGCTTCCTCTTCCTTCTATGCATGTCAGTACCTCAGATAATTTTTTGTTTGTAACCCCTCTATCCACCCAGGCATTTATAACAGCAATCTGGCTACCTTTTGTTCCTCACCATTCTTCCAAGACTCATCGCCAAACCGTATAGTTCTTATCTCTTATTAGTTCTCTAATAGATTGAGTTTCTCCATCCCCCGTTTCAGCCTGTTATAGTAAATGCCCTTTGGTGTATATACTTGCCATCAGCTGCCAGATAGACTGCTCCCCCCCCCTTGTTTTCCACATGGTAGCTATTGGGATCATGGACATAATAGTTAGGACCGATTCCAATTTGCTGTAGTCCCTATCCTGAGAATACCTTACACCAACAATGGCTACAATGCTTGCTTTTCAGTCTACAGTAGAGTCTGTGTTCTATGTCCTTTTCCATTTCCTTTTGTCTAGTGTGTTGAAACTATTGACCTTTTCTCTGACATCCACATTCCCCATGTTCTTCTAGAGCCTTCCAACATACTACTTCTCCTAGGTCAACTATATTGGGCTCCCTGTCTTGGGGGGGGGGAGGGGTGGTCAGCGTACTATCATTGAAAAAAGAAAGAAGATTCTTTCTCATTTTCTTTCTCATTTGAATTTGTGGCACCATTTCTAACACTTATTTCTTTAAGCCATGACATTTACAGTTTACAGATTGCCCTGACTGGTTAGACAGGGACTGGAGAAATGACAGACATGCATATAGAAAGGCTTGGATCTGATAGGTCATGTGCTCTGATGGAGACGCAGCAGCAGCCTGGAAATTCAGCATACTTTATCTCCAGCTGAATGATGAGGCAGGTAGATTATATACAACTGAAAGAGGAGGCTGGTTAGGAAATCTCTGTAGCATGTCTCAATAGGAGCAGAGTCTTCAGTCATCCAGGAGGAGGGAGCTGAGGTGGACAGTGCACAGACTGACAATACCTGAATTGAGAGCAGGGGAAGGATTTTGCCTTTCCTTGAGCTTGACCAGGGGAAGACCTTAGCACTTTCATTAGTCTGAGGAACTATAGTCCTTGATGTGACCATGTTCATGCCAACAATCATGTACATTTACTTAGGACTTAACCCTCTCCTCACATCTATCATAATAACAATGCATAACTCATTGTTTTAAGCCCAGGGATACTTTCCCTTCTCTTTGCAGCTTCTCACAGTTTTTGGATGTAGGAGGACATGATTGGTGAGTTTGATAAATAAATGACTGCATGAGAATGTTTGGAAATGAGATATTTACTTTGCTTTCCTATAGTATGGAAATGAATGCTCTCTCATAACCATAAAGTGCCAGTGTTTCTGTAATAACATGCAGTTATGGATATGACAGAATATGTTTAGGTTTATTATTTATCTCTTGTAAAATTTGGAACAATGTGAAGAGAAGAAAAAAGGCATCTTCTCTTCCCCATGCTGCTGTAGCCACTAGCTTTAGCTGTGGATCAGTGCTCTCTTGTGATGGGAGTCATATGAAGGCAGTGTTATGGTTGTTTCACAGCCAATGGAGCCAGAACAGCTTGGTTTAATGGCCTTTGCCAGAAATGTAGCTCTGCTGGGAATTTGAGAAAGGTCTAATGTTATTCATAGGATTTACCTCCCAGGAAGTCTGAGAGGTGATTCCCTTGCTGCATGAGTGCCTTTCAGATGTAATCTCAGGATTACAGACACAAGACCTAACATAAAAGAATCTTAATTTATCTTTGTACTCTTGTTCCCCATTAGTTCCCTATGCAAGAGCTGTATTCTAACTAATGACTAACACATTGACCAGTGTTTCTATGACACTCAAGCCAACATTAGGTAAACAAACTTTTGGTTGTTGTAGAATGTGGTCCCTTGAGCAAAACAGCCACCATCTTCACTAGATAGCTGTGTCTTCTTGCAAGCGTCCTTCACAAACAATGATTTGTTGGCTTGATTTTATTTTATTATTGTAGACGGGGATGAAATGTATTTGTGCACCCTGACTGGAAATTCTTGATCATTCTCCTTGTGTGTAATTCTCTCTCCCTGTAATTATGTTTTAACTGTATATGCCTTCAGGAGTTTCCAGATGTGCTACAGGTTGGGAAGGTTTTACTGGCAGGGGCTTCATCAATGAGGCTACAGAGAAACCATCATTCATACTGGGTGAAGAATATTCAGTGTGGTTTCTCTGAGAGTCCATGACCTACAAATAAACACATTGGATTCATTTGGGTCTTCAGTGTGAACCTTTGGAGAAATGTGGCTGGTCCTTGGTTTGTATTTGGAATCTGGTGATGAGGGGTAGATGTTAACATCCTCTGAGGGAAAAAAAATTCTCACAATAGTTGTGGTTTTGGATGTTGGTACTGACTTATCAAAGACAAACCTCTGAGAATCACCACAAATGTTTTTCTTTTCTTTTTCTTTCTTTCTTTCTTTTTTTTTTTGGTAAGTAGAATTCTAGGCTAATATTCATTTAAATACTAAATGGAGCTTTCATTTTTGTTATACGTAGTGTAAGGCCCCCTCCCCAAGAAGTAGAGTTAACAGCAGCGCGTTGCAAGTAAACCTCCCTAAGACATATTAACAAGACAGTAAAGATTAACTCCGTAAGATGCTTGAGATAAAGACAAGGGAATGTAGTCAGGTAACTTTCACAATATATGTCAACAGGGCAGAGAGGGGGAAGGGAGGAGAAGCAGTTACTTAGCTATGTGATCAGGCCCAGCCTGATCAGGGAAAGAATTCCAAAAAAAGATAAAGAACAAAAGAACAAACAGCAGGCCTGGGGGCGGGTGATAACCAGGTTGTTTGGTCAGGCCGGATGGCAACCTGGGGGCCCTCACCCCTCACCCCTCAACGGGCGATTTCATTCAAACCAGCCAATGGAAACTTTGTAACTTCGCCTTTGCCTCTGTACGCATGATTTTGCTTCCCTAACCCTATAAAAAGGCCCTAAACAGAGGGCTGGGCGCGCCAACCATCCCAAATGGCTCGGTAGCCCGCAGGTCCTGCGTTATTCAATAAAACCTCGTGCTGTTTGCAGCTGATCTGTGGCTCGGTCCTCCTTGGGTCATGGGGTCTCCTTCCGAGGAAAGGTCCGTTTCGGGGGTCCCTAACCCCCGGGGGTCTTTCATTAGGAGTCATAATAATATATAGACAGACACTTTTTTTGATTTTGCCACATTTTTATCATTTAAAATGATACATATTATTTTCTTATCAACATCCTAGCTTAATTTTAGTTAGAATGAAACTTTTGTAAAGCTGGTGCTCTACTTTAAATTCTAGTCCTTATCATCAAATTCTCATTGACAGCTTTGGGGAATGGGAGCGGTTTTGGTCAGGAGCTCATCTGTCCTTCAGAAGTCAGTGTTCAAAAGCCTTCCTTCCTATTCTTTGGTGCTGAAGAAGACGATGAAATTTTAAGGGATGAGGTCCAATAGTTGAAAGTTAGACGCGGGTCCTCTCTTTTCCTCAGTTTCATGAGCTAATGTATACTCTCCATCAGGATTGTTTCCCATGTTCCAAAATGACATCATTGCCCACTCATCAAGGATGGAGAGTCTATAATTGAGAACCAAATAAGGCTTTCTTCCTCCTGAATTGTTTATATCAAAAGTGTTTTGCCCCACTGGCAAAATCCAGATTAGCACACTTTTATCTTAGTATAATAATTTTGCCAGACAAAATATCTCTTACAAACCATATTTCCTCCTTTATTTTATTGAAAATAAGTGGTTCTTAAACAATATATTCTGATCCCAGTTCCCTCTTCCATAACTCTTTCTAGACCCTATTTATAAAATTCCATGCCACCCTCCCTTTTTAAAAAATTAAACTATAAGAAAAAAAGCACAAAATACGCACACACCAAAGTTATTAAAATGTAAAATCAGAAAGCATAGTATACAAAGAAAAGTCCAGTAAGAAATAAAAGCAAGCCTAAACAAAGCAATATGAGACTGAAGTCTTCCAAAATATCATTGAGTTTGGTGTAGTGCTGGGTCTGGGGCCTGACGTTAAGTGTGATTAATATATGCAGTGAGACTCCATTGCAGAAAACTATATTTTCTTTGCAAGCAGATGTCCATTAGAGAAAACTATTTGGTTAGGGTTATGAACTTGTGTCTAATTATCCATTTCAGTACCGGGACCACATCTGGCTTGAACTTGTGTATTTATCCATGCCACCATCTCTGTGAATTCATATGTATATCAGGCCTGTTGTCTTTGGGAGACACTGCTTTTTGAGAGGTATCCTTTATGTCTGAATCTTACACTCTTTCCATCTCCTCTTTTTCTTGGCTCCCAGTGTTAGAGGAGAAGCATTTAATGGAGACATCCCATTTAGGACTGAGTCTTCCAAAGTCTTTTATTCTCTTCACATTGTCCAGCTTTCTGCATTTGTTCCCACGTAGTTCAATACGAATCTTCTGTGATCATGGCTGAGTGAGGCACTGATTTATGGGTATAGCAGAATGTCATTAGGAGTCATTTTATTGCTATGAATCTTTAGCAGAAAAACAGTATTTCTTTTACCTAGGCACATGGTCTATTCAGTTTGAGGTTCTTGGTCATTCAAGCAGTGTCAGGCATGGGCTTCCTCTTTAGAGTGACCTTTAAATCAAACAAAATTTACTAGTGTTTCATCTCCCTTATTAATTTCTGTACTCTCAGCAAGTTTCTACTCTTGAGTGACTGCAGTCATCCATCTGCACTGAAGGTTTGAATGGAGTCATGAAAATAGCACTGTCTGAGAACTACAATCCGGAAGTTTGACTAGGTGTATAAGAGTTGTGTTTTCTTATTACAGACAGCTTGTATTTCATGGCCAGGAGCAATTATTACAAATTATAATAAATAATTTTAAGTGCACCTGTTATTAGTGTCAAAAACAGATTGTCTACTCTGCACTCTTACCCTGTAAGCAAATCTTTTGCCATCTTTTCCTCTAAGATGTCATGTTACCTAATGGTGCCTTTAATATGGTTTTCCTTGATTACTACCATGGTTTTAGTATATTCTTATTTACTAACTATATGAATTTTCTGTGTGTGATGATTATTGAAAATAAAAACACCTGACAATCTTTATAGGACGTGTGTGTGTGTGTGTGTGTGTGTGTGTGTGTGTGTGTGTGTGTGTGTGTATCAAATTGGTTATCAGGAGTACTTTGTAAACTGTTGTAAAATTATTTCACATTTAGAATTATTGAAGTATTGATTTCCACATAACCTACATGTTTGCTCTTTTAAATATATCTCCTTTATCTTCATTCTATCTCTTTTTCTCCTGTCTTTTTCCTCTGACTTTATCTGTTTTCTTAAGACCTGCCTTTGTCAGCTTAATTCCTCAATGTCAAAATACTCATCAAATAGACTTTGCCTTCTTTTGCTTCCAGAATCTTTTTCCTTAGGCCTTAGTGCATTTTTTCCCACTGTCAAATGACGTGACTTTTTAAAAAGTATTCTCCTTAAGCTTTGGCCTTGTTTGAATTTGATAGAATGTTTCTCAGTTTTTTTTTGCATTTTCTCAGTTTTATTTAATACTGTTTCTATGAGATTTGACCTCCAGCCTCAGAAATGTATTTACTTAGCATTGATGGAATGGTTGTCATGTTCTAGGAAATGTGCAATTTAACTCCGTGGAAACTGCCTTTATGCACTGGAGACCAACTCCAGAGAAGTGGAGAAAGGAAAATAGCTAAGATCTTTGGAATGCGAGGAACACAGACCAGTGTGCAGAGGCATAGGGGATGGTGAGAGAGCCCTTGTGCTGGTGATGCTCATGATGCTGAGCCTGAAAATATGCAAAGAAGTTTACTAGATGAAGAAGAATAAGGAAAAAAAAAACAATAGAAGAAACAAATACTAACAACCTACCACACATTTTAAACTTCAAATTAGCAGTCATAAATCTGTGTCTTCTCTCCCACAAAGTTTCAGTGAATATAGACTTCTCTTTGTGGTAATGCTTGTCCTTGGTGTTGTGGCTCACAAATTTCATTGGAGTAATAAATCAATGAAGACACATAAGAGTCTTATATCAAGCCACGCAGGATCTACACAAGGCTTATCTATTCTGGGTGACTTTGCATATGAAAAAAAAAATGATTGTGAAGAAGCACATGCTATAGTTATTCCTAAATAAATCTTCCTAAAGGTTGATGATGACTCATGCTTAAGTGTCTTTGTTTTCTGCAAATAACTTGGTTTTAAACTTTCCCCTTGTAAAAATGATTTAGTGGGTCAATATACTCAAAGTCTCTAGCCTGGCCATTTGGGTGAGGTTATCAAGAGTTCCAAAGGTATAAAATGGTGCCTGCTGGACCACAGAATGTGAGACATAAAATACATTTGCCCTGGCATATATCTTCTGTATTCCTTTGAGCATCTTTTAGACAAAATTCTTTGCACATATAGTATCTTCCACCAGAGATGTTCTGGAAATGTGGGTGGGGCTACCAGACTAAAAACTCTGAGAACAGGAAGCTCAGAGCAGAATGCCAGACCGAACGCCAAAGAGAAGCTGCAGGAAGCAGAGGACAACCATGCTGCTGTGAGAAAAGGTACTGAGCCCCATGGCTGAACAGGAAGAATCATGGGTTTTACGAAGGGTAGAGAGCTAGCAAGTTATATGCCTGGGCCTTAGGTCAATCAGCCTAAAACTATCGTATGCATCTGTGTGTCTCTGCCGGTCTGTGAGACTAAACCTTGAAGCTAGGCCCGAAAGTCCAGGCCAGAAACCTCATACTACAGCCAAGCACTGAGCTCTTACAAAGATAAACATCTTCAAATATTCATTTTCCGATAGAAAAAGAGGGAGAGAAGAGAAGCTAAACTGGAAGGAAATGTGGATGATTTGGAGTGGAGTCTGAGCAGCAGGCAGGAATCCTTTGGCTATGAATATCTATGATTCTCATGTGATGTCTCACAGGTCTTGAGCCCACATATTTTCTACTATGTCATCCAATGTGCTAGAGTGCACAGTTGAGGGGGGAGCAAGCAGCTTTAATATTAGGACTTAGCAACTTATCTGAAAGTGAATAAACTTGAAGGACCTCACAGTAAAGACTTATGACTCCAGCTTTCTCCTAGCAGAATAGGTAGAGAGGCCAGCCTCTATCTGAAAGGTTCTTCTTGCATGCTGAGAATTGTTCCCTGCTGTTGATACTCTGTCTCATTCTGTCTCCTGGAAGCTGTACATGTCCACCCATCAGGGACAAATTAGTAACAGAATGAATCTGCTTTTATAAAAGGGGCACATCCCTGTTGTCTAATAGTTGTTTACATAGCTTTCCCACAAGTCTTGGTTTCTGAAACTTAGAACCTGACATTTGGTATGTTCCCAGTAAGTGATCATGAAAAATATGAGCATACCTGGGATTTAATATCTTCAATAATTCCTAGTAGACCCAGACACATTTGAACCACAGCTTAAGCTATTCAGTCTGAATAGGGAAAATGGGAACATACGTGTGTGTGTGTGTGTGTGTGTGTGTGTGTGTGTGTGTGTGTGTGTGTGCTGCCTTTACTAAAACAGCATCACCTTTCAAAAGTAGTAGACTTTGCAGTGTGAAGCAATCACTGTTTTAGAGTTGCATTTAGAGGAACAATAAAATTTTGCATTTGTATTATGCTCTATACAATTAAAGATGAAATCAAACAAGAAATGTTAATATGGCCTCTACAATGTGTCAGGTATAATAATCACTAGTAACTGATTAAAAGCTGAATATTTATTAAAGGATTTATAGGGAAACATTTACAGATAAAAGCTATTAAAGAGTTGTGTGGTTCCTGGAAAGCTTGACTGGTACAGCTGGCAGAAGTAGGTCAGTTCCTTCCTCCAAGAGCACAAGAGCACAAACAGAAAGAGAACTGCCATGCACTTGGTCTGAATCTGGCCTGGCATGCACCAAGGCCCAAAGACCACAGCTTTACGTCAAGGTGATAATGCCTGCTTTCTACTTCATCTCCCCCTTTTGTCTAAATAAGAAAGTTCTAATCCTAAATATAAAACTCTATACAGTAGAAACAACTATATGGTTATGTCCAGGAGAGGGAAAAAGCAAATAACATAAATAAAGTCAAACTACAACTAACAAGAACACCAAACACAAAGCATATATTAAATGTCCAGAATATTGACAAATGGTAATATAGACAAACTGTCTATCTTAAATAATATGAATCTAGTACCTAAATGTTCTTAACTAAGATATGAGATGGTCATACTTTTAACTATCCAGGCTTCAACCCCATCAAAAGACCAGAAAAGGAAAATATATTATCTGAGTAACCAAGAGGTACAATCAAGAAATCCTAAAATTTAGTAAGAGAAGACAATGATAGCCAGCTGCCTGAGCAGGCACTCATAACTTTTCTGCAAAGTTAGAGCATCCCATTTTTTGGCTATAGGCCTAGGAAATCTTATAGATCTTTTCAGAAGCAGAGTATTTTGAAAAAAAAAAGTCTTATCCTGTCTTAGCAGGTTTCAGTGTTCTCTTATCTTTTGTCTGCTCACCCAAGATGGACAGCATGCTTACTGTCAGCAGTCAATGCAAGGACAATTTTTTTTGTCCAAAAGGCCATTATCCACCAATAAAGACAAACTCCCTGTGGAGTGTTTTTGATGCCCAGCATCATGTTGGGATATGAAGGATGCTGCCAGGAGAAATTGTGTCTCTTATAGCTGAATTTTTAATAATAACACATTTAAATGCCATATTCTCTAGTTCTATGAAGTGTTTGAAGACTACCAATCCATGAAATATGTTACTTTATATCTAGAAGAACTGATTATAATGACTATTATGTGGCAAACATAGTTGACTATAACCTATAGTTCTTATCAGTTTAGATAACCTAAAACTATGGTTTGTATTATAAAGATAGACAATCTATAAACAGACATTCGGTTTAGGGAGAATGACTTCAAGTATAGCATTCATACAAAGCATTTTAGGCAGAGGCCAAAAATGTACTGTACAAAATGACAACAGTATCCTTAATATGTATCAATATACAAAATATCTAAAACAGGTAATATATATATATATATATATATATGGTATATAAATAGAGCTATAAGTTGTATAGTGCAAATGACAATATTCTTAATATTCTTAATATACATACCCATACCCAAAATATCCATTTCAATATAATATTTTTCTTTGCATCAAAATTCCCATAGGAGAATACTTAAAGGGTAAAGTAACCAGAATGCAATTAACATCTTGAATCACATGATTCATGTATACATCCTAGAATTTCTTTCTACCAATTCAATTCTCTTTCAGCTTCAGCTGATAATTCTCTTGGAATTTAAGTTCTCATCACTAAGGTTTTGAAAAATTTTTCTACTCCATGATTTTTTTTTAATCCCAATAGTGGGCTATATATACAATAGAAACAAAGAGAACAATACAAAGAATCAATGAAGAGTTGGTTCTTTGTGAAAGTCAAAAAGATAGACAAATCCATATCCAAAATAAACAACAGCAGAGAGAGAGGTTCCAAATTAACAAACTCAAAAATGAAAAGGGAGATGTGACAACAGACACCCAGGTATTCTAGAGAATTATCAAGTCATCCTTTGAATATCTATACTCCACTAAAATGGAAAACCTAAAAGAAATGGACGCATTCCGGACAGGTACCACATACAAAAACTAAATCAAGATGTAAATAACTGAAGTAAATAGACCTATAACCCCAAGGAAATTAAAAGTCTCCCAAGTTAAAAAACAAAAACAAACAAACAAACAAACAAAAAAACCAAAGCCTAGGACCATATGGTTTCAGTGCAGAATTCTACCAGATATTCACACTGATACCCAAGCAATGCAAATATGCAACAAAGAAAAAGAATTACAGACCAATCTCCCTCATGAACATTGATTCAAAAATACTCAACATTCTGAAAAACCAAATCCAAAAACATATCAAAAAATTCTTTCACCATGATCAAGTTGGCTTCATCCAAGAGATGCAGAGATGATTCAACACACAAAAAACTGTAAATGTCATACATCAAATAAAAAAAAGAAAGAAAAATACCACAAAATCATCTCATTAGATGATAAAAAAAAGCCTTTGACAAAATCCAACACTCCTTCATGATAAAAGTCCTGGAGAGATCAGGAATACAGGGAAAAATATGTAAACATAGTAAAGGCAATATACAGCAAGCTGACAGCCAACATCAAACTAAATGAGAAAAACTCAAAGCAATCCCACTAAAGTCAGGAACAAGACAAGGCTGTCCTCTCTCTCCTTATCTATTCAACATATTTCTCAAAGTTTTAGCTAAAGCAATAAGTGAACAAAAGGAGATTAAGGGGATACAAATTGGAAAGGAAGAAGTCAAACTATCTCTATTTGCAGATGATATGATTGCATATATAGTGACCCCCTACCTACAGCTGATAAACACTTTCAGCAAGGTGGCAGGGTACAGGATTAAGTTTTAAAAAAATCAATATCCCTCCTATATGATAAGGATGAAAGGGCTGAAAAAGAAATAAGGGCCATGTTAATCTTCTCTGTATTGTTCCAATTTTAGTATATGTGCTGCTGAAGAATCGGGCTTTCCTGAAGTGGATGTTCCATACTGTGCTGGCCTCACCTTGGGATTTCTTGCCCTTTGGGGGGAAAGGATGGGTAAATGGGGAGAAGCAAAGCTGAGGGCTTGCTGGCGGGGATTGGGAGGAGGATGGGAGGGGGAGCAGGGGAATACATTGGTGGAGATGGAAAATTTTAAATTAAATAAAATAAAAGTAAATAAAAAATCTAATAAAAAAAGAAAGAAGGGAAACACCAGCTTTTATAATAGCTGTAAATAGCATCAAATATCTTGGTGTAACTCTAACCAAAAAAATAACAGACTTGTTTGACAAGAACTTTAAGTCACTTAAGAAAAAAATTAAAGAGGATATCAGAAAATGAAAAGATCTCTCATGTTCCTAGATAGGTAGGATCAACAGTAAAAATGGCATTTTTTTCCGAAAGCAAACTACGGATTCAATGTAATCTCCATCAAAATTTTAACACAAATTTTTGCAGACCTTAAAAAACAATGCTCAACTTCATATAGAGTAACAAGAAACCCAGGATTGCCAAAACAGTCCTGCTCAATAAAAGAACTTCAGGAGGAATCACCATCACTGACTTCAATCTATGCTATAGAGCTACAGTAATAAAAATGGCCTGGTACTGGCATTAAAATAGACTTATGGACCAATGGAATCAAACATTAACCTGACATTAGCCCACACACCTATGAACACCTGATTTTTGACAAAGAGATCAAAAATATTCAGTGGATAAAAGATAGTATCTTCAACAAATGATATTGGCATAACTGGATGGTAGTATGTAGAAAAATGTAAATAGATCCAAACCTATCATCTTGCACAAAACTCAAATCCAAGTGGATCAAAGACCTCAACATAAACACAGGTACACTGAACTTGATAGAAAAAAAAAGTGAGAAATACCCTCCAATGCATTGATACAGGTGACCACTTCCTAAATATAACGCCCGCCCGTAGAACAAACACTAAAAACAACAATTAAGGTTCTGTATCTATATCTATAAAGTCCATTTGGGTCATAACATCTGTTACAACCATCTGTTTCTGTCTGGTTGACCTATCCAGGGGTGAAAGTAGGGTATTGACATCTCCCACTATTAGTGTGTGGGGTTGCATTTGAGGTTTAAGCTTTAGTAGTGTTTCTTTCACATATAGGTGTCCTTGCGTTGTGGGCATAAATATTCAGGATTGAGTCTTCATCTTGGTAGATTTTTCCTGAGATGAATAAGTAATGTCCGTCCTGGTCTCTTTTGATTGATTATAGTTTATAATCTATTTTAGATAGTAGGATGGCTACTTAAGTTTGTTTCTTAGGACCATTTGATTAGAAAGTCTTTCCCAACAATTTATTCTGAGCCTGTGTCTGCCTTTGAAGATGAGGTGTGTTTCTTGTATGCAACAGGACAGATTCTGTTTTTGTATCCATCGTGTTAGGGTGTGTCTTTTTATAGGTGAATTGAGTCCATTGATATCAAGGGATATTAATGACCAATGATTGTTATTTTCTGTTATATTTGATGATAGCATGTATGTATTTCCCTTGAGTTTTTCTTTTGTGGAATTATTGATTGCTTGTTGTTCTGTGAGTGTATCTTTACCTTTTTTTAAAGGCCATTGCTGAACTCATTTAGGCTTATCTGTCAACCATTTTAAAGTTAGCGCTGTGTCTTTTGAAGATCAGCAGTTGCTTTAACTTATTTTCATACAACCTGAATGTTTGTTAACTGCTTCTTATAACACTCTATAATATTATTGTCAGAAACATGAATTGATCTATGTTTTGAGTCTGAGATTGGAGTAATTTTGATTTGGATATTCTGTTGTTGTAAAAGATCATGACCCCATAAATTACTACAACATTTGCCACATACGGCACCAGCCTTCTTCTCTGTCCTTCTAGCTCTGTGCATTTAAGTCATCTAATACCTTTTTGTTGTTGTTTTCCCCAGTATATTATTCCAATCTCTAGAAATGGAACATTTACTTCTTTTAGATGCAATTTCGGATTTAATAATTGTGGTGTTATTATTAATACATCAGCCCCAGTGTTCAGTAAACATTGAATTATAATGTTATCTATTTTTACTTTCAATTTTGGCCTTTGTCTATTTATGAAAGTCTGTCAGAATATTTGTTTTATGTTTTTTTTTCTTGGAAATTTGATGCCTCCTTTGAAGCTATTCTATCATCCAGTGCAATATGATTTCTTATGTTAGGCCCTGGACCTCCTAATTGTTCTGGAGAGGAGTTTTTTCCACAAAACTGGAAATGATTGGAACATGTTTTATTTGGGGGCCTGTGATTTGGGGACCTCTCAAAGCCCCCAAAAGGCATTTTCTGATGGTAAAGGGTTGCCTTGTTTGTCTCTTGTGAATCTACATTTGTTGATCCAATGCCTGCATTTGCCACCACTTCTGCATGATCCAGAACATATGGGCCTTCTGTTTGGGTCATTCATAGAAAAAACATTATTTATAGGAGTCCTCTGTTACAATTGCTTCTTATATGCCCTGGTTTACCACGATATCTTGATTTCTCTTCATAACATTATAAATTGCTTATCATATCTAAAAATCATCATAATTAAGAGACTGCATTCATTGTATAGTGGATCCATTATTTAGTGATAATTATATGCTCTTTGGAGGCATAAGTATCTTTTTGCATTCTAAATTAGTGTTATTAAAAGTCAAAGATTATATTAGTTGTTTTCTAACTTCTGCACCTGATACTGCTCTGTGTATTGCTTTAGTTAATCTTTGCAGAAAGTCTATATAATGTTCTTATGAGTCTTGCTTGACTCTAGTATATGGCTCATTTGCTTGTTCTGGTTCTAGAATCTTTTCCCAAAAATTTAAGGCTGCTGTATGGCATAATAATAAAGTATTTTCATCAAAAGTATTCTGAATCTTTACCTCAGCAAATTGACCCTCACCAAGAATTTAATCTTGAGAAATGTTAAAACATCTTATTTTCTCTTGTTCAAGGACAATAGCCTCTTCTCTTATCTAGTTTCTTCATTGTAATTGTTGGCTACCTAAAACAGTAGCTGCTAGCTGAATCCAATCCTTGGGTGTCACTTAATTTTTATAGACCCTCCATTTAACATTTGTTTAACATAGGTGTAATGGATACTATGTGCAACTATAGCTTTCTTTATGTCTTTTAAATCTCTCATATGTGTGTGTGTGTGTTCCCAATTATATCCTATAAACTCTCCTAGATATTTATTACTTGTTTGATTTTACTGAATAGTAACCTGATAGATCATAGCAGAGGAAGAAGGAGAATTCCATATGTTTACAACTTTTGGTAAATCATTTCTAACTCCATAGGATATCAGTGGCGCTTTTCTCTCCACTATTCTCTGTTGACCATGCTTTACCATTCTTATTAAAATGATTTTCCCACTGTTGAAATTGAGAAATAATTAATTTCTCCAAGACTTGAATCCCCTGAATAGCAAATGTTTCAATTATTTCATGAAATTAATAAGTTTATTATTTTTATTATTAATATATAATTCTACAGATTTAAACTTCTCCATCATTGATATTTTATCATCTATAGAAAGTACCTACATGGTATTTATTTTTGCATTCAAGAAGGATGTTGTATCTAAAAGTTTGTCATAACCAGATTTCCTTAAAATTAGCTTTGCATTCCAACTTATCATTGGAAGATTCTATGGCATGAATCTAAGTAATTAATTTGTCTTTAGATTTTTTTTTCCAAGTCTGTGAAAATTTATCATTATTAGTCTGCAAGGTCTCTATCAATTCAATTGATGTCTCATATTTAGTATTGTTATCAAACAATTTTTAAAGATATGATATAAATGATCAGACATTATCACTATCAACAGAGCTGAAAGCGTGTACATCCCAGGGTTGTTGTACACATCTTGCAAAATTTTGTCAATTGTAGCAACAGAAACAGGTTTTGTATTTCTGATTGGTTATATTGGCTATCAGGACACCAGGGAGACTTAAATTTTGAAGAGAAAATTTTATTCTTTACGTCAGTCTTTGATATCCAGTGGGATGGTTCCTGAATGTAATAGTGATGTTTGGCCAGCACATATTACACAAATCAGTCAACACACACTTAGGCTTTTGATTTGATCTTCTGTGGATATATTGTGTTTCCAAGGCAAGTCTCACAAAATCAGAACAAATTGCTACTAACTAATTAAAAACATACTAAGAGAAGTGGCTTGCCCTTACTTCACAAGTAGGCTTTTTGGCTTGGGTCAGCTGCTAAAAGGCTACTGTGGAGGTTTGCTCAAGGAGACAGCAGCCATGAGGGTATCAATAGCCTGCTCCACTGGACAGAAAATATCCTCTTTTAAAAGCACCTGGATTAACCTTTGATCTTTAGATCTACTGCAGCTCCTCTAGACTCTAAGACCTAAACCCCTCAGGATCATGTAGCTCCAGTCCATCTGGTGAGAGGCTGCTCCTTGGCTTCTGCCAAGGATAAAGACAAGGCTTCCAGTAGCCTAGAGCTAAAGCCAGAGTCACAGGTGAGGCAGCCAGCTAAGCCGACTGGCTGACTTCCCTGATCACTCCCTTCCACTGGATCAGGGCGATAGGACATGTTGGGCACCAGATGTAGCAGGTACAATGATCACTAGCAACTGATTAAAAGGTTAATATTCATTAAAGGATTTATAAGGAAACATTTACAGATTTAAGGGATTAAACATTTGTGCAGTTCCTGAAAAACTGGACTGGCCCACCCAGTGGCAGCAGATCAGGTCCTTTCTTCAAGAGCATGAGAGAGCAAACAGGAAGAAAGTTGGCATGCACTAGGTCTTAAAACGGCCGGCCGGCCTGGCCACACCTTGAACACTGAGGCCTTGAGGCCCAAAGACCACACCTCTAGGTCAAAGATATAATACCTGATTTCCACTATAAGTCGTCTGCTCAAGAAATCCTATAAAGTACTCTCCTACCCTGTATCTATTGGACAGTATTGGTTTAGGACATAGTCACCACAGGCTATGCTACAATAAACTCAAACATCATGCCTTTATCATCCCCAGTTTCTGATTATCCTACAATGCTTCAAATGGAATAAAAACCACGATCATCTCTCTGGGGCAATACCACCCTTAATCTCAGCTGAAAACATGAACATGATCATTTTATACTGCCGTGTCCAGGGTCAGAATTCCCAAGTAGAGAATTCACTGAGGCTGAACTTGGAAGTTGGTACTATTTCAGCTTTGCCAAATGGGCAAACGAAAGCATGCATGTGTGTTAATTGTTCATTGGGAAGAAAGGATGTCTCCATATTTACTCATACTTAATCTCTTATACTTTCATAAACTACATTAAAGAAAGACAATTTTTCTCTTACTTTTGATGAGATCTGAACTTCTCCTGTAACCTTTTGTCTAAGGGAAATGAATAGCTCAATATTTCAAAGATAAACACATTTTCTAGGTGCTGTTCAAAAAAATAATTCATGCTTATTACACAAAAGCTTTTCTTTAAATGCAAACTTAATAAAAAGAGAAGTAAATTTAAAAGGGAAGCATAATTTAAAAATATCATTTTGACTAATTGCATGTTCTGCTGAAATTAAACTAGGGCAAGTCAGTAACCATAAGGTATGTGAGCATACCATTTGGAGGTCATAAAATTATTGCTGGCATTTGTCATAATGCCGGGCACGTGGAGTGAACTTTATGGCTATCAATTGCATACACATGAAAATCCTGTCTTCCACTTTGCTCCATAGTTAGCAGCTTAGAGCTGCTCTCCAGAGCAAATGGCAAAAGTGGTCCTCGTCTTAGTAATCAGGCACATACAAATGATAGTGGGGCTTCAAGCGATAAACAGAATATGATTTAGCCTGTATTTGTCAAAAGATGCATGTTTCCTATTTGCAGAGATTTGGGGTGTTAATGTTCCCCACATTGTTTCACTCAAAAACTTGGCAATGTGCTGTCTGCAGTGTCCATGTGGCAGATCTCCTAATGTGAATCCAGAGCTCTCAGGGTGGAGGAGTGCATAACTAGGAGCTTTGCTTTCCTGGTCATGGTTTTAGGCTCCTTTCCACTATTAAAAGTGAGGTTTTGAATGCAAATGATTGGGGAGAGCTGGGGAGCGTGCTCTCCCGTGGATGATTTACTGTTCCTTTTTGTAGCACTTGTGCTCTTTGGATACTAATTCCGTGACAATTAAAATGAAATGTAAAACTGCAGAGTGGTTCCTGATATGCCTAAGAACTTTGGAAATGCTCCACAGTGTGAACAAAGCTCCCATTCTAATTTGCTCAGGTTTCTCGGCCAACCCTTGAAAAGCTACTGATGACTGAAGATCCAATTTACCAGTCGAGGCATTGCTTACCTCTTGTGCCTTTAATAGCTTTTTTTTTTCCTCCCAAAAGGTGATTGCTGACAACATCTTGCTGTACTTTATTGAACCCAAGTGGCCTTTTACCAAACCAGATCATGGTAACTGCAGAGAGATGGCCTTAAAATGAGGACTCTCTTTGGAATTATAGGTTAAAAGGCTAAGAGAATGTGCACATATAATTTGAACACTACAGGAATGTGTAGTTATCAGAGAATAGCACTAACAGGAACTAAACTTCCCTTCCTTTTGGTTCAGAGTAGACACAAAACAACATAGCTAAGACTTGTGCACAATATATTTTTTTAAAACTTTACCTTGGAAAATATGATCACTTTGACACTATCACATTTCTTCAGATTTTATAATAATTACAGCACATGTTGAAATTATTTCCTAATTTACAAAAAGAATGCAGCCCATAAAAATTATAATCAAGTGTTTTATTTTTAGTATAAGTTCATGAATGCATAACATAAAAATTTGTGTTTCATATTGCTATAATTGTAACAATTCTATAGATTTATTCCAAGGAAATATATAATCAACTATTTCAAGTTTTAATTCCTAAAAATATTAGAATTATTTTCAACATTAAAAAAAGTTTGGAAGTATCACTACCTTTAATTTCAAGCTGTACTACAGTATTGACATAAAGACAGGTTTATCAATGGAATCAAATCTATGACCAAGATGTTAATTCACATATCTATGAACTCCTGAATTTTGATAAAGAAGGCAGATATACATACTGGAAATAAAGAAAGCATTTTTGACAAATGGTGCTAGATGTCTGAATATAGAAGAATGAAAAGAGATCCATATCTATCACCCTGCACAAAAGTCAAGTCCACATGAATCAAAGACCCCGATATAAAATCAGATACACTGAACATAACAGGAGAGAACATGAAAATAGCCTTGAATACTTGGCACAGGAAAGAACTTCCTGGACAGAACATCATTAGCACACACACTAAGATCAATAATTAATAAATGGGTCCTCATGCAACTGAACAGCTTCTGTAAGGCAAGGGGCATTGTCAATAGTACAAAATGGCAGCCTACAGAATGGGAAAAGATTTGACTGACTCCGTATCCAACAGAAGGCTAATATCCCAAATATATAAAGAATTAAAAAAAAAAAACAAAACTAGACATCAAAGAATCAACTGATTTACATATAAATGTAAACAGAGAATTTGCACCAGGAAAATCTCAAATGGTTGAGAAATATTTAAAGAAATGTCCAACATCCTTAACCATCAGGGAAATACAAATCAAAACTGCTTTGAGATAACATCTTACACCTATCAGAATGGTTACAATCAGAAACATAACTGATATCTCATACTGATGAGAGTGTTGAGCAAGGGGAACATTTCCTCATTGCTGGTGGGAGTGTAAACTTGTATAGCCAATTTAGAAATCAATATGAGGGTTTGGAGTTGACATACTTCAAGACCCAGATATACCACTCTTGGGCATATACCAGTGAGACATCCTATCACTTGATCAGTTATGGCCAAAGTAGCTTCATTCATAATATACAGAACCAGTAAACAACCTATATGCTCCTTAACTGGAGAATGAATAAAGAAAGTATGTACATTTACACAATGGAGCATTACTCAGTAATTAAAAGCATGAAATTTGCAGGCGAATAAATGGAATTAGAGAAAAAAAAATCATCTTGAGCTTGATAACTTAAACCCAGAAAAAACAAAGGTAGTATGTATTCATTTATAAGTAGATATTATCTGTTAAGTAAAAGGATAATCATGCAACAGTTCACAGACCAAGAGAGGCTAAGTAACAAGGACAACTCATGTGGGAGCACATGGATCTTTAGGAGGGGAGGAAGTAAAATGGGTTTTGTGGGTTGAATTGGGATAGATGGGGATAGGAACAGGAGAAATTTTGCAGAGGAGATTGTAGTAGTGAGTTCGCGGGTCCCATACCCCAGAGGTCCCGGATCCATAGACCTGTCGCCGGGACCGCTTATCTGCCCGCCGCCGCCTGGGTCCCCAGAAACGACTCAGACGCTTTTATTAACTTCATGCTGTTTGGCCTATGGCTCAGGCACATTGCTAGCTAGCTCTTATATCTTAAATCAACCCATTTCTATTAATCTGTGGGCCACGTGGCGGCCCGTAGCTCACCCGTGCTCCTTACATGCTGTTCCTTCGGCGGCTTCAGCTCGGTCTGCCTGACTCCACCCTGCTTCTCCCACCTAAGCTCTGATTTCTCCTCCTACCTATTCTACGGTACCTGCCATGTGCCATGGCCCAAACCAGCTCCTTTATTTAAAGATACAGCACACACAAATGCATTCCCACATCACTTCTCCCTTTCTCTCTAATCAAAAAGGAAGGTTTCAATTTTAACATAGCAAAATTATATATAACAAAATAGCTATCAAGCAAGAATTACAGTTATAATATCTAGTCTATTTGTATTTAGCAAAATTAAAGAAAATATTCTATCATCGGCACCAATATCAGATAGATATTTATTAAAATATAAACCAACACTCACGGTACAGGTAACAGATTACAGTGGCACCTGAATAGGAACCGGAGTCTGCAGACGGACGGACGATGGGATCCTCCCTCCAGCAGCCAGGAACCAGGAAGAGAGCCTCCCAGCGTCCCAGCAGCCCCTTATCAATGGGTTCGGCCACACCCCCTCCAGGAGCCCGGGGCCATGTATAAGCTTCCTTGGACCCCATCAGCTGACACCTGAATCCCACAACAGGAGATGGAAGGAAAGACTATTGAGAGAGACTACTAAAGTTAGGGCGCCCTTGGAGAACAATGTGGAAACCTGGTGTAGTGGAAACTACCTGGAATGTATGAGAGTGACTCTGTAGAAGACTCAGTAATGGGGATATAAAGCCCGAATTGGCACCTAATATATCCAGCCAAGGCTTCCAGAAGTGGAACTGGACATCAACCCAGACACACAACATTTAACCTATTAAATGATACACTGTGGTAATGATAACACAGAACTTGTGAGAGTGTACAACCAATGAGTGGTCCAACTTGAGACCCATGCCATCAGAAGCATCCCACTCTTAACACTGCCTAGAGGGCCAAGAACCAGAAGATGAATAGCTCAAAGACCTAAGATATAACCAAACACAAATGGCAAAAAAGTCAATGAAATTATTCCTAGTGATAGTCTACTATATTCACAGGTCAGTGCCTAGCATTGTCATCACAGAGGCGTCACCCATCTACTGATGGGAACAGATGCAGATAATCACAGCCAAATACTACCTGGAGCTCAGAGAACCCCATATAAGAGGAGGAGGAAGGATTGTAGGAGCCAGAGGAGTTGAGAACACAATGAGAACTTGCCCATATAATCAACTAAGCAGGGTTCTTAGGATATCACAGAGACTTAGGCAACAAACCTGGATCCTGTATGGATTTGAGCTAGACCCTCTGCATGGATGTTATCATTGTATAGCTGGGTGTTCTTGTGGGGCTCCAAGCAGTGGAAGGGAGGAGTGTCTCTGATTCTTTTGCCTGCTCATAGGATTTATTTCCTCCTACTATGTGCCTTGTCCCACCTTGATATAAGGGTTTGTGTTTAGTCTTATTATAACTTGTTCTGCATTGTTAAGTTGATTTCCATGGGAGGCCTGCTTTTATTTGAATGGAAACAGAGCAGGAATGGATGTGGGGAAGAAGGAAGATGTGTGTGGGAGTACTAGAAGATATGGTTTGGATGTAGTATATGAATAATAAAAACAAAAAGTCTTGTTAGCATCAAGGAAGTAGACAATGTAACAAATATATCTTTTCCCTGAACACAGAAGGGATCCTAACAAGCCACTGTTTTATACTTAAATTGAAATAGGACCTGCCTATCCATCTGCAGAAAGACCTCCTGAGGGGCCCAGTGAGAGTGCTTTGCCAGGATGTGTGGATACTGAATTCCACCAGGATGGACCTACCCAGCAGGAAGACAGCTAATGCTTGAGGCTGTCACAATCTATCAGACCCAGTCAGGGGACCATAGGGAGGTACCTCAGCTTGATGTAATGTTCTCCTTTCTTTGTAGTGCTCCAGTTCCCTTTATTTTTGTACTGTGCCCCAAGCAACTACTTTTCAATGCATAATTTAGTCTTCTAGGATTATTCTAGGTCAAGGCAGACATTTCTACATGTCTATTAAAATATAAACATGTTTCTTTTTTTCATTATCTGATACTGTAATAGAAGACCACAGATTGTAATTGATAAAGCTACAAGTCTGTGACAATATTTTGGGGTTCAGGAGGTCTATGTCATGGTAGTAGCTCTGGGTAATGCTGGTGTTGTATTGTAATATATTGAGAGAAAAGCAAGTATGTGAGGCACAAAACAGAAATGGAACCAATTCATACTATTTTATCACTAACTACATGATTCCATGAAAAAATCCATTCACAATGGTAGGGCTCTCACAATCTAATGATGTCTCAAAGATCCTCTCTCATAATACGATTGTAGTAACAACTGAATTTCATTAGGAGTTTTGGAGCAGGCACTAACACCGCAGTAATAGGCACATAGAATGGTCCAGAAAGGATTAGAGAGCCAACGAGTATGAAATATAGTCTCAATCTGTTGCTGACTGGCCAGGTTTCTTGAGTATAGTTACCAACATTTTGGAGTCTAAAGTTCATGATTTAAAATGTTCATAGGCCTGATGCTCAGACAGCACTGGATAGCTCAGCAAAGCTCAATTCCTGTTCTATTGTCCCCCTGGGGTCATGTTTGTAGTGTGTGAATACTCAGCACAAAGTTCAAAGTCAGCAAAAGCTGCTTTAACACTAACCTGGGAAGATCTAGGACTGTTGTCACAGCTCAGCTATGGAAGTCTTGCCATCCTGGTGATAGATGCTGATTTTTAACCCTACCATGTACAAAACAAAATTTAATTTTTTTTAAAGACATCCTTGGTTATTGATTGTGGGAAGAACAGGATACACCAGGCCAAAATGTGAGTAGATCTGTCCTAATCCTCATTCTGTGACACTGGGTCAGTTATTTGCCTCATACAAAAAATGAAGGCAGCAATGGATTTACCTAAGAAAGAGTGGGGCTCCATGTAAAAGAAATAAGAACACAGTGGCCATTCTTTAAACAGTATGTTCACTAGACCACATTACTCTTAATTAATTAAAACACATTTCTAGTGAATGTATCTTTAAAGCTCTTATAGTTACAAATTATCCATGTACAATGTGAGTTTTAAAGAAAAAAAATAGAGTTAGAGAATTCAATAATGTATACAGACTTAAATTTAACAAGAGGCTGTGGTGATATAATAAAAGATCCAAAAGTTTCAGGGACATCATAGGGATCTACCTACCCACAGTCAGTCTAGGAGTATCAGAGAGTGGTGATTCACAGCTTTAATCCCAGCACAGGGAGTATCCCAGGAGTGGTGACCTATGCTCTTAATCCAAACTAAGTTTGAGGTCTTCTTAGTTTACAGAAGAAGTTCCAGGCTCCTAGGCAGGCAGTGGTGGGGCCATGCCTTAATTGAGCAAAGAGAATATTTAAGGCAGGAGTACAAAGACCCACAGAGAGAAGAAGCCAGGAGAAGCCAGGCTGAGGAAGCTGGAAGACAGCTGGGTAAGATCTAACTGTGGTGTTTACTCTCTCTAATATCTCCTACTTTCCCAGAGATCTATCCCTGAGTTTCCTATATTCGTGCAACAAGAGGCTGTTGAAAAACACACACACACAGCTTTAAAACTTCATCTTGTTCTAAACCTTAGTAACTGAACACACATTGGCTCATGAAATTTTCTAGTACTCACTGATTTCTGGCTTTTCACTGAAAAAGAAATCTATTTTCAGGGGGTGACTATTTTATAAAGCAATGTGGACTTTCCTATGTAGGACCTATAGATGTCCCTCTTATGGCCCTGTGTTCCTTTAATATGTCTGACCAGGATCCTGTAAGTCTCCTGGAAATCAAAGCACTGCACTAATATCTATTTTTTCTGGTCATGGAGCCTAACGTATCTAAGGATTGGAACAAATTATAAGGCTAGTCTCTCATTCATTTATAAATATTTTTCATCCTTGCATAGAAAATGCAAGTTTGAAGACTGAATTAGCTGTAGTAAAGACAATGAAAAACAGAGGTCTTTACCAATATAGCTGTGAGCTTTCTGTTCTGATTCCTATAGCTTGAAATTCCTTGAGATCCAGAGTAGTTACACTGAGCAATGCTCACGGAAGCATCAAGGGAGAGAAAGGAATTGCATCCTAATTTGCCATTTTCAATGAATTCCATTCCTGGAGTATCAAAGACTTACTGTATCAGACACTGTTGAACTATCTTTCCATCTTTTAGAGGTCAATTTATATCATCCATTAGTTCAATTCTGCTACACATTTTCTTACTATTTATTAGATTCTATACTTAAGCAAACACTGGCAATCTTTATTATTATTTTCTGCATTTCTCTCCATATTTTTGTATGTTTATGTTTCCTTCTGAAATGTTTTACTCTTGTGGAGAAAACCAAACATTATGACTTTTAAAGATTTATTTAAAAGATGGCATTGGTGTTTTTATTGTATGTAGAGGATAACACTAATTAGTTATATCCCAAGAATTTAGAGTCATCTGAACTAAAACAGTGCAGAGTATTAGACCATATTAAATTGAAAGAGAGTAAGAGAAAGATATGAATGTTTGAGTAGGACAGCTTTTAGAGCCAGATAAGTAACTGAATGGATATATTTATAAGATTTATTTATTTTGTCAAGATAAAGCTTTCTCTCTGTGTGTACATATATACATTTGTGTGTGTGTGTATGTGTGTACATGCACGCATATATATAAATATATGTGTGTGTATATATATGAATATATATGTATATGCATTTCTGTAGATGAAAGGGAGTAGAGAACCCTATAGCCATAAATTAGCAATGGGGCATTTAGGATGAAAAGTCAGACCCACTGACATTTTTAGTGGAATCTTAGCAAACTTTAGTAGATTGATCTAAAGATCAAGGTTGCAGAATCCCATCTTAAGGGTGAATGCTGAGAAGTGAGTGGATGGATGCCTGGTGCCATCACCTGTGAAGGCACAGAGCAAGCTTTCCAGGTCTTGAGTTCCAAACACTACTGGCCTTCATGTTTGATATAATAGGCCGTTTTAGTCCTCAGTGCACATATATTGAATCTGTCACTTTGGTGTGGGTTTTTTTTGTTTGTTTGTTTTGTTTTTTTTGTGAGTTTGGGCCTTTGCAAGTCCTCCAGAGAAGTTACTCATTGTAGCATCATACCACGGAGATTATGGGACTGAGAGCCTGATTCTGACAGCCTGCTGCTCTCCTGTGAGAATTGGGCTTACATGGAACAGGCTTTGTGCAGCACATTGCTGCTTCACATTATCTGCTGATAAATATTATGCACAAATAGGTTCATTCTCCTCAAAGTCATTGGAGATGCACAACTCCAAACTGATGTGAAAGACGTTCACCTTGTCTTCCTCCTTTGTTCCTTTCTTTCAGCTAGCTTTCCCTCTGCTTGCTTTGTTCCTGTTTCCTTTCCCCATCCCCTTCACTTATTCTCTTCCCCTGTCCTCTGCTCGGTTCCCCTTTTCTTCTCCCATCCTTTTGTCACTTTTTAAATGCTCTCTCTCTCTCTCTCTCTCTCTCTCTCTCTCTCTCTCTCTCTCTCTCTCTCTCTCTCTCTCTGAGTGTGGTTATGCATGTGTACAAACTCACACTTATGTGTGCCAGATGTTTTATTAAGTAATCGGACTCTCTCAGTATTTAGGAGACTGAAGCAGAATGATTATAAGTTCAAGGCCAGCCTGAAGTACACAGAAAATTCTGGGCTGCCTGGGTTGTACAGTGAAATGCTTTCAGAACAAAACACAACTTCAGAAGTAATTTAGATACATTTTGCTTTGAGGCATTACTCCAGTTCAGTGCCCAAAACACCTTCTTCCTTCTCTTCTGTTCAGGCACTATTTTATGTTTTGTTTGGAACTGGGAATTATGTAAGGCTTAGACCAAAGCTTTTTATTCCCTAGAAAGTGATATATAATGTTCAGGAAATATGAGCGGAGAAATGTATGATATCTTGTTTGTGCTATAACAAATAAAGCTTGACTAGAGATCAAAGAAAAGAGCCAGCTACTACTTAACCACAGGGGCCAGGCACGGTGGCACACACCTTTAATCCTAGCACTTGGGATAGAAAGCAGGAAGATCAGAATTTCAGGGCCACCCTGGGCTACAGAAGATTGATCCTAGTTTAATCCCAGCACTTGGGATCTAATGAGTTTGATCCCTGTACTTTGGAGGCCCATGCCTTTAATTGCAGCACTAGGGAGATGGCAACAGGAAGTGTTATGTCTGGGCAGAGAGAAGAATATAAGGGGGAGAGGAGAGAGGAGCTGACCTCCTTTCAGGCTGAGGAGTTGGCAAGATTAGTAGTGGCTGTGGCTGACTCCTTTGCATCTCTGATCTTTCAGCATGCTTTATTTGTTAGAGAACAAACAAAATATCATCATAGAGAAATCTCAAGTCAGAATTGAGAAGTCATACCTGAATTATGCAGATAAGAAGCAATAGTACATCTAGGTAATGTACCCTTGGGTACTGTAGATGGTTTCAGAGTGTGGAGTAAAAAGATGACTGACTGAAAAACTAAATGAATAAATGAACTGAATGAAGAATTGAATCTAGGGACAGAGTGATGGCAAGTTTGTAGAGAAGAACAGGTGACAGCTGTCAGGACTTTGGGGTCCTCCAGACACATACTCCATAGTTCAGAGAGAACAGTGTCAAGTTTGGAAACTTGATCTAGAGTGTGAATGGATCTGGCTTAGCTGGAGAGCTAGACTGAAATGAGACAAACATGGTTTTTCCTAATAACTATGGGAAGATATTACTAAATGTCCCATTTTAAAGGATGCTGTCTATTCCCATTTATGTATGTTGTGTCGTGTTGTGTGTGTGTGTGTGTGTGTGTGTGTGTGTGTGTGTGTGTGTAAAGATAACCCCAAGTGAGCTACCTCTGAGTTGTTCACCTCTTAGAGTCCTCTGCCATGTAGACTTTCCTTACTCCTAATCTAGAAAGTGGAAATTAGATTGAGAACTTGTCTGTGCAGAGGTACAGGCAGTACATGCATGATGGTGTACATGCTAGAATGGCTGGATCTATATAAAGGGATCAGCGAGAACATTAGACAGCTGAAGAAATTAACACTTAGTTAATACAGCAGTGTGAAGCCTTTAATGCTTGACATGTAGCACCTGATCATTGTGGTGGTTTGAATGGGAATGGCCCCATAGGTTCATATGTTTGAATGCTTGGTTCCCAATTGATAAAAACTATTTGGGGAGTATTAAGAAATGCAATTTTGTTGGAGAAGGTGTGTCACTAGGGTTGGGCTTTGAGATTTCCAAAGCTCACACCAGCCCAGCCCTCTCTACCTTTCTCTGCCTGCTTCCCTTGGATCAGAATGTAAAGCTATCATCTACTGTGCTAGCACCATGCCTGTCTACTTTCTGCCATGATGGTCATGGTCTCACCCTCTAAAACTATAAGCAAGACCCCAGTTAAATGTTTTCTTTTTTCAGAGTTGCTTGGTCATGGTGTTCCTTTATGGTCATTGATGGACTAAAAACTGTCTTTGAGAATGTTGTTCTGCTAAAAATACTACTGGTCCAGGTGAACATTTAAAGGTTCTTGGAAAGAACATTTATATTATAATTACAATTAGTGTGAAAGATGATCTTTCTGAATTATGGTGGAAGAAAAACTTATTAAACTTTTAAAAATTTAAAGTTTAATTAAACCCCAATTACACCTCTTCCTTTTCCTCTTTCCTACACTTCCAACATCCTCTTTTAATTTCTCAAATTCATATCTTATTCTTTCTTGATTATTTTTGTTACATTTATTTATACATATGAATGCAGAAATATATACATATTACCTACTGAATCCATTTAGCATGGCTTGTTCATGTATCATATCAGGGTTGACTATTTTATATTCAACAACAAACTAGAGGTCTCATCCATGAGAGAAATTAATTCTCGTCTCAGCAGCCATTATTTGCTTTTAGTTCTTTATCTAGGAACGAGACTCTCTTCCAAATTACCATATTGTCACTGTTTAGCTCTTATTTAACCAACCATATTGTTAAGGTTAAAAATATCAACAGAACTGGCCAATGCATAGACTTAAAGTAGCAATGAGAAGCAATTGTGAGAGCCGAAGACCCTGGCTTTAGAGGGTGTGGTACATCATACGTTAAAGCATTGTACCATCATCAAACATGGCGATGAGAGCAGGTTCACAAAGAAAAGCTGATCATGGAAAAAGACATTTCAGTTCTGCTGCACAACCCTTACATTTTACATCTGAAGGGCAATGTCTACCTGTACATTGGGATAAAGTTCTTTGTTTATGTTCAAAATAAAATATGTATGCTTTTTCTACTCTTGGGAAAAAAAAGAATCAAAATTATCCATTCAACCATATGTTGATGGGTAAAAAGGCTTTCTATTTTCCCATGATAAATTGAAAAGTTGGTAAGTTTCAAACTAGATAGAAATTGCTCATTGGCTTCTAAAAACTCACAATTTCAGCATTTCTAATATCAAAACATTACGAAGCTTTACTCAAACTACACAACAAAAGTTTTCCTCTTAAAAGTAGTGTTCATTTTTATGTGAAACATTAATTTTACTAGTTAGTATTTTTGCCCATCTGTTGTATGCTTCATTGTAAACCAATTTGTTTAGTCCCAATCCAAAAGCTTTACATGAAAAATTTGTCAAAATTGATTTTCTTCTGAATTTCTAAGTCACATATACTTGTAAGTAGTATCCTATGTTTACTGAGAAAGAAAACTGTTTTTCTGGAACATTTCTCTTTTAGATAATGTACACGGCTTCCATTAGGATACATTTGAAAAGAACAGAGGTACAGAAGTCTCTAGATTCTAATCCATGATGAAATATAAAACTAGTCACCTACTTTGCTCAGAGAACACCTCAGACGCTGATGAGGAAATGCTTCTAAATTGTAGTTGAGGAGAAAAGTAGCAGACTTATTTGATAATTGTTCACGAAAATCCAAAACTTTTAGATGGTTATCCTGGAAAATATAGTAAGTGTAAGACTTTGAACACCTGCTGTTTAGAAAAACTTTATTTAAATATCAATGACTGATTATTCTAACCTTCTGTTTTATGTGAAATAGGTGCTCAGAGAAATTCACCAGAATTGGCTTTTGAGTTACCTGTACAACCTGAGCATATTTATTTATTTATTTATTTATTTATTCATTCATTCATTCATTCATTCATTCATTCATTCATTTATTTATTTATTATTCATTCATTCATTCATTCATTCATTTATTTATTTTTAGAGTATGGTGAATGCACAGGAGATTATGGATCAGAGTCACTTATCTAGGCTGGTGTACAAGCTGAATGAGCCCAGCTAGGCCTGGGAGTAAGGAGATAGTGTGAGCACACAGCATTCTCAAGTTTAAATAGGTTTCTCTGTCATAATTTTGTGGGAAGGGAAGAAGGCCTTTTAAATGTTTAAAACAAGCATATTAGTTTATAGTAAAACTACTAAATTTAAGTCAAAATTTATTTTTAATTGAAATCAAACCTAAAACCTGTGCTTTTGATGAGGATCAATGTATGAGTACATTGTGTGATGCTCACTCTCTGAAATTTATTCTTAATATTGCCATTTTTCTTCATGGTGAAAACACTCAATATCCTTTCTTTTTCTTTTTATTTCAATGGACTATACAATATCAACTACAATAATTTGTTTCTATGTAAAAGTACCAGTGCTACTAGCCCTACATGCCCATCTCCTGTTCTCTTCTTCTCTGGCAGCCACCACTGTCTTCTCAGCTTCTATGAGATCAGCTGTCATTTTTATATTTCTCCTATTGGAGTAAATATGTACATTCACATTTTTGTAATGGCAATATATCTCCAAAAGTTGCAGAGAATTTGTGTGCTGGCTATAATAAAATAGATATGGTGTAACATCCCTGTAACTTGTGTATTTCTCATAGCTATACTTGGAAATTTATGTATGTACTTATATTTACCTAAAAATATGTTTTATGTAACATACATATGTACATTCTAATACAATCAGAAATTAATTACACAAATTATCATTTATGAAGAATATGAATGAAATTATGAATGAAAACTCCTGGGCTGTATGAAGCTGTTCAAAGCCCTGACATTCTTCATAAGTAGAATGGTTTATGTGGTGCTATATTGACCTGATGACCTGGCAGTTTGTTGCTTCTATAAAATACTATTGGCTGCTGTCATTTATTCTGATATTTCCTTATTTCTATCGTCCCTTATACAATGTTGTAGTGTGAAAGAAACTAAATAATAAATGGAAAAGATATGACTTTTGAAAATGTAGTCTTTCTATCTAGCCAAGGCTGGTTTTGAACTCTTCGTCTTCCACTTTAAACTTCTCCAGTGCTGAAATTACAGGCATGCTTTGAGATGTAACTGATACCTACTGGAAAGAAATTTGCTTTAAAACTCAGATTAAAGAGGAAATAAAGTGTTGAATTAATTGCAATGCAAGAAAAATAAGGATTTGATTTATTTCTCTTTTGTGAAGTATTATACCTCAGGGAATGATCCTTTGGAAATTAAATGTTAGGAAGAGAAGTAAGGACATAGGAGGTGTTTAAAGTCTTACAAAGAAAACTTTGGCTGTTTATTCATATCTTATGAAAGAGAACCACCTTTTTAATGAAGTGCTGTGACAATATTTGTAAAGGGTGAATGTGATCTAAACATAGACTTTGCTTGTCACTATCCCATAACCCGTTCACTCGAACATTGACTTACTAGTGTTATATTGCAGTATGGCATATAGTAACCTAGAGATGACTTAAAGTATATGTGAAATTTATACAGTTATCTACATGGACCACGCAGCTATGATTTTGGTATCTACTGGAGGTTCTAATACTTATTGTATTGTGTATGCCCATTCGTACACACACACACACACACACACACACACACACACACACACACACAAAGAGAGAAAGAGAGAGAGAGAGAGAGAGAGAGAGAGAGAGAGAGAGAGAGAGAGAGAGAGAGAGAGAGAGAGAATGTTGGTTTACCTTATGAGGAAGGAAAATATAAAAGAGTCAAAAGAAGAAGCATGATACATTTTGTGAAGCACACTAGGCATCTCCAGAATATGCTTCTTAGTTAATCCTAACAAAACTAGGCATCATCATCCCTAGATATAAGTTGATAAAATTTCATGTCCGATCCTTAGGCTATTTTCTCCACACCACATGGGCTCCCAAGGCTACGTCCATGTTCCAGGCTTTATCTTCCAGGTCTTCCTTAGGACTTACGGCTGGCATGAGCTTTTTCAGAGTGGCTCACAGTTGTGTTTGATTCTTGATGCTAGTAAGCTTTGAGCAGGGTGGATTTCAGATCGGACTATGCACTCTGAAGACAACATATAGAGACTGATGAAGGCTTCTAGTGCATGGAGACTTTAGGAAATTGGTATGAAGTCCTTGACTTGCATACTAACTTCTGTATAGTGCTATTTTTGACATATTACCTGTGGCAGATAATGCTTCTTTTTCCATATTGCATTCTAAATTCCATTCTTTTGCCCTGAAATAAAAGTTTGCCTCTGACCCACTAATAATATAAAAATAGTATGGTTTTCTAAGAAGACATAACTAAAGCATAAAAACTTTCAAAGCATTTTATAATTCAGAAAATAGTCTACAATGACAGAAACAAGGTCTTAATTATAGACAATTTGGTTGAGGAAGTACTGAGAATGAGGCAAAATTTTGAAACAAAAATGTATAGAGAATGAAACACTGTGGGAAAAGCAGTGTCCAATATGCACTCAAGGAGAGGAAGCGTATTTAAGGCTTTGACTCATAAGTAGGGCTTGGCCGTACTCATTGGCATTGTATGATGCACTATGTATCTATTGATGGAAATACTTAGACTCTAACAGAACAATGCGAACAGCAACTTTTGTAATTACTTAGACTTTCAGATGTCAGTTATATAAGATTATGTGAAGGTTTGGGAGAGTAAATAAAGAGGCCAATAGTGAACTTTGCCTGACTATGATAAAATATGTGACAAATGTAAAAAAAAAAATTCTTTCAAGGCACAATATTGAAAATTTCTGTTCATGATTACTCGGCCTCTGTTGATTTGGGCCTGTGTTGAGGATGACTTCACAATGAGAACAATGTTCTTTATGAAATCAGGAAGTAAAGTGAAATAAAGAAAACTGTATTTGAAGCTAAATATCCAAACTTCCTTCTTATTAAACTGTCATGTATATTTCAAACTCCTATTTTCAAGTGGTGAGAAGAGTAGACAGTTGTCAGGAGAAACACATGCAGGTGAGCATTAGGCTAATATTTTTGCATAGAGACATATAGAGCTTAAGTTAGCAGTTTTTAAACTTCATTTCAGTATTTATCTTATCTCCAGAAAAAAAGTAGACTGCTTACTTTTTATGTCACTGTTACAAAGTAGTCATAGTCATTTATCTGTGACTTGAATTCCAGAAACTGCTGTCCAGCGCTGGTTTGTGTAGACTCTTATTCAAGCATTCTCTGCCATTGATCAAATAGATGACTAGGAATTTCCTTAGGAAACCATTTCGGCAGATTGAATGGAGTGAACTCACTGCTCTAAGCCATTCACAAAAAACTTATGTCTTCATATAGCAATACATTATTTTTTTTATAAAAATACATCTAAAATCCCATACTTTTCCCCCCATTCATCTGAGAAGCTGCAGAAAGTATAATTATGCCAGGATTGATACATCTGTTGTATAAATTTCTCTGGGATGTACATCAAATTGTTTCTCTAGCAAAGCAAGAGCTTGGGGTGAAATTTGAGCAATTTGAAGGAGCTGTTGTTAATCATCAAGGACTTGAGGGGGGGAAATAGACATTACTGTCATGAATAATAGACACAGGAGCTACATGATGTGTTGACTTGGAAGTCTGAATTTTCTTCGAAGGGAGTTCTTCAGTTGGAAAGACTCCTGTTCACTAGGGGATTGCCTATTAAAAAGGTTATGTCTTGCTAAGTATTATTTGCCAATAGTCAAAACAAAGATTATTTGGCAGCAGATATGTTCTTCGTGTATATGTCACACTTTATCCAAAACTTTATCCTGTGTAACAGAGACCATGAACATAGCAAAGATTTCTTTCTTTTATTGATGTAAGTTGTCTTTGTGTCTTTGTGTATGCTGTGAATACCAGTGGACAATAAAGGAACTGTTTTTGGCCTATGGCAGAGCAGCTTAGAAGCAGGCTGGAAATCCAAGCATTCAAGCATAGATACAGGGGGAAAAGGGCAAAGTCAGGAGAGATGCAATCCATCCGCCAAAGAAGCAATATGTAAAGAAACAGGTAAACCACAAGTCACTGGCAAGACAGACTAATAGGAATGGATTGAGTTAAGATGTGAGAGCTAGTTAGCAATAAGGCTGAGCCGTAGGCTGAACAGCATATAATTAATATAAGTCTTTGAGTTATTATTTGTGGCTAAGCAGCAGCGGGGCTATGGGCAGGTCCTGACCCTGAGCCTGATTGGTCAGAAATTTCTTACTACACTTTCTTTTATGTGTTTCTCCTCCTGATTATTTATTTATATTAATTTTTGATATTCTAATTTAAGTACATTTTCCTCCCCCTTTTTTGCTCCAAGCCCTCCCATATAACACCTTCTCTTTCAAAATTGTAGCCTCTTTTTTCATTAATTGTTGCATGTATTTATTGTATTGTTTATGTATTATGTATTGCTTATGTATTATATGCATGTATTTCTAAGATTAATCTACTTAGTCAATAGTGTGTTAGCCTTGTTATATTTTCAGGAGCGATCATTTGGAATTGGACAAGCATTTGGTGTGCCTGTCCCTGGAGAAAGCCACCTGGTCCATCCTCAGCATTCCTCTGCTGTCTATAATTCTTTGTATGGGGTTGAGGTCTCATTAGATTTCCTCTGTCCACTTGGCATGTTCATTGGTTCATTCTTGTTCAGCTCATAATTGGGTCATCATCTAACTGAGAGTTTATGAGTATATCTTCTGTTATTACTAGGAGACACAAGATCAAAGCAAACTCCCTAATTCTATAGCTCCCCAATCATCTTTCTTGATGAAAAAAAAAAAAAAAACAAAAAAACAAAAAACAAAAAAACAAAAAAAAACCCCACCATCATTGTTTTAAGCAGCTAAATCTTGAAATCACCAACATGTGGGAGTTGTAGGAGAATATATGCATAGCTTGCTGGTATACAAGAGTTTACTTGGTGTAAAGGGAGGTGTTCATTGGGGGAATTGAATAGCCTAGTGCTTGCTGTAACTTTATTGCAGAAGAAGACCTTATAAAGTTAAAACAGAGCCATGGTGGAACAGGATAACAAATTTGTTTAAACTTTCCAAAGCACATGGTATCTAAGCTCACTGATGACTTCACTGTATATTATGGTGATTTAGAAAAGTTGAAGTGATTATCTGAAATGGAACTCACAAAGATCTCTTACCCAGTCAGCTCCCAAGTTCAATGCACAGAACAAATTGCCAAGCAAAGCCAATGTCACGAGTGGCATTATCACCTGTGCTTATTTAGCTCATTCTTGTGTTTATATTTTCAGCCCAGGCCTCTGCTATCAAATGCTGTCACCCTAATTTCCAGGGAGCTTGCAGGGATTCAGAGAACACATTTTGAACAGATGTTTCCAGATCTCTATTGGGGTGATCATTTTGCTTCTGTTACATCAATAAAGTTGGTTTAGCAAGAGAGTTTAGTAAGCTTCTCTTCTTGGACAATTGGAATGAAGGAGCAGCCCTGCTTCAGTGTCTAACACGTAAGAACGGGAGTAGTAAGAAAGGCACATATTGTCTGTGACAGATCTTGGTCAATGTAGCAAGATTAGAATAAAATTATCTTTTCCAAGTGAGTGTCAGAAAAAAACTGAGTTTTCTTTTCTAACATCCATTTAACTCTTTGGAAATTGATGAGTAGTTCTGAACATTTTAAATTGGTATATGTTTATCAACTTTCCAGATTAGTTCAAGTACTAAAATCTTGGTGTATGCTTATTTATTGTCAATGGCTATGGCAGAAATACTACTACCTCACCCAAATGTTTTCATACAAGAGAAGGAGAGCATGTGAAATAGGTTTGTTTAAACACATACTGAATAAATACTAAGTGAGACACTGTTCTAAGTAGACAGTCATGTACAGGTTAAAAGAGAATTAATGCTCAGTGATAGATGAGAAGCACAAAACAGACTCAGTAGTATTTTCGGGGTTATATTTCATAACATCTCATAATGCTCTGTCATAACATTTTTTCTGTATAGGACCTTTGCGACATTTTCCCTTATAGGTCCTTTGTGTACATATTATGTTTATTGGTTTTATGTTATTATGGAATTTTTGAGTGCGTATGTAAATGTTTATATTTCTATATTTATATGTGTTTTTTGAGTGTTTTTATTTTGGCTCTTTTTCTTCTGTTTGCTTTTATTTCATCTATTATTATTATTATTATTATTATTATTATTATTATTATATGCTTGTTTGGGTGGGTGGGGAGGTTGGGAGGGTCTTGGAAAAGTTGAGAGAGGTAACTATATCAGAATATGTTATATGAAAAAATTCAATTAAAATGGAAAGAGAATTAATAAAAATATTTCAAAAGAACCACCCAGGAGATTGAGGCTGGGGCCTTTCTTCAACCCATGCATTCTAGAACAGCCTTAGAAATGCAGCAAGATATATCTTAAAATGAACTATAACAGGATCTAGTGTTTTAAATATTTGTTTTTAAAAAGGATGATGCAGTCTCAGAGATCCACCTGCCTCTGCCTCTAAAGTGCTAGAATTGAGGGTACGCACCACCACACCTTGGCTGTTAGACTGTGTGATTTTTGGTTGTAGGCTTGTATGCATATATATATATATATATATATATATATATATATATATATATATATATATTACAATTTATTTATTTCAAAAAAGATGATGCAAAATATCTGGCATAACTAAAGCTTACTATTAGAATTTTCTTCCATGTTTTATATGTATGGAACTGTTTGAATTATTTTCCTCAGGCTGTATGCATTCTTATTGAGATTCAATATGGTTTGTTTAAGACTAAGTAAAAAGCACAGCATGATAAAGTGTGGGGGGGCGGGGGAGGGCTTACCATGCTATAGAGGCAGAAAAAAGTACATGGAAAAAAAGAAAACCATAGCTCCAGAATGATTAATTTCTGAAATACATCACAAACTCTTAGTTATTAAACCAAAAAAAAAAAAAAAAAAAAAAAGGAAGAAAGAAAGAAAAAAAGACCAGAACAGATACCTTTTCAGAGTATGAAGAGGTTGCCTCGGGGAGGTAT
Source organism: Phyllotis vaccarum (assembly GCA_033318265.1). Lineage (NCBI taxonomy): Eukaryota > Metazoa > Chordata > Mammalia > Rodentia > Cricetidae > Phyllotis > Phyllotis vaccarum. The sequence goes on along the minus strand of JARWLC010000005.1, from coordinate 129,579,318 downwards.
CAGACTGTGTTCCTGTGTGTGGGCTGGCACCTTGGAGCCTATTCCCTACAGAGAAACATCTAGCCCAGCCTTGACTTTGGGATGAGTGGATCAGACTTGCCTGAAGTGGATTGCCACAATGAGCTGACCCACCTTGGGACTTCTTGCCCTTTTTGGGGAGGGGATGGGTGAAGGGGAGGGAGAGGCTGAAGGCTGACTGGGAGGAATTGGGAGAAGGGAAGTGAGGGGGAGAAGGATATAGATAAAAATGACATTTTTTTCATAAAATAAATAAATAAAATTAGGAAAAAAGAATAATAATAGCACAATAAACCTAGGAAAGGATACCTCATATCATATAGCACTAGGAAATTAAAACTTATACAAAAGCATTTCTGCATAGTACTCTGGTGAGGATGGGAGGCAGTGGGAATGTTCCAGAATTCATGGACGGTAAGTATGAAAATGGTGCATTCCCTCTGGAAGACAGTTTAGCAGTCTGGAACCAAACCACCACAGCACTAGAGTATGACCTTCTCTTCATGTTTTTTCTACATCTTCCCAAATTAAGTGAGAAGTTGTATCTAATAATCCTACAATGTTGAAGCAGTTTTAATTATGTTGTCCCTACTTATCAACAAGCAGAATTTCCATTGATATGTGTAGTAAGCTTTAGTGCATCCAAACAATGGGATATTCTTCAACAATAAGGAGACAGGAAAAGACATGGAGAAAGCATATATGTGTGGTGCTAAGTTAAACAAGTTAATCTTTAAAGGCTATGATTTATAGGATTCAACATCTGTCCTTCCTAAAGTCAAAACTGTGGTGGTAGCAGAAGTACCACAGTAGTGCCAGATGTTAATAACAGTGAATCTGAAGGGTGGAGGTGGGCAGTTGTGTCAAGAAACTTTCCTTTTATTTGGGGCAGAAACGGTAAGAATTGAAACATCCTTGTGGTGGATTTTTTTATTTGAGGAGTAGGAAATGAAGAGTAGGAAGAATAGTAAAATAATTTACTCTGAGGTAATGACTTTCTTTGATGTTGAGGTAAGTTTCATGTACACAGCAGAAGAATGAATCCTTTTCGTATTCATTTTGTTAGCATGTGTCTTTTTCTTGGGGCAAGTTAGTCCATTTATATTGAGAAATATTAATTACTAATGATTGTTAATTCATTATTTTGGTGGTAGTGGTGCTGGGATGTGTGTGTATCTTCTTTTGACTTTGCTAGTCTGAGATTATTTATTTCCTCTGTTTTCACAGTTATACTGAACTTCTTTGGGTTGGAGTTTGCTTTATAGTACTTTCTGTAGGGCTAGGTTTGTGGATAGGTATTTAAATTTGACTTTTTCATGAAATTCTTTTTTACATCTATAGTAATTGAAAGTTTTTCTGAGTATAATAGTTTAGGCTGGCATCTGTGGTCTCGTAGAGTCTGAAAGGTAACTGCCCAGGCCCTTCTGGCTTTTGAAGTCTCTGTTGAGAAGTCAGGTATAATTCTAAGAGGCCTGCCTTTGTATAGCAAGGTCTCAAGTGGAGGGATTGGGACAACAGCTCACCACAAAACCTTAGGTCTACAGTTTGTCCTACCTACAAAGTTTTCTGAGACAGGAGCCTAGCAGAATAGTCATCAAAGAGACCAGAGATACTCCATCCAAAAAGTAATTGGAGCAGATGATGCAGATTCCCATGGTCAAATATTAGGCAGAGCACTAGCAGAGGAGGGCTAAGAAGGACCAGAGGAACCAAATGGGTCAAGGACAACAGGAGACCTTGGCCCAGAGAATCAATTGACTGGGACTTATTGGAGCTTGCAGAAATCAGGAAGTCTGTATGGGTCTAAGCCTGACCTGTGTGTGTGTGTGTGTGTGTGTGTGTGTGTGTGTGTGTGTGTGTGTGTGTAATAGCTGTGTCTGTTCTTACTGTGTCTTGTTCTGTGCTTGGTTGGTGTCCCCAGAAGCCTGCTCTTTCCTGAGGTGATGGCTGGGGGTATAGATCTGGAAACAAGAGGAAGCACTGGGTGACAGGGAAGAAGCAGAGACTGAAGTCGGCATGTAATATATGAAAAAAAGAGTAAAAACAATATTTTAAGAAAGAAAAAGAACTTTTCATACTTCGTAGTTATACTTTTGTAACGGTAGAGTTGCTTAATAACATAGTTTGTTGAAATGTGGCATAAACCTTCATTAAGCAGGACCAAGAGAGTATCATAATTTCAGTAATTATTTTCTGTGTCATAATCTCTCACAACCCAACTGATCTTTGTAGTAGTATTTTGAAGCCCAGACTGATTTGATTTTGAAGCCTTCACAATATACATGTATTTTGGTGATAGCCCATTTCAGCAACCTTTGCATATGCTTGTGATTTTAGGAAATATTCATTATAAAAAGTGCCCAAAACTTGAGCCACCAGTTTCCTTAAGTAGCCTTAAGTATAGAGCTAGACATGTTCTCCCCTGAAAAGCAAAAGAAGGCAGTAAATTCAAACAAGCCATCAGAACAAGGCTCACACAACATGTGTTAACTGTTCCATAGTAGGAATAGTGAGATCTTTCACAATAGTAGTTTGTTAGGTCTCAGTATCCCACGTTAGAGAAAGAAATGCAACTTTCTAATTTGCTGATACTTAAAGTTGCAAATTGCTTATTTTGTCTCTTGTCTGTGAGTATGGAATTATTGGACATTTATGACTTTTCTGATCTTAAAGATAAAAGATAGAATATGAAAAGACACGTTGTCTGGCAGTGTTCCTCACCTCCCAGTTATTTGGTTGCCTTTGCTTTCTTCTGAAAATATATTTATGTTATTTTAAATTGTCTCTGTGTGTTCACACATGTGTGCATGTGTGTGAGTGCTTTGTAGGTATAAGTACTTGAACATAGCTTTCAACAGCAAGCAGAAAGAGATGTTGCATCACCCAGAGCTAGACTTCCAAGCAGTTGTGAGCTACCATATGGGTGTTGAGAACTACACTCCAGTCCTCTGTAAGAGCGGTACATGCTCTTAACTGCTGGAACATCTCTCCAGTGCCTGTTTTGTTTGAAGTGTTTAAGGTAAAGCCCCTTAAAGAAAATTTAGTGTTGTACTTGCATTGTTGGTAATGTTTTGGTTTCTCTGCCAGTTATTAAAATGTGATAGTATGAGTGCCACAATTTCCCTGTGAAGATGAGTTCTGAAGGCGCTGTTCAAAAGAAGATAAGTGGATATGTTTATTTTCTCCTAAAACAAGGTTTACACTGCATTATTCATCCTGTCTTTCTACATTTGAGATAAACATGAGAAAATCATGGATGTGCTTTGAGTTCTTTTGGGCATGTATGCAGGAGAGAAATTGCCAGGTCATATACTAATACTTTTTATTTTCTTAGGAAACTGTTGAAAACGGCTTCGCACAGTGGCTACACCACTTACAATCCCATCAGCAAATATGAGGCTTCTAGAAGATTAATATGCTTACCACTTCTTAATAACTTCAGAGACAATGATCCTAATGAGCATAATTGGCATTTCTTTTAACTTGAATTTGTGTTTCCCTAATGATTACTGGCTACAACTCTGTTCATATTGATATTGGCATTTGTATCTGTTCAAGTCCTTTGCCAAATGTTAATCTGGACAGTTGAGTTGGGAGTGCTATATATTTTCTTGATATTAATTTCTTATAAAATACATAATTTTCAAATATTTTCTATTATTCTCTTGATTATATACTCATTTTATTTATAAACTCCTTTAATTTACATTGCCTTAAAACATCAAGATGTCCAATTATTTTGTTTGTGTGTCTGTAGTGTGTGCCTTTGATATTGGGGTCATTGCTGATGGTATGAAACTTTTGCTTTGTGGTGTTTTAAGAGTTTGATCAAATTTTGGCCAGTTGTTATGAATGATTAGGTAAAGCCCCAGAATCCTTCAGTTTCTTGCGGAATTTCATTTTTCCAGCCTCATTTACAGAATACTGTTTCTCATTAGTAATCTAAGCAACGCATTCTTTTGGCTATCTACATGTATCCTACTGTTCTTTGTACTTTATTGCTGTTTGCATGACCATGTCGCAGTCAATTTTCCATCTGGAGTTGAAACATGCTTCATTTTCACTTATCATTCTGTTCAATTATTATTTTTTCCAAACATTATGTTTGCCTAGTGTCTAAAATACTCCTGCTTTGTTCAATCCCCTTTGCTTTTCTAGGCATAGTCAAGTAAACTCTTAGGCACTTCTTCCCCAAGTTTGTGTGATGGTTCATCACAGAGACTGTTATGCTCTGTGCTTATAGAGGGCCCACTGAAAGCAGGCACATGAATGAACCAATAGTGTGACTTGTGTACCCACTCGCCTTGGTATATTCCCAAGTCTTGTGTCACCAAGGAAACAAATCACATTCTGGTTTGGACCAAGATTAGGTCTCTAAACCCTTCACTGTCCTCTGCTCTCTGTTCTCCCTTTTCCCTCTCTTCTTTCTCCACTTCCCTCCTTCCTCTCTTCCTCCCCCTTCCCCCAAAATTCCTGTTGCATGGTCGTATCAAGTACAACTGAACTGGTTTGCACCTTCAGTTGGCTCTTACACTGACTAGACACCCACCCCTCTCCCTAGGCAACTCCTTTTGGTTTTGAAGATTGATTTTCTGTTGCTATGGATTCTTCACAGGTACAGCGTCCTGTGATCCCATCTGCCCCACCCTCATCCTATTCCTTTCCATTTTGGGTCACATAAGAGTTATCCACAGTTTCAAAACTTCTTGAGGGCAACAACCCGTACTCTCAGCCCAATTGCTGCCACGAAGGGGACACCACGTGAGTACGGATAGTTTTAGAGCAGAGCATTTGAGTATTTTACCTTTTTCCCACTGAAACATATATAGTAGAAAGTCCTGAGATTAAGAATTCTTAAACTTTGATATCTAGAAAAGAAGGAATTGCTTCTCATGAGCAATAGAAAAGAATTTGTTTTTTATCCTCTATCAACTGGAAAGTGACTTATCAAAAAATAATTCATGCCTTATACTAACCAGAAACAACAGATTATTGTATATCTTTGTGCTTTTTTTGTGCAAGAGAAATTAAAGACTGCTTTATAATAGCTCTTTAAAATTTATTTTGAAAAGCCCATTTTGTTATGTTTAACCTTGCTTTTAGATATGATTCAGCTGATGTCTTTTCTCAGAGGAGAGTTCTTTGAAGCCAGGGGCAACTCCCCAGCTGGATAGCCTGGATAGGAACATGCACCAAATGACCTGCATCTGAATGTGAAAGGAATGATTAATGATTTATTTCCATCTCCATTCTCACAGCAAACCTTTCTACGCCTATGTCCTTCAACTTACTTACAATCCTGCTGAAACTTCAGTGGGGTGTATGTCAGAACTTCTAAAAAGACTTTGAAAAGTAGAAGTGTGAAATCATAAATACTTCACAGGGAAGAAGCTGCTTCTCTTACTACTTCATTCTTCACCTGAAGACTCTGCTAAAAATCCTTAAGAATGTTTTGGATGGATATGCATCAGACTCCAAAAACATGCTAATCACACTCCAAATACCCATTGCTAATACATCACTCCTTTGTTATACTACTTGTTTATAGCCTGATTATAATAAAACTTTAGTGCCAGAAAGCAATAAGAACAAAGCAAATGCAACCCAAGTTCCAAATTCTTAAAGTGTAGAGATTGCATATGAAAGTATATAGGAACTTAGGATGCTTTTTTTTTTTTTTCAATTAGACTAATGGGTGATACAACATCTTTACCATACTTTTGAAATTGTGTGATTTTTGACCCATACATGTGGAGGCTATCATCTGAGAAGTTAAAGTGAATCAAGAAACTCTGTTAACCCATGACCACAAGCACTGGTATATGACATTATGCTGCACAATCTCTCTCTCTCTCTCTCTCTCTCTCTCTCTCTCTCTCTCTCTCTCTCTCTCTCTCTCTCTCATCCATCCATCATCTTAAGCTTGCTATATAACTGAATATAGCTTTAAAATTCCTTTCCTCTTGCCTCCACCTTCAAAATGCTAGTATTTTAGGAGTGTGTGTCACATCACACCTGATTTTGGTTTTGCTGAATAATTTATTTCTAGAAAAGTTTAGAGCAAAATATACAAAATTACTTCGATGTATTTTCAGATTTTTCTTTATCAATGCTGCATAAATAAATTGCTAAATTTAGAACTTTTCACAAGTGGAATTTAACATTTTTCAATGAATGTAAAGCTATAGTAACTGACCTCCAAAGATTATTTCTTGAATAGTCACAGGTATTTTTATGGTTGTGGTTCATTTCACCTTCATATGACTCTAGGATTTAATGATTCTTGGCTGTGCATCCAAAGATTATCATGAAGTTATTATTTATTTTTATAGCTCAGATGAATCTGTTACTAGTTCATTATAGTACAAGTCCCATTGGTCAAATGAATACTATCTATAAATAAGACATACATTTTTAATATTGATAAATAAATTATTATATACTCCACGTAGGGGCACAGATATTTCTAAAATGGAGATTTATATCAAAAAACAATAATGCAAAGTCCCTGCTTGAATACCATAGAAGTCAAATTTATACAATTATTTTATAAACAGGTTACAACCACACTTTGGAGGAGAGCCTACTAAGTGCTGGTATTATTTATCACTTAGATATGTGTATTATCTTTCTGTGAACCTAAGCAGCATAAGCTGTTGTCCTGTTTTTAGAGTATTAGGCATTCATGAGAACATAAATATGTATCACTAATGCCTTATTCATGGTTCTGGTCCCGTGTCATCTGAAAGTTATTTTTAAAAAATCTAATAACTAATGCCTTAGGGAATTTTCAAATCTTTTCTTTTTTTTTAGAGAATAATCACACTTATCTGTCACCAAATGATGAGTGACTAGTGACTTTATCTCATTGGGTTTTATCCATTATTGTACGGCACTGCCTGTTCTTTTTCTGTAAAGTCAATTCTCCATTACATGGAAGTGAAGTACCAGGGGGACTGAAAGCCAAGAATGACAGAAGCATCCTCATATGAGCAACCACTGATAACACTGAAGATCTAGCCTGCACATTTGGAGTCCATAGGATTGATGGTGTCAAGATTGTTCCCCAGGATTAATGGCGTGATGTCAGCCACATTAATAACAAAGATCCATTATGCTCTTCACTCCATGCTGAGAAGACAAGTTAGTTACCCACATTTACTAGCAAAATCCATCTACCAGGAACAGTAACCTGGTCTTTCATATTTCTAAGGTTTAGCATGCAAAATCAAATGTCCCAGAGTGAGTGTCTTCTATTGGCTCAGGGGAGAACTCCTAGTTTCTGACAGTGGCTGCTGCTGCTGCTGCCCTTATCTCCCATATCTGTTCTCGTTTGCACGGTCACTTTCCAGTGTGTATATGTCCACAATTTCTGCTACACATGTAAAGATGCCAGTTTTTGGAACAGAATCCATCACAATTCAGTATTATTTTTCTTTATCTTACCTGCCTATTCAACACAGACATACATTGCCTAACTCAGAGGCTTTGAAATTTATGATATTAAAAATATAATGCTATGCAGTGCCAGTATGACATATGTTGCTGTTAAATAAATTACCACCAAACAACAAATATCTCATCATATCTTGGGATTCTTTCAGTCCATATTTTGTTCAGGTCTGGCCACACATTTTTTTTTCCTGTGATATCTATGGTAGTGGTTAGACATACACTCTGCTGAGGAATAGGAAATAGCTCCCCTCACAGCCACGTTAGACTCAGTTTATTCCTTCACCCTCTACATGGAATGAACACCCGGCATTTGAATCCTGCAAGAACAAGCCAGGAAGGAGATAGAAATCAGTGATGTTTAGTCTCATAAGGGGTAGACCCACAGTTTGTTCGGCAAAATAATCGATTTCTTTTTATGGCCAATAGAGCCACAGACCCCCTCAAACCTAAAGTGAGAAATAAAATGCTTTCTATGAGGAACTGTTTTTAACTCTTGACCATAGTTTGTTTACATATGTTTTTATATTCACAAACCTCATCCTATTTAAGTATTATGCTGAAATTGAGGTTCAATCACCTCAATCTACAGATGAGACTCTTTGGTATGGTCTCCTTCATCTAAAGACTTGAGACCAAAGGGAACAAAATTTCCCACTCAAATATGATATGGTGAGACTGGAGCAAGATAGACATTCTCAAGAAGACAGAACTGGATATGGGTTGAGTGTACAGCAGCTACTACAGTTTTAAAATTAGCTAGAGATTTCTACTTACTCACTGATTAGATTCCAGTCCTATGCCCTGAGACTGACTGTGATGATTGTTAATTATACCTTTGAAATCACCTTACTCTTACCTTTTCATTAAAAATTCTTTATGGTACTCCTAGGGGGTCAAATAATAATCTTATCCACCGAAGAAGAACCATATACACATTTGTTTCTGACATTACTTCCTTCATCTTTTGAAATGAGATGGGGTATTATCGAAAAAAAACCACAAATAATTATTGTTGTTGAAAGTGATTTATAGAGGTATATATTTAGGACTCTTGAAACCATAGTTGTGTTGATAGTAAAAAAAAAAAAAAAAAAAAAAAAAACAAAAAAAAAAACCCTGAGACTCCTAGTCAAGTGGTTTCATTGGACAGGTAACAGCCCATCTAAAGTAATGCTAAGAACAGCAATTTCTGACCTTACAGGTCAATTTCTAGGCAAGACAGGCAATAGAAACCATTTTGTTCACACTTTGACCTTCTCATATTTCTTCTAAATTCTGCTCACAAACTAATCTCGGGAATCTCATTTTTATTTCTCTTCTCATATTTCACATAGGCAGCTGAAGCTATTGTTATATTCTCTATCCTACCAGAAAATCATTCTTGATAAACTTATAAATATTAGGTTCCTTTCTGCTCGTCTCTGCTGTTACAAGCAAAAACAAGACAGAACTTTGGCCAGTACATATGAAGCACACTGTGTCCGTATCTTCTGGTAACACATGTTTATGTTCTGAAAGGCACTGCAACACTTAGGTTGGTGTGAGGCCTTTTCTTCAAGGTCTCTGTGATTTCTTTCTATTTAGGACCTAAGAGGTTGCCATCCACTGCTGATTCTAATGTCAAAAACACATGCTATAGATTTCAAGTAGTGACATACTTCTGGTCATTATATCTGGTTTTCAGCATTCCATATAAGTAGCCTGCACCAATCATTTACTCTATTTGAAAATTTGTGTAGATGACGAGTATAGTCTGAGCTCACCTGAGAGGTTATTACTCTGCATATTGACCTCTGTGGCCATTCAGGTATAGCTAGGAAGAGTCCACCAATATGAGATCACAGGTCAGGAAACTTATTTATTGTAGGCGGAGTTTACCCACAAGGACACCAATATCAGATAGATATTTATTAAAATATAAACCAACACTCACGGTACAGGTAATAGATTACAGTAGCACCTGAATAGGAACCGGAGTCTGCAGACGGACGGACGATGGGATCCTCCCTCCAGCAGCCAGGAACCAGGAAGAGAGCCTCCCAGCATCCCAGCAGCCCCTTATCAATGGGTTTGGCCACACCCCCTCCAGGAGCCCGGGATTCTGGATAAGCTTCCTTGGACCCCATCAGCTGACACCTGAATCCCACAACATCTCCCCCCTTTTTCTAACTAAGAAGGTTCTAAACTAAGACTATGTACAGTAGGAATTATTATGAGGTAGTATCTAGGAGAGGTTAAAGTACAATTGCTAATCAAAGCCTAACTTATATAAGGTACATCTAATAGTTCTAGAATATTGGTAGATAGTAGGGTGTATAGATTATTTTAAAAGGTTAATCTGGGAAAGTGAGAATCTAACACCCGAGTGTTCTGTCGGTAGAGCATGAGACTCTTAATCTCAGGGTCGTGGGTTCGAGCCCCACGTTGGGCGCCAGATGTAGGCGGAGTTTACCCACAAGGACACCAATATCAGATAGATATTTATTAAAATATAAACCAACACTCACGGTACAGGTAATAGATTACAGTAGCACCTGAATAGGAACCGGATTCTGCAGACGGACGGACGATGGGATCCTCCCTCCAGCAGCCAAGAACCAGGAAGAGAGCCTCCCAGCGTCCCAGCAGCCCCTTATCAATGGGTTTGGCCACACCCCCTCCAGGAGCCCGGGATTCTGGATAAGCTTCCTTGGACCCCATCAGCTGACACCTGAATCCCACAACAATTTATGAATGGCATTCAGTAAGTTTTCGAGGTTTTGTGGTCTGTACTGTGTGTCACAGTCAATAAGTTCTGCCAATGCACAGAAATATGTGTCTGCCCTGGGAATCATCAGTCAGTGCCTGGGCCAGAGCAGCAGAAAAGTCCTTACACTTCATTTTCACCTTTATGGAGCCTGCTGGAGATGGGCTCAGGGGGCCTTCATTCCATTTTAGATGTCAGGGCCTCCTCACACGCATTTCTCTGTCTCCGTGCATGAGCCCAACTTCATACACATAAGCTCAGGCTCCAAGGAACATTATCAAGTTGCAGAAAGTGTGAGCTACCAGCACCCCGAAGGTCAGACAAAAAGTACATCCATTTTTAGTAATCAATCCAATCATGGAGTTCTCTTTTTCAGATCTAAAGGTTAGATGGAACTTTGTGAATATTGTTCACGGAAAGGTCATCATTATTTAAAACAATATCATAACTGGCAGAATTTTATCCTTGAAGAGCTTATGTTATAGTATGAAGACAGACATACAAAATTGGTGACTTAACATACCAGGCCAAAACAGATTAAATAGATGAGTACTCTTATAGCAGCGCATGAACTTGGACCAATGCTTGTATTTGAGATGTAATTGCTAGCACCTGCTTCTGTCTCCTTTGCACACCAGTTGCAGTGGATTTTAATTTTGTTCATCCCACGATTTACATTGTGACATAGAACAAGAGTACAAGACACACATACACATATACATAGGAAATGGATACAAATGAGCATGTATACAAAATGAATGTATATAGAACATGTATACCTATGTGCACATATACACAGTTACTTTCAAATATATAACTAAGCAACGTTCTTCAAATAAACCCATGCAACATGTTTCATTATTTTCCATTCTTTCATTATCTTTAATTCTACTAAATTCTGGAAAATGCACCAAATTAGCTCACAATTGCAATTTCATTCCATTACTTGAAGTGTGAGAAATAAATGCTTTGGAAGAAGCAGAAGACATAGGACATTATGGATCACAATTGCACAAAGATGTATCATTAAATTTATTTTTTATAGGAAGTTATTGGGGGTATGTTCAACATAAAAATGTGAAAGTATATGTTTCACACCAATTTTAAGGTATGATTTTTATATTAAAATGCCCTTAATAAAAAGGCTTACGATTAAAGTCACACCAATTTTTTTGCCTAGTGACTTCTTGTACAAAGCAAAGGATGTTATTAATTTTTGGTATGTTCTATTTGTCTCTTTGCTATCCACAAATCTGTTAGTCTGACAGCACATTGCTTTGAAGTAACCATAAAATCTTGTAAACATCGATGTGCATTAATAAAAACAGTTATGACTTAAGAAGTTTTCATAATTTCTGAAGTTTTATTTAAAAAACCCTGTGAACTCCTGCAGAAGATTTGAAATAGAAAATCAAAATCAAAAACAAACATTGGAAAAATGGACATGAAATAAATTTATTTGCAGTATTATTATAAAATATAGAACTATCTTTAGAATCCATGGAATGAACGTTTGCTGAGTGCTTTGAATACAACGAAGAACAGGTCAAGAAGTTTCCATCATAGAACTGACATTTTGAAAGGGTGTAGATATGAGAGAAAGTCAGATGGGAAAAATGTGGGCTTTAATTGATATTAGCAATGAACAAAGAGGAAAAGAAAGATTGTATAGGTCAGCCAAGGCCTCAATACAGGATGATTGACACACCAGGGTAGGGTGCATGTACCTATGCATAGAGAATTACAGAGCAGTCTGCAACTGAGGCAGTGAAAGAACATTTCAGAGACAAGGCATAGAACAGTGAAAGTTTCCGGGGTAGCATGAACTGGATTCGCAAAGCCCACGCCTAGGTGGAAAACACCTTTCTCCGCCTTGATACTCGCAGGGAGGGACTGGGCCCCACCTCAACTGGATATGCCAGGCCTAATTGACTCCCCTTAGGATTCCTTGCCCTCTCTTGGGAGTGAAGGAGGGAGTTAGGCAAGTGAGGAGAACTGGGAGAAGGGGCAGGGGAGAAAGCAGTAGGGGGTATTGGGAAATTATTTTGCTATTATATTCTTTTGTAATTTTTTATCTTTGTTTTATTTCGTACCTACAACTGCTCCCCCTCCATCCCCTCCTCCAAGTTCTCCCTCAGTCCCACCTCCCCCTCATGGCTCTATCCATTCCCCAGGGAGGGCAAGGAATCCCTAGGTCTTGATTTAATTTTGGTGAGTGGTACTTATTCAGAAAGCTGTTCATTTCTTTTAGGTTTTCTAATTTAATGGAGTACAGATTTTCAAAATATGACCTAATGTTTCTCTTGATTTACTTGTTTCTGTTATATGTCCCTTTAGGATTCTGATTTTGTTAATTTGGATACTCTCTCTCTGCCTTTTGATTAGTTTGAATAAGTGCCTTTCCTGTTAACTTTCTCAAATAATCAACTCTTTGATTCATTGATTCTTTATATTATTTTCTTTGTTTCAATTTTATTGATTTCAACCTTGAGTTTGATTATTTCCTGCTATCTACTCGTTCTAGGTGAGTTTACTTCAAATTATTCTAGAGTTTTCACTGTGCTGTTAAATCTTTTGTGTGAGATTTATCAAGTTTTTTATGTAGGGGTTTAGTGCTATGAATCTCCCTATAATGCTGTTTTCATTGTGTCCCAGAGGTTTAAGTACATGGTAGATAATTTTTCATTGACTTCTAGGATGTCTTTGATTTCTTTCTTTCCTTCTTCCTTGACTCAGAGGTTGTACAACTGAGAGATAGCTGTTCAGTTTCCATGAGTTTTAGGCTTTCTGTGGTTTGTGTTGTTGTTGAACTCTAACTTTAGTCAATGGCAGTCTGATAGGATACAAGGTGTTATCCTCATTTTTTTTTTATTCACTGATATTTGTTTTATGATTGAGTATGTGGTCAATTTTAGAGAAAGTTTCACAGGGTGCTGAGAAATATGTATACTGCTTTGTGTTTGGGTAGAAGGTTCTGTATATATCTATTAAGTCCATTTGGGTCATAACATCTATTAGATCCCTTATTTATCTGTTGAGTTTCTGTCTGGTTGATCTATCCAAGGGTGAAAGTGGAATATTGAAGTCCCCTACTATTAATGTGTGGGGTTTGATAGGAGACTTTAGCTTTAGTAAAGTTTCTTTTACATGTGTGTGTATCCTTGTATTTGTGGCATAAATGTACAGGATTGAGACTTCATCTTGATGGATTTTTCCTGAGTTGAATAAGGCAAAGTCCAGCTTATGTTTTTATAAAGCTCAAGTAAAAAACTCTGTGGAGATGGAGCTGAGGCAGAACAAACCTTGGAAACAACATTTGCTTTTGAAAGATTTTTCTCCTGAAAATTAAGTTGTGTGTATAAATATTATGATATTTTAAATTTAATTTTAAAAAGACCAGAGTTTTATTAGGTGTGTCTAATTTACCCTGTAAATTGAAGTTAGTTTGGAAAAATTTATATGCATCTACTTTATTTTTAAAGAAAAATTATAAATGTAAATATGTATTCTTTGATATAAATGATATTGTTTGTAAGTGGCCTGAGGGGTGTGTATTTGTCACTTTTCTCATTGCTACTATTAATTATCTGGCAGAAAAGAACTTATTTTGCTTATTATTTAAGAAGATACAGATGTCAGTGCGGGAGAAGCATAGCTGCAGAAACATGAGGGCAATGGGACATTGTATCTGTAGCATCGAAGCTGAGAACAGGCAGGGATGGGACCTGGGCATAAAACTCATGGCTCACTCTTAGTGACCCATTTCTTCTAGGAAGCACTACATCCTAAAGGTCCACAGCATTCTTAACCAGTGTTGCCACTGGAAAACGAATGTTAAAATATATGAGCCTGTGAATAGCACTTCATACTCAAGCTGCAGTAGTGTCTTTATGTCTGTATTCTGTATATATTGTGTGAAAAATCAGTGTTCTAAAGAGACAATTCCTTAAAGATAGAAATGAATATCTGATGTTAAAAAACGACAGCAAAAATTAATCTAATTTTGAATAATTCTTTGAGAACTCCGTACGTTTTATTTTGATATTCACACCTACTCTAATGCACGAATCTTCTCTGTAGTTTCTCCTAGATCTACTTTTATGTCCTACTCCTTTATTTTCATTTAAAATTTTTATTTAATTTCATATGTGTGAGTGTTTTGCTTGTTCATATGAATATACATCATATGCATGCCCTCATATGTATATACACTACATGCATGCCCAGTGCACTGGGGAGGGATCCCTTGGAACTACATAATAGATGACTGTGAGCCACTATATTGATACTTGGAAAAACCCAGGTCCTCTGCAAGAGCAACAAGTACTCTTAATTGCTAAGCTATCTCTCCAACATTCTCTTCATTTTAATTATCATTACATGTGTACACAGATATAAGCATTTTTTTATTCTATTCAGTGTTGCTTGTATGAATATATTATGGAGGATAGTAACTAATTATAAAGCTCATCTCTCAACATCATGTTAATAATTTTCTGTAGCTCTTCATCAACTGTGAGACCTTGTGATATTTCACCCATCCATACTGATGTCTCAATTAGTGTTTTTGTTTGGTTCTTTTGTAGGCAACCATACTGTTGAGATTTCATGAGTGAAGCTTTGCTGTCCTCTGTGGAAGAAATCTATTAGTAGACATTTAGATTCTCCGGCTACATTTTTTTTTCTTACTGTTAGCTGTGACTTAGGAATTGGGATTATTATATATCCCTATATATTCGATATATATATATATATATATATATATATATATATATATATATATATATATATTATATCGTAGGTATATCAGTTGAGGTTGGGCATACCATTGTCAGTTTTCTGTATTCTGACTAGTTGTGGCTTTCTGCAATGGTCTCTGTCTTTGATGAGAGGGTGTCATTAGATTTTTCTTTGGGTTGCCAACCAGCTCCCAAAGAAAGACTTGGAGACTTATTAATTATGTATTTTTGGCATTAGCTTAGGCTTGCCCCACTACTCTTAAATTAATTTAACTTATTTATCCTGTTTATGGTTCTCCATGTTTTGCCTCCAGGCTTTTTTATCTACCTATCCTTCCTTCCTCCCTCCCTCCCTCCCTTCATTTCTTTCTTCCTTCCTTCTTTCTTTCTTGCTTTGTACATGTCAATCTGGCTGGCCTCTGGTATCTTCCTAGTGTCTCTTTTTCTTTTTTAATCTTTTATTTCTAAGCCCAAATTCCTTCTCCTACTTACTTTCCTTGTCTGAAAGTTCTTCCTG
Source organism: Phyllotis vaccarum (assembly GCA_033318265.1). Classification (NCBI taxonomy): domain Eukaryota; kingdom Metazoa; phylum Chordata; class Mammalia; order Rodentia; family Cricetidae; genus Phyllotis; species Phyllotis vaccarum. The sequence continues at coordinate 129,563,843 of JARWLC010000005.1, read as the reverse complement.
TCTCTTCTTCCTAGATATTGGCCATTCAGCTTTTTATTAGATCAGTCAGTTGCTTTAGGAAGGCAAGAAAAAACAACAACACATCTTTACATAATTAGACAAATGCATCATATCTTTGCACAATTTATCAAATATTCCACAACAGGTGAGAGCTACACCTATCTCTGGGTATATGTTTTTAAATTGCAGTTGGAGATAATAATAATAGTGTTAGTAGCACTATTTTCCTCTAGGTGTCATGGTCTTGATGGCCAAAAATAGTTGTCTTGGGTTACAGTAGCAGACACAAATTCCCTTCCATTGATAGGGATTAGGCAGGTGTGGGTTACTGCCATGATATACATCTTATTACTGCACTTTTGTGGGACTATTGCTGAGCTGATCATTGTTATAACTTTAAAGTGTCACATCTGTTTAGGAGTTTTAATCTTTCTTCTTTAGAAACCTGCAGAGTGCCTTTGTGTACTCAAAAGATAGTCCTCAAGGAACAAAGCCATCCAAGTCATTATTTAATTTTATCAATCCTATCTCTGAAGTGTGTGGTATCTTCAAAAAATTGGAGTCTACCAACAAATTCTGGAAAACCAAACCAAGGGCAGTTGCAATTGCCCATGTTGTTTTGGGGGAATCAACAATTTGAAAAGAGGTTCTCAATGCTTGGTTATGGCTGTTTTCTTCGATAGCCTAAGACATTGTTCGGGAAATTATATTCATGCCTCTTTTGACAGGTGTTGAAAACAACAAAAGAATTAAGTGGGATTTAATACTGAATCCACTCAAATACAAACAAAAAGTATAGATCAGATGCAAAAAAAGTATAACATTTTCTTTTCACTTATCTACTCCTACATTAAAAAGGTAAGAGGAAACTTGAAGACATTTATTATTTTACAGTGTTTTACATGACATGGAAGCCTTCAGATTGAAGACCAGGGTAAACCAAACAGTATTTTATGTAAATAGATTGAAGAATGTATGGCCATGTAGAAATGTGACTGTATTTAAAAAGGAGGGGGAGTGGTAATCCTGAGAGGCAATGAACACAACTAGGGAACCTTGCCAGTTCTATGTGTCAAATCTGTTGCTCTCTTTGTGCATCAGTTCTACCTCCAGGTATAGGTGAGACACCTGACATCTGAAGTCTGCAACAGAGAAGGACGGGGGTCAGAAAGTGTTATTTCTAGACTTTGGTGGCTTATTTTAGAGAAAGGAATTCTACTTTCTAGAATGAAATAGGAGATAGAGAAAGGGCCTGCAAGGTCAAAGAGAAGTTGATGAGGTACTTAATACTCATGAAGCTACTTAAGAGATTCAGAGATCCATCAATCTTCTTGAGTTCTTGGGAAAAGCAATATATTTTGGGACATTGTGTTCTGAGCCCTAATAGCAGCTAGGGAACAGGTTAAAGAGTGTTTGACAGAAATCAGGATGTGACAGAATTTTTGCTGTGAATTGCTGTATTAATTTGAATGTGCTATGTCCTTAGCAGACTCGTGCTGAAAGCTTAGTCTCCAGATGGTAGCACCATTTTGAGACATTGTAGAAACTTTAGAAGATGGGACCTGGTTGAAGGAAGTGAAACAATGGATTGTATCTTGCAATGATAGCCTAGTCCCCTGTCCCCTCTGTGTCTGTATTTTCTGGCCAGCATGACATAAGAAACACTGTTCTTCCATGCCCTTCCACCTCACTGGCCTGCTTCATCATTTTCTGGAAGTAATAGCATTAGCTGGGCATAACTAAATCCTATGAAACCTAGAATCAAAATTTACTTTTTTCCCTTTATATTATTTCAACCCAGCAATGGGGAGTTGACTTAGAGAACAGAACAGGACAATCATAGATCAGGGGTGAGATGCTTGTCTCTAACCCTGCTAGGCAAGATGTTGACAACTGAATACTGTGGGCATAGCAAGAGAAGGGTTTGGAAAGGACCATGATGGAGAATTTTTTAGAAGGGACCATAGAAGCCTGAAGAAAGTTTGGTCAAAGACAGTTTGCCATTCATCCTTTAAAACAGACTTGAGATATAGCTGCTGTGAGCATGATAGATTGATGATTATATTTTATGTGCTACCTATTAAAGTACTTACACTTTTACTTGTCTAGAAATTACAACTATATTCTTTAGAGGTTTTAGATTACCCTTGGAGGTATGCTTGACTATGGAAAGGCTTCTTTGTAGTTTATTTTAAAATTTACAGGGCATACAGACAGCTCACTTCCTAGCCATTAATCTGAACCATTTAAAGATTAAACTGGCAATGGGAACTTTAAAATACTTTTACTGAGTCAAGCATCACATAACAATAGGGCCTGTTTTGAGGAATGTGTTATTAGATGATTGTTGTCAAACATTGTGGAATGTACAGAATTCAAATGGTCTGAGTCAGTTAAGAGGTGTCATCAGTTGATACAGAAAACATGGTTTACTGAGGCTGCTGTTGGTCAACTATGACTTGTAACATATTTTTTTAACTGTCAAGGATATTTACTGTAAAATACTAATAAGAGGCACATTGTAAATAACATATAAGTCAATAATATCTTACATATTATGTTGTAAAGTATTGTGCTTTACAAAATTGTCTATACTTTATTGATATGTCTGATAGCACAGTGAGTTTACATAAATCAGAAATAATGTAGCCGTCTAGTGAAACACACTATGCATGGTGATGATGCTAAGATTCCACTAGGAAGCAGAAATTTTTCAGTGATATAAAGATCTCAGGGGCCACTATTACATATAAATCCTGTTCTTTTCAGGTCTTTTACAATCTTAGAGGTCACCACTTCGTATGTGAGTTGTTCTAACTGTAGTGTTGTTTTGCTGTGACATATGACTATATGGTTTATGAATTGAACAGAATTTTTCCAGGATTATGGCAGATTCTTTGGTTCATCCTAAAGATAAATTTTCTAGCTTAGGAGCTAGAAAAAATTGAAGTTCATTTAAGCAAAACCCTTATGTTACTGCTGAAAAGGAGATATAAGCCATGTTACCACTTGATGTCCTTCTGTCAAGTTAGAACATTAAAGCAACTTGCTTAAACAGAGTGGATTAACTACTCAAAGAAATTAACTTTATTCAAGTGCAATTCAACAAAAACACTTTCATCTTTATTTAGAGCATTTGCACTTTTCAGAAAACAAAATAAAAACCAGAACCTTGTCTCTGAGGAGGGCTTGGTAAGCCTTTTGTTGGCTGTGGGAATACCCTTGAGATTTTCTGGGTTCCTTTGTTCATTCAGTGTCCAGTACCAGTTGTCAGGGCTATGGAAGTTAACCCATTGCTTCTCTGTACTCTTTCTGATATCCCACTTACTTCCCTTTGTTCTCTTATGTGTGCTTTTGTATTATAAAACACCATTCAGATGTTGTGTTGTTAGAGATCTACTAAGCTGTAACTCATCCAGACACAAATGCACTGACAGAATACACTACCACTCTCACCTCTCATGGTGCAAATTTCATATCTGTCATAACTAAAAATGAGTTCGTGTGCTTGATAATTTATCCTTGGTGGGGAAAACTGATTCCAGTGCATTTTCAAAAGTATTTATGAGCGTAAAGGATTGATCCTGTAATTCTGACTCAAATTTTAACACTTGAAGAGTTTAGCTTTTGATTGTCTAATCAAAGTGAAAGGGGGGGGGTCTCGTGTTTTTTTCTCTATTGCCTTTAGAAAATTTGGAAGTGCATTACTGTTGTGGGAAGATATGTTGTCCTGATTGGCTTAATAAAGAACTGAGTGGCCAATATCTTGGCAGAGGGGAATTAAGGCAAAGAGAGAGGAAGTAGAAAGAGGAATATAGGCATGGAGGAGAGACACCAGGGAACAGAGAAAAAGTAAGACATGCAGGAGGAAGGTAACAGCCACGAGCAGCATAGCAACACATAGAGGAATAGAAATGTGCTAATTTAAGTTAAAAGAATTAGATAGGAACTTATCTAAGCTATAGGCTGAGCTTTCATAATTAATAAGAATTATTAATTGGGAGCTGTCATTGTTTGGAAGCTAGCTAGCAGGACCAAGAAAGAATCATTACACATTACTTTATTGGTGTTGAGAACTGTATATACTTAAACATGCCTACATTGAATATTCATGAGGAAATCTATTACAGACTCCATTATCCTTTTGAATACAGACTACCCACACAAACCAATGCAATAGAAATATTTTAAATAAAGATTTTCTATTGTTACATAAAAGTTTTGTCTGTTGATTTCTGAAATAATGCATTTGAAATACCACCATACTGCTGGCCCAAGACTGCCTCTGCCCTACAAAGAACACCAAGGGCTTCTGCACAGACTCTTCTCACAGCTCTTGATGCTTCTTGTCTGGTGACACTGGAAAATAGGGCCGTTCTTTCATTGATGGTCCAAATGCAGAAAGGGTTACCACAGCAGTCAGTCATAGCCAGTATGACACTGCTGCCTACATTCTTTATAATCATCTCTGAAAAGAATATATTAATAATGTCAAAAACTGGGCAGACTGCCCATCAGAAAAAGACATACCTTTGAAAGGTTGAGATCTGCTTTTTGAGGTATTAATGGTAGATCTTAGAAAGATTGAATAAGGCTTAATTTAAAATAAATATTAACATGACAAAAGAGACATCTTTGAAAAACTGGGAATACTACATGGAAAATATTCAGATTAGAACCCCAGGGTGTGGAAGACTATGGCATTGACTGTTATTCTGGATATCTTGTAATTACATATATTTTTTGTTTCTACAATTATTATTATGGAACACACACAGTTACCATCCAGAATTTTTTAGAAAAATTACTTTGCAACTGATTAAGAGCTGACACCCAGGCTCTAGTCTGTTGTTGCACTTCTGGCTTTGTAATGTAATCTATGGGTTCTCCTGGATAATTTACTTCTCTAGCATCATCTACCCAGTTTGGACAATTATTGTTATATACAGAGCTATTAGTAAAGTTAAGTTTAATAATAATTGTAATTCACATAGAATAGTGTAGGGTAATGACGGTTAGAAATGTTTTTAAGAGTTTATGTGTAATCTTATTTACTCAGAAATTAATATTCTGTTAAATTATTCTCAGTTATATTCATAAAACTTCTACTGATATTTTATCACTAATCTTTTGTCATGTTGAAGATTATATTTTACAAACATTTAAACAAACAAGCAAAAAAGAAAACGTGTTTTTAATATCACAATATAGATAAACCTTTGAAAGTAAGTGTGCAAAGTTATTGTTAAATTGAGAACATAAGTAAGCACAGTAGCCATTACTTCAATGTTTAGTTAATGGCTATGTGTGGAATAATACTATAAAAATTAATATTGCTGATATGAAAATCATTTGTTCCAGTAGAATCTGAAAAAGAAAAATGGAAAATGCCAGATCCTCATGACTTCTATCAAGATCAGTTGATAATAAATGCTGCATATCCAACATCTATACATATTCATGTGTATGTCTGCATGACATAAAGATGCCTATATTTTTATGCTTTTATCATGGGTGTAGTGATGTTTTAAAGTTCCATATCTTGAGATGAGAACTATTAACATGTTCTTTTCAATGCAATAAGCAAATCCCTTTAATCTTTTTCATTTAGATATTTTAACATTTACACAGCCAGTCATACACAGTAGGAATGACTTTTAGATGTCTATGTTTTTTTAAACTGAGGCCAGTTTCCAGCTTAATAAATAAACAGTAGACTCTTTTGACACATATAGATACATAGAGTGATAAAATAAATTTGGAATTGCAAAGCATACTATATTAGCCAAAATAATAAAAAATAAAATCAACAATGTGTCAATGTGTAAACTTAACATACAAACTAACAAGTATTCTTTTCTTACATTAAAATGAGCCTGGAAATAATTACTTAAATAGATATTATAAGGGCCTAAACATATGCAGAGGAAGTGACAAGTCCAATGTAATGGGTTGACTGTTGTCACTGCAGTCAGTCTCATCACTTTAGATGAGGCAATAGAGAAGGCTTGGTTGTTGCTGAGTCTGTAAAGTTTCTAATTTCAGATGCTAGGAGCTTTATTTGATACTGGAAAGGTTGATCTGAGTACAGTCTTCCTACATAATACCTCTATCAAGGCTCACCAGTGCTGCTTCAACAGGGAGACAGATTGAGTTCTCTGTGACTCACATCGTAATTTAATAACCTTCACATAGAATTTTAGGAAATCAATTTTAGGCCAGGAACAAATGAATAACATCATGCCTCAACTTTACCATTCTTTGTGGTCAGACTATAAGTCTTCAAGGTAAGTATCATGATAATGACAGGGAAACTAAGGAAACCCAGAGAAATGAATGAATAGGTCAGGCTCCTGTTGCTAAAGAATCAACACTAAGACCCATCTGTGCATAGCACATGATGCTTCCCCATGCAAACTGCAGGTTCTTTCATAAGGAAAGAGTAGTGATGGAAAATTTTATCATGATGTTGTCTACTCTAAGTTCAGTTCACTAGAAGCATAGTTGGGTTATCAATATGCCATACAACTTAAAGTTACATGTTTTAGGAAGCAAGATAAGAGTTTTTCAGCCTATTTGAAAGAAATGTGTACTTTCAATTCAGGCAGTGAAGTTTGTAAGAAAAAAAATAGGCATCTCCAGATAAGAATTCTAGATATAAAGAAGGCATCAGGGGAGTTTTGTAAAAATACAAATGTCCATTTTCTACAAGAGTAAAAGGGGAGGTTATCTAAAATAGATAGGATATTTGGAAAGCAAGTGCTGGCTTCAGATGATCTTAGTGAGGATGAGAAAGAGCCAGTTCTGAAGAATCTGAGGAGTTCTTTAAAGAGTCAACCTTTTGAAAGGTAGAAGTAGATACAATAACATAAATAAATTTCCAGCAATGACTGAAAACACAAGCAAACATATATAAGTAATATGAGGACAAAGCCTAGATCAGGGCTATGTATAGATTTTATTTTATGGTTAATATTCTAAGAATGTTTTTCACAATGTTGTTACAAGAACAAGTCAGAGGATGAGTTTACAAATAGAAACAAGAACAGAATAATCTTCGACTCATTTTATCTGAGGAAGAGAATAAACTTTAATTGAAGACAATCTCATGATTCAGATAGAAGTAACGGTGTACCTGATTTCTTAATGTTTAATAAACATTAAACTTTTTAAATAAACCAAACATTAAACAGGAGAATTGTTAGGTTTTTATAAAGTTCAATGATATAGATTTTGAGTCACTGTGAATAATTTTTTTATAAAAGAAATATCTTTCTTTGTAAGTGTGGTAGACTGCCAGAAGTAAGTAATCTTGATCCCACTTTCCATAATTGTGGAACAGATGAATAAATCAGAAATTAATTATGATGCTTATTAATCCTTGGCATGTGTTAGTAAACAGAATACACTCACCATGAGAAGTATTTAATCATCCCCAAAGGCCTCAGAAGCTCAATAAGATTCTCAAAACATCCAACTTGAACAATCTTTTCCCTCCCAGTGGTTTACTAGTCCCACAAAGCATACAGTTATTTGTATATGATTTAGTCTTCCAAGAGTTGAAGACAAATTTAATGACTTTACTGAAATTTAATATATGTGTATATATATGTATGATGAAAATAGACAAGATGACACATGCATACTTTGAGAAACTAACTTACAATATTGATAGATGAATAGTAATAGTAATAACTATTTCTTATGAATAGTAATAACATTCATAAGAAAATAATCTGAGGCTTTTAATAAGGTTTTAAGTTCTATGAGGCCCAATATAAAGAGCTCATATCACTTACAGATGTTCTGCCAAGTCAGATATGATAGGATTAGAAGTTTTTACCCACTGAGAAGTAGAGCATCCCATCTTCTTGGGGTGTGAGTTTTAAGATGGGTCGATACATGTGTCATCATCTTAGGGAACTGAAAATCATGGTGTAAAAAACATCTCGAAACAGTTGGATGCATTATTTTGAAAAGTTTTAAGCATATGATTATATTTAAATTAAAAAAATAATAATTTGACTCACAGCTCGAATTAAAAACCAATTTAAACTCCAAAAACAAGAAAAAAAATCAAGCCAACAAAACAAAACAATAACAACAAGAAAATAATGGGAAGAAAACTGAAAGGAGAAGAGAAAACGGTCTTATTCAGGGAAGTGCCCCAGCTGATGATTCAATACCGAGTGGTCAGCATGGAATTATATATATACACATAGACATAGACATATACACATATATATGGACTGAGCATAGTGTGCTTATGTACTTATAAATAATAAATCAATAAATATTACATTACACATACATATCTCTCAACACGTAATGAAAAGGAGATCAGAGGCTGTGAATTTGAGAGAGAGAAAAGTGTGGGTACATGGGATAGTTAGGGAGGATGGAAACAAGGGGCAAGTGATGTAAGTATATTTTAACGTCAACTTTAAAAAGAACTGTGGAACACAGACAGAGAGCCATGTGTCTTGCTGAACAGGACAAGTGCTGTCTCTGTCATCCCTGTGTTAAGAAAATGTCCAGTATTTTATGACTTCTACTTTCAGCTTAGTGGAAGCGATGGCTTCTTTTGCTGTTTGCTACATATTTTTGTGCAGCTACTATTCAAACACACCTTGATCTACAATATGTGGTACTCACAGTAATTATACAAAAAATATCTCTGTGTGGAAAACAAAAAATTTAGATGTTTATCTAGGATCTTTTATCTAAGCTACTATACATCTCTCTACTTAGAGTTTCTATTATTATGAAGAGACACAATGACCATGTCAATTTTTATAAAGGAAAGACATTTAATTGTGGTGGCTCATTTGTTAGGCCTCTGTCTTAGTCCATTATTATTATGGTGGGAAGTAAGGTAGCATGCAGGCAAACATGGTGCTGGACAAGGAGCTGAGACTTCTTACATCATCACCCACAGGCAACAGGAAGGTTTCTGGGACACTGGGCATATCTTGAGCATACATAAAACCTCAAAGGCTATCCCTACTTCAACAATGCCCCCACCCACTCACCCAACAGTCCCTCTCCCTATGAACTTATATGAGCCAATTATATTCAAACTATCACAGTGTCTTTTGATAAACTGATGTGAGCAGCATGTTCATCTCTGCAGTTACCCTATGCGCAAGCAGAGCAGTGGGTCTCTTTTCTCCTGCTCCCTGGAAAAGAATGTTGGAGTGAGCTACTAAGCTCCAGCAGGACCAGTGTTTTGGACTGACAAATTCAAAGCCAAGAATGGATTTATAAAACTCAGAAACAGAAACCAAGTGAAACACATAATGATCAGAACTGACATTGGAGAGAGACAGATTGTGAGTTAGCTGCATTTGGTGGTTAGCATTGGCTTCAAACATATATTTGCCTAAAGCTGAAAAGAGATAAAGCTTTAGTAAAAGGATGATTCCAGAAGAGGTTGAAATTTAGTTTGAACAGAAACACTGATGCTAAATCGACGTTAGCCATGGGCCCGGGACCTAATATAATGCAGCACACAGAAAACAGTTCAGGATCCATCTGAAGGAAGAAATAAGTAAGGACCAGTGACAAGTCCCACAAGGTCAGTCTGAGAAAGGTAAAAAGAGTGTTGTTTGCCAGGCTGGTTCTAGCCAGGAGACGAACTTTCAGCCCTTCCTAGATGCAGAGGGTAAAAGTAGACTTGAAATGATCCTTTCCAGTGGAAGCCCGTCTTTGCTTTTCGATGGATAAGAGCTCACCAACAACATTTTCCCTCCTTCTGAGGTGTGAAGTTATATCTGGAGAGACACCTACTTGTATGAAAAAATAAATATTTGTGACTTATTCTGTAGAGGTCACAAGCTCCTGTGTATGGCTTGTGGGAAAGCAAAATGGTCCAGGTGCTATGAAAAATTTAGGGCATTTGCCAAGAAATTCCAACAGAATTATATGATGTAGCAATTTCATTTCTGAGTATATGCATGAAAAGCAGAAACACAAACAGATATTTGCATATATCTGCTAGAAAGTAATGGCAACAGCTGTGGGCCTGGTGGCACCAGTAAGATTCAGGCAGAGGAGATGAGCTTGCTGGCACCATGTGAAGGCAAAGAGACAAAAAGCAAACACTTTGTTTACAGACTTTCCTATACCTGATCTGCTACCAGAGGCAATGCTCACATCTAGAGCAGGTCCATCCACTTCAGGCAAACTGATGAGGAATATTCCTCACATCTGTGCTCAGTCATCTGTCTACTAGTTGTTTATAGACCAATTCAAGTTGAAAATCAAGATTAAGTATCCAGCTATAGAGCCCTGGTCACTAAGGTTCTAGAGGCTTCTCTGTGAGAAAAGAACTGAGTACATCTTCTGTAGCTCTGCTGATCTTAAAGATAAGTAACACTTGTATTGGATGGGAAGAATAAATGACTGTTCGCTGCCTCGTGTTGTTACTTCATTCATACTATTTAAAACACACAAGAGCTCATACCCATGTGAGGACACCTCCTGTCTTTTCTCGTGTCAGAGTCCTCAGCTCACTGACGCTGTTCATCTCTATGTCTGCTACTCTGCTTTCTTACCGTGTGCACAGCAGCAGTTCGGGAGTTAACAATGACGAGACACTCAACAGCTCCACTGTTTGTAAGCATCCACCACATAACAAGGTTATCGCTCCAAGGACCAGATTTCTTGCTCTTGGTCCAGTCAGGCAGATCTTGAGTGGTGGTCTTAGTGGGGTAATTGTGCCATATCTGCCTTTATGTCAGATCAGCCGTCCAATGAAACCAGTAGCCCACGCATCCTAATGGAGGATAATGTGTGTTTATATGGCCCCAGACCACAAAGCCTGATTGTGCAGCCCAGTGCCAAAAAAAACCTGTGACATTTGTCATGGAGACTGAGAAACAAGTCCCTGGCTTCTACATTGATCAGTCAATCAACTATTGGTTTAAAATATTGGCAAAGAAAACTGGGAAATTTGCTTTGGAGAAATGTGTTACAATGATAAATGAATCACTCTTGTTGAATAAATGTACTTTTTAAAAAGTCAGAGTAAGGGAAAGGATAGAAAATTCCAAAACCGAAGCAAAAATCAGGTTGCCATATACATTATTATCGTGAATGTTTTTAGGTGAAATG